>NQYQ01000023.1:212842-224990 GCA_003055925.1 Escovopsis sp. Ae720 | reverse complement strand
TACTCGTACTTACTCGTACTACCCGTAGGCACATTGATGCAGTATCGCTATCCACCGCCTTTGATGGATCGCCCCTGAGATGGATCAATTGATCGCTGGAGATGGGCAGATACATGTACAGGGACTTACCGACTACATCATATACTCCGTAACTTCAGATTGGAATTTCCCACATTCAGTACCGCAAGCCACTACCTGTATTGATGTACCAGGGATGTACATACTCGTAGCGGTGCAAGCTCCAGGGTATGCGGTTCTCCTATTATTGCTGCACAGGTATGTCCCCATCAATCCATCATGGATCACATCAAGTGCCCCTCGATCCAGCTGAGGACCTGCATCAACTCCTGCAGCCGCTTGCGGGCCCGCCTCGCATCTCCTGCATCGACATCCATACCGTGTTTGCATTCAACACTCTCCGTACTCGTACTCATACAAACACATCCATCCATCAAATCGGATTCATCAATCCATCACTCCGTCATCAGCCAGCATCAGCCAGCGTCCAAGCCGTCTACTTTTGTCCTTTTTGTCTTTGTCTCCCTTCGACGTGCATCATCGACCCGGCCCCATTCCATCCGCCGCTCCCGCATCGTCGCCTTGGTGTTATACAGCATCCCTCGCAGCCAGCATCACAGACAGCATCACAGACAAGCATCGAATTCCGCAGCCAGCCAGCCAGCCAGCATCATGAAGTTCTCCAGCGCCATCACCCTCACGATCGCCTCCTTACCGAGCGCGCTCGCCTGGGGAAGTAAGTGAAGCCCACGCACCATCATCCAACCCCCCATCCCCCCCAAAACCCCCTTCCGTCCTCCTCCAGACCCGTCCTTCTGCTCAAGACCACCGCAAGCTGACCATCTGTTCTCCCCCCCCCCCTCTTTCCAGGTCTCGGCCACATCGCGACCGCCTACCTCGCGAGCCACCTCGTCTCCAACACCACCGAGGCGCACCTCAAAGACCTCCTCCGCAACCAAAACGACGACTACCTCGCCTCCGTCGCCAGCTGGGCCGACTCCGTGCGCTACACCAAATGGGGCCGCTTCACCAAGAACTTCCACTTCATCGACTCCCACGACAACCCGCCCGAGGACTGCTCCGTCGACTTCCAGCGCGACTGCAAGGCCGGCGAGTGCATCCTCACCTCCATGGCCAACTACACCCGCCAGATGCTCGACGCCGACCTCAGCCCCTGGCGCCGCGCCCAGGCCGCAAAGTTCGTCATCCACTTCGTCGGCGACCTGCACCAGCCCCTCCACAACGAGGACGTCGCGCACGGCGGTAACAGCATCCACGTCCTCTGGGAGGGCAAGGAGTACAACCTGCACCACGTCTGGGACACGCGCATCGCCGAGAAGTGGATCGGCGCCCACGGAAAGCCCACCCGCCACGCGAGGAAGTGGGCCGGACAGCTCGCCGAGGAGATCAGGGCCGGCAAGTACGCCGGCGACAGGGACGCGTGGCTCAAGGACCTCGACATGGACAACGCCGTCGACACGGCCCTCGCCTGGGCGCGCGAGTGCAACGCCGTCGTCTGCACCCACGGTGAGCCCCCCCCCCCTTTTTTTGTTGTCTTTTTCCTTTCCCTCTTCTTCTTCTTCTTCTTCTTCTTCTTCGCAACTCCCTGTGACGTCCAAGCACGCTGACCCATCCGCCAGTCTTCCCCGAAGGCCCCGAGGCCATCCGCGGCCAGGAGCTCGCCGGCGAGTACTTCGAAAAGGCAGGCCCCGTCATCGAGCGCCTCGTCGCCCAGGCCGGCGTCCGCATGGCCGTCTGGCTCGACACCGCCGTCGACAGGTACCTCGCCGCCGTCAAGCAGCGGGAGGAGGCGGGATTCCTCTCGGAGGACCTGTAGGTCATGGCCCTGACCGTCTTCCTGGCCCTGCCGCTGAGCTTCCCCGCGGCGCGGATCCTCGTGCGGTGGATCGACAACGGCTGGTTCTCGTGGGGATTCAAGGCCTCGTGCTTCGTGCCGCTTCTTTAAGGCGCCTCTTCCCCCCAAAACCCCAACCCCGTCCTTTCTTGTGTTCTTCTCTCTCTTCCCTTATAATTTGACTCTATACATATATTTATGTTCTTTCTTTTTTTTTTTTTGGTAAATCGGTAAATGGGGGGGCCGGGATGGCCTGTACGATACGGGAATTGGTATAACGAGCGTGCCGGGCGTGGCATTGGATATCAGGGGCTATCGAGCATGATGGATGGCAGGCGAGAGGAATGGAATCGACCCTGTTGCATTGACACATTGATGATATCTTCATTATGAGGAAAGCTGTCCACCGGGGTATATCCCAACACACCGCCCCGCTCGTCGATCGTAGTCGTCACCGCCGTATGTAGATTATCATCCCCTAGATCTTTCGTAGGAGTAGTTGAGCCATCCCCCATCATCCATCACGTACTCCTCGGCCTGCAATCAACCATCAGCGTCATCCGGCCCCGATCTGCAAAATGCAAAATAGCAGTCCAGTCCACCCGGAAGCAGTTCCAAGAATAATAAAAAAAAAAAAAGACTCACCCGCACCCCTGGGGCGTCACGACGCCGAAGAAGCAGTCCCCGCTCTGCCGCTGGACGATCTGGTCCTCGTGGATCGGGGTGACGACCATTCCCGCGCGCGCGGCGCCCACGAGCGCGCCCAGCGCGATCGCGAGCAGCCTCATCCTGCGTCGCCTGGCTGGCCTTGGCCCTCTGTGTTCCTCTGTTTTCTCTGTTTTCTCCCTCCCGGTGTTGTATGTATGTATATGAAATGGAATCCCACGCGCAGGTCGGGGGGGGGGGGGGGGGGGGGGGGGAGAGGGTGTGATTGTATGATTGATTGATGCACGGTATTGATGGGCTCTTTGGTGCACGTCGAAGACAAGGGGCCGTCGTCTGCCCTTTATCGCAGAGGCGAAGAAAAAGTGGAGGCAATATCAGGAATACGGAGAATACCCCGTCGACGAGATCCCGTTCGATTTGCGTAACAGCATCGAGTCTTTGTACTCGTAGGAGAACCGATCGATTGATCCAAATTGTCCGGCTGAGACAATGGGGGGGGGGAGGGGGGGGGAGCGCTTGGTCTGTGGCGCGTCGGGGGCGCGGCCGGATCGAGCTTTGGGGCGTTTCATGGACGTTCCCCGGAGCTGGAGCCCTTGTGGGCGCTTACGCAGTTACGGCATCGCGAGACAGAATGGGTTGATTCAGCATCAACGTACGACGAGTACGGAGCACCGAGTATGAAACAGATAGATGAATACTCGGAACCCCCCTACTCCGTAGTATATACATCAATCAATCAATTGATACATACATACGGATACTCCGTGGCCTCTGTGAATGCAAGAGGGCGGAGAATTGCGTGTCCTGCCCGTACGAGCACATACATACCGGTACCTACTCGAATGTACGAGTATGATTCGCATGGATTCCTGTTCGAGACGCATCCGAGACGCATCGCGCTGCGTCACCCCGTTCATGGATCGATCAACTGCTTCTGGAAGTTCCAGTCGTGGAGCCGCAGCAGAAACAGTGCAATTCTTGACTCTCCCGCCCGCGAACCCGCTCAAGCAAAGCGCAGAGGCCGTTGACCCCTTGACCCATAGATAATATACAAAATGCCCTACCTACTACTTACTACCTTCTTTTCTCCCACTCTCTCGTTCATGTACGGACTGAATGAAGCACGATACCCGCATCCTCGTCAACCTGCCTCCCCTCGACCTCCAGACGCCCCTGCCGAGCCCCCTCCCACCCCCGTTTGCTCATGCCTTTCCGGCCGCCGCACCCGTAGGCGGGATGAACAGAGGCAGATACGAAACAGCCAGGGCCATGACTTATTCCCCAGGTATCAGCCCAGATCTCTAAACAAAACAACCCTCCCTGCCCCCCCCCCTGCCCCCTTCAAAAGCAAAGCCCGGGAGGTGCAAAAGCTTAAAGGAAGAGTAGGTACCCCGTACTCGTAGATGGGTAAGAAGGAAAGGAGGAAGGAGGAGGAGGAGGAGAGAAACAACATAGGGAGGGTGAAGGAAAAAAAGGGACTCACCGGCCATGCCGACCGCGAAGTAGCCCGGCGCGCTCGTGCTCTTCTTGCTCTCCTCGCTCTCGCCCAGCCACGTCTGGACCGAGAAGACGACCGCAGCCCTGCGCGCACCGCATTAGTAGCTTTCTCGACGATGATATATCCAGGCGCAGGATCGACCTCAAAGCAGAAACAGCAAAGAAGAGACCTACCACCCAACAAACTTGTTCCTCGTAAACATCGCCGCCATCGGCAACGTGCTGCTCAGCGTCGACGCAAGCTCCGCCGTCTCGCCCTTTGCCGCAGGCTCCTGGTACGGCACGACTAGAACCCGCCAAACACTCCAGCATCAGCACCACGTCCCTCCTTAGTAGGTAGTATTGATCCAAGTCGATCCCCGGCTTCGAGACGCAAGGTCCTGTTCTCCCCCTTAGAGGCAAGGGCAGGCAGGCCGGCGTGATGGGGATGGCCGAGCCCTGGGTGCGACTCACTCAGATCCGCGCGGCGCATGTCCTTAGTATTCGGTGCCATTGTGTCCGTCTGTCGTGCTTCTTCTGGAGGAGTCGTGTAGGATTTTCCGAGTGGGTGTCGCGTTCTTCGGTGCGCGATGGGTGCGCTCGTTCTCGTTCTGCGGTCGGTCGCGATGGGGGGTTCGGGGTTTCGTACAAGCTTGTCGGGGAGAGTTGGGGATCAGAATGCGATGGCGATGGCGATGGCGATGGTGTCAAGACTGCAGTGGGAATTCCAAAAATTCAAGCAATTGATCAATGTATAATGCGGGATCGATTGGATCAATTGATGGATCGATTCAATGCTCCAGCTGTCATGAAGCATCCATGGACGAGGAGGACTTGGTTTGGAGAATGAGTACCTACATCAACTTCCAATGCTGCCTGGAAAGGCTTGGTCTGAAAGGTTCTCAAAGGTAGACTCAAGGATCGTCAAGTACAGTTTCGCGAGGCCCTTATTGGCTGATGGTCCAGTCCTCCGTCTGCCTCGGCCCCACTTCGACTTCTCCAACGGCCCCCTGGCAGCTGCAGGTACTCCGTAAGTAGTAGTATTACTCGTACTCCGTACTCCGTAGTGCCTTCAACTTGAACTTGTCTTGAAGCATCGCAACTTCAACTCACGAGGTGCAAATAACAGTCAGAGAATAAAAGGAGAAAAAGCTCCATGATACTATGCTCAAGGTAGCTATCCAATATATAGGCAATTTCCCAACGTGTACGGAGCACGCTCATCATGTTTGGCGCCCAGGCCAACCCACTGGCGCCGGAGCTCTCGTCTCCTGGCCGTCATCGCGTCTTTGCCGCTGCCATGATACCCGTCGTCGCTAATTGCTTCGTCAAACTTGCTTGCTCCATCATGCTGAGCCATGTAGTATTCGTACAGTAAATCACAATGAAATAATGAATAGAAATGAAAAAAAAAACAGTGGGGAGATGACGGTGTCAAAGGGAGAGAAGGAGAAAGGGGGGGGGGGGGGGGGGGGGGGGGGAAGGGGCAGAAGATCGCCATCTCGAGCCGTCGTTTCTGCAATACGCTCGAAGCAATTGCCCCAAATGTGGATTGGAGGACGTCTTAAAGTCTGCCGCATACCGCTCGCATTTGCCAGCTTCGAGAAACATCGGAACGGCACATCGGGACGGCACATCGGTCGCAATCGGTCGTCTCAAGCCAGTCGAATAATGACACGCCACGACAAGGCGCCGGCCTCGCGGATCGCGCAGCTGAGGCATCCCCTCTTTCGCCTGCTGATCAGGGCGTTCCAGCCCCTCTGTGCGCACAGCGCTCGGACGAACATCTCCAAGTCCGAACCGTGCTGTCTCTTCCTGGTCTCGTAGTGCATCTGGGCCGCGGCCGAAAAGCTGCCTTTGCGCTCAATCGTGGGCGACGGCGGAATGGGCCCCGAACCGTCGACAACCGGCGAGGTCGGCGCCGAACAAAAGTTGGTGATGCAATCGACAACTAGAGCTCGGTTAGGTGCCGGTTTCGCAGAAGGACCGGTCCCGATCAGCGTGTCCAGTGGCTCTTCAAACCTCCGCAGGAGATCGGTGATGTGGATCACGGTGTATTCGTAGGATTTGTGAAGCGGATGACCTGGAGTGCGTCCGTTAGAAAGATATTGCCTCGCTCAACAATTGCTTGAGATCTTGGAGGGCACTTACCGGCACGGTAGACCGAGCGTGAGTGGGGTCCGAAAGCGCCCGTGCCGTCAAAGTCAATGTGTTGCAGTGTCGGGCTCAGCGGCGACCTGAGGACTCTGACCCGTCGAGAAGGCGAGCATGGGTGGGCGGTCACGAAGTTGATGTCGTATTTGAGGGATAGCGTCCACGGGACAGTCGCCTCGCCTTCCGTAGAGACAGTGAACGTGGCCTGCGTTGGGTACGAGGGCAGATCCGGCGCCTCACACGTCTCCGTGGTGGTGCTGCAGACAATCTCGGAAAGGGGGGTGGGATGCATCAGATCATCCGACGGGACCGCGAGCTCGAGCTTCTCGAATTCCACGAGCAAGCCCGGCGGAGTCGTCGCATAATTGTTCTCGTGAGGGATGGTAAAATCTGTCGGGAGAAGTTTTTCTATCTTTCCACTGCCCAGAATCGAAGATTCTCGCTCGATCGCCCTCTTCCCCCACAGCCTTGCCTTCTTGCCTATCTTCGCCGCATCGCCTGTTTTCCAAGGTCAGTCATCACGGCGTGGCGAGGCTTTGAAGGGTTCGCATCTCCGGCCGGTACTTACTTGGCACTTCATGGACGGCGATATGAATCCAGCCCTCCGGCGCTCCCTGAGGAGTGATGTCCGTGGACACCCATCCCATGCACTCGGCCGAGCCGTTCCCAGCAGCCAACACTCTGCCGACGATGCAGGAGGTGCTCCAGAAACTCTTCTCCGAGTACACGAAACCGCTGCTGAGGTTCGCGAAAGACCCGACTCTCAGTAGTGCCTGGCTGTCGTTCTCCAGCAGCGTCGCCATCAAGAAGTGGCTCAAGGCGTCACCGGGCATCATAAGCCCGAAGACATAAGACTTGGAAAGCCACCCGGAGGTATGAAGCGCCGCTGCCATCCTGCGTCGCTGCGCACGTCCCCGCTCCTTGTGATGGCCGCGCTGGCATGTGACGTCCCACGCCCCGAAGTAGGAATCCCGCCTGCTGTCTTGCCGTTGGAGAGGCACGGAAAGCGGTGATTGCAAGGCGACGGGCGCGTTGGCCATGCTGCGGGCATTGTCATAGATGCGCCGCTCGTACGCATCGATTCCGGGCCACATCAGTTTCCTCGCAAAGTGAATCAGCCCATCGACCTGCCGCTGACCATGCCGTCCTCGGATCGTATAGAAGTGAGGCGGCGAGGGGGGTCGGCTCCCGCGATTGTGCGCCTCCGAGTGAGATATCGTGCTTGCAATGGACGCAAGCCAGCTGCGACCGTCACAGACGCTGGCACTGCTATCGTTGCCGCTGTCGTTGCCGCTGCTACCGCGACGAGTCATGGAGCGCTTGGAAAAAATCGGCTCCGGCTCCTCCACCACGATCTCGATGTTGTCCATCCAACTGCGGGCCAGGAGGAGGGACCATTTCACAGCCGACGTTGCGGCTCGCTCATATGATACAACGTCAATCGACCTAAAGGAAGCTCCCTCCATTTCCTCGCCGTCGGTGATGGCGTCCAGCCTGATGAGGAGCTCTGAGGATATCAATATCTGCAACAGAAGCCAATACTTCTCCTCGGCGCGCTCCGTGGGGCTACCGGCGTCTGTGATACAGGATTCGTCATCCAGCTCATCTCCATGAGGGTTTCCCCAGAGAATTTGGCCGAGACGAATGCGCCATTCCACATGCGACAAGTCGATCCAGACATTCGGCGAACCAAGACACTTCAGGAGGGCGCTTATTTGGTTGCTCATACTGTGGGGGACCTTCTTGTCGACCAGTACCATTTTGGGATGTTTTCTCAGAAAGGTAAACAGGTCGGTGTAACATTCGGCAGAGGGCCTCTCTCGAATGGTGTTATTGCGGTAGAGTTTTGCGTTGTTGCGCAGCCTGTCCAGGAGCTCGGTCAGGGGGATGCGATGAAGCCATCCATCCTCGGACAGCATACGCTCCCGGGCTTCGACGACGGCGCGAGCCTTTGTGCCGATGCTCTCGAAGCCAAACTGCTCCTCCTCGAGGGAGTCACTGACGGCGAGTTCCAGGGCGGCCTGGTAGCCGATGGTCCCTTTCTCGAGGCCCTGCATGCTCAGCATATTGGGCCTCTCGCGGCAACGCACATGGAAGTGGGCCTTGCGGGATTGCTCGAGGTCTCGCCTGGCTTCGGCATTTCGATTGAGGTCTCTGGTGAGGTGGGGCCAGAGGGTGACGCCGCTCCACGCTGCCGCCTCGACTTGGACGTGGTCAGTGAGGTCCCTGATGCATAGGTCCTCGTCGTAGAGGAATGCCACGCTCGGATGGGGAGCCCCGGGGAAGTAGCTCTGGACGCGGACAAGGAAATGTGGTGCGCCGGAGAAGAGTTTCTCGATGTCATCCTCTCGCAGAGGGGCTGTGGCAGGTATTTGCTTCGTACCCATAGTCTCTGATACTGTAGATGCCGTAGCAGCGACACATGGATTATCGAGGGTCCCAAGGGGGGTGGGCCTGTCGACACAATGCTGCATCTTGCTGTGCTGCTGTGCTCTGTGCACTGGAAGTCGAAGTCTCTAGATCTTTGTTGCGTCGTTGGAAGAGGATTGAGCGTCCGGCACGTACGGCACGTACGGCACGATGACCTCCAGGACTAGAGCAATTGAACAGCAGCCTAGAAAGGAGCCAGATGCAACAATTCTATCCCGATGACGATCTCGTAGGCAGCGATCAATTGCAATTCCAGGTACGGGTGTGTTATTGACGTCAGGTAGAGTGGGTGTAGGAGGTAGTAGTAGGCAGTAGTAGTAGTAGGCAGTAGTGGCGTAAGCGCGAGGGAAACTTGTTGCAGAGCCGAACAAACGCTGGATGATGGACTCGGGGGATTGAATTGATGTTTGGTGGAAAAGACTCGAGAATGTCTGAGCAGCGTGCTGGATGGAGCAATGCCCATGGAAGGTTGGATTCCAAGAAAGCAACAGGGGTGAAGGGGCGAGAAGGCACAAGGAGTACGGAGTAGTACTGGGTATGGAGTAGTAGTCCGAGTGCTCGTAGCCTTAGCTTGAACCAAGACACGTCCAGGTCAGGTCGGCCGTGGGGGAGAGGGATGAAGAGGGATGAATGGAGAGGATGGAGAGTCGGATGGAGAGAATGGAATGGATGGAGTGGATGAAGGTGGATTGGCGGAGTGGCTGGATGGAGGAGACATCCAGGGCCAAAATGATATGGATCAATCCAAGGATCAAATCAATGGATCCCAGTAAAGACGCCGCTCCGGAGAAAGAGGAGCTTCGTCAGACGACTCGAAGCTCTGAAATAGTAGCACATAGCGTTTAGTGCATGTGCGTGTGGTGCGACTGCCGTACCAGGACAAGAAGAGGTTAGAGGCCGTGGTCATCAGGTGGGAAGGAACGGTGGTTGTGGTTACTCGTACTGGCCAGAAGGAGGCGTAGTGCGCATGGATGTGGGGAAATTGTGGAAAGAACGAATGCAAGGTTGCGAATGCCCACTTTCCCTCAACTGGTGGTGGTGGTGGTGGTGGTGGTGGAAGGGGGGGAAAGAGCATCTGGGATCAGGCAGGGGGGGGGGGGGGGGGGGGGGGAAAGAGGAGGAACACAAGAGCGTCCGACTTCTTGCAGAGGGCAGGTATGGCCTCGATGACCTCCTGCCTTTGGATGGTTCGACGTGACAGCGGAAGGCTCGATGAAGCTGGAGGAAGGCTCGATGCAGTCATTGAAGAGCGCGGAAGGAGTTCCTCCGCTCCTTCATCAATCCCAAGAGAAATTGAGTAATTTCACCCACGAGAAAAAAAATCCACTGTGAGGCTATTCGAAATCATCGTCCTCCAAGGGCGACTCGAGATCGCGCGGGATGCATCAACACCTCCAGGCTGCCTGTCGCCCTCCGCACCGGGTTTGGCGGCGGCTTCCAGGGAGCGGGGGAGGCGCGCAGGAGTGGCATCATGGTGAAACCTCGTCGTGGGCTGTCCGACCCGTCCGTTGGTACCTGTAACGGCAAGACGGCAAACGGCGCCGCGCCATCTCCCTCGCCGCCGCCGTCTACAAGCAAAGATCTACATACACATCTAGATTGCGAAAGCACGCCAGATGGGTCGATTGGACCATGGACCCCCGTACGAGTATCCAAATGGATGGATCTCTCTGGCCTCGGGTCCCCGGTTGGGTCGCTCAGCATGATCCAGGCAGGCTCTCTACCTAGTATTCAGGTACTCCCTACTAACCAGATACCACGGAGTACTCGGTAGACCCATCAACATCCCCTACATAGTAGGTGGTCTGCTAACTATGTGTGTACTCGTACAGGTAAGGCCTCGATCATACCAGGAGCTGCAGACGCTCTACATACCTGCATGTACGCGCGGGTTTTACTCACGAATCGCAAGGCTCTATCCACCATACTACTCGTACATACCTGCCGCCGGGCCGCTGGGAATCAGCAAAGACTCTTGGCCCCGGCGATTGTCTGCATCTTGCCTCTCGGCTGCCCGCGTCCCGCGTCGATTTCCCCACATTAGCCGAGGCAACAGTCGCATGCCTCGAATTGAAGCTCAGGGCACTAAGCAGCCTAACGGCCTCGGTGGGGATCTCGTATACCTGTACTCCGTACTCGTAAGATCTCTGGGTCGATTCGAGCAAGCTGTTTGATTTGTTTCAAGGGACAAGGGGGCGGGACGGGGACAGTCAACAGTCCGGATCCGCCTCGCCGGTTCGGTTCGCCCGCCCTTGAGTCACTGCCCTGGAGGGGCCAATAAGTGCACTGATGCCCCCGTACACGGATACTCCTATTCCCAAATCCCCCATCCACCCCTTCTACTGACGGGGAATCCAGGGGTGTCACACGCATCTTGATCTTGATCCACCCGACATCTCAAGGGTGACGTAAGCGAAGAGGGCAGGCCTTCACGATCTCCATCTGCTCCAGTCCCCGGGGCCGGAGGACCAGGCATAATCCATCCCGCGGGCTTCATCTAGATGCCGAGCAGCTTATCGGCGCAGGGAGGATCCCTTTGGATCTACGCCAAGAGCCAAGATCTCATCAAAGACACCCGCGCCTCGCCTCTGTGCCGCAAATACAGGCACACAGCCTCTTCACCAGTCTTGCCAGCACTTCGAATCTCGTGCCGCCAGTCAGAAGAGGCAGGCTCACTTCTACAACAGAATCCAATCCTGTTTGTCTCATCACATCGATTCTACCCTTGCTTTCCCCCCCTTCCTCTCAGGCCTGAAAGACCGCTTCCAACACTGCCTCATTGCGTCCATCTTGGTACCGGTTCGCCATCACGCCTCGTTCTCGTGCGAGTTCGAGTACTCCGTACATTTCAAAGCCTCGAGAGACCCATCACCGAGGCGGATGCCAAGCCTTCGGGCCATCAAGGCCAGGGCCCAGAACGCACGTCCACTGTTGCAGCAGGTCGCCATGCTCACAGCCACAGCCAATCTCGTCCCAGCGCCGCGCCTTGGCATGATTTGCACAAAACACCAGAGTCGCACCAGCAGAACAGGCAGACGCTCCCCTTTTTCTCGCTCGACAAAAGTCACGCTTCGCTGCCGGTGCACAGAGTGGGTAGGGCGGGGGATGAACCCCGGGTATCTTTGAAATGCTAGTAGTTGCCCGAACGCCTCGCAATGATGCCGCAACCAACCATAGAGGAAAGGAGGGGGAGGGGGGGAGGGCTTCGAAGTAAGTTAAAGGATATAGTGTCAAAAGATTCGAGAACGGAAAAAGAACAAGGCTCCATGCATTAGGGCGTCTCTGCATGCAATCGTTCGATGCGGCGGTGTATATGATGTAGATCTCCGCGGGCTCGACCTAGGACCCCCGACTGTCGGCCCTCACGCCTGGTGTGTGTCGTGTATGACCGTGAGGAGGTATTTCTGGTCCGGGACTATCACGATCTCATGCTTCTTCGTCCGCAGTCGAAGTAGTCGAAGCTCATCCTGCACAAGGAGAAAGAAAACCGTCAGCTGTGTGCCTCTTGTATTGAAGGTTCCTGAGAGGGGGGGGGGGGGGGGGGGGGCC
>NQYQ01000023.1:202690-212817 GCA_003055925.1 Escovopsis sp. Ae720 | reverse complement strand
GGGGGGGGGGGAGGGGGGGGGGCGCAGCGCACTTCAGTGTCCAGATCCTGGACGAACTGGCCCGAGCCATTGACAAAATTCCAGATCATCTGCGCGAAATCCTCCATGCTCTGGGAGCCCGAGTCCTCCTCCGTCGACGTCGCCGCGGATGCAGTAGCAGCGGCCGCAGCAGGAGCGGGAGTCTCGTTCGGGAACGTCGTCGTCGTCGTCTTCGTCGTCGAGGACGAGGCGGTGCGGGACTTGGCGGTCGAGAGCACGGACAGCTGGCCGCTCGTCCTCAGGATCGAGCCGGTCTCCCTGTCGATGATGATGCTGGCCTTGACGCCGGGCTTCCTCGACAGGCGATCGAGCTTCTCCTCAGGGGTATCGTGACCGATCGGCTAGAGCGTCTCAAGAATTAGCTCGGGAACCCTGTGTTCTGTCGTCATTTCGCCCAACTGCACTGTGCACTGTGCATTTTCGGGCCACCGTACCGCTTGCCCCTCTGCCATCTTCGGATCTGTTGTTTTGGTTTTCGGGACTTGGGGGAGTGCGAAAGGAGGATTTCTGGTCGGCGGTCGGCGGCCGCAAGGAGATGGTCGTAAGTAGTAGGCTCGTGGTCGGCGGTCTGTCGAGCTCCTGGCCCACTTTCTGGCTGTGGGGAGCTGGTGTTGACGTCGTGGGAGGCGAGGCGTGAAGCGCATGGATGCAGGCCCTGGATGACCGCCTTGGCAGGTGATCGATTCTGCCGTCACTCACCGCCAAAATTCTCGAGACCCACCGCGACGTCCGGTATCATCACCGAGCGTTGAGAACGAGGACGATGAGGCAACATCCATCATCAAGACTCATATTGCGGTGCCGTTCAACGTTGCGATTTGGCGTATCAATCAGAGAGACATATCAACTTCATCTAAGAAATCCACCTCACAAGCCTCAATCGCTCCTCGTCGCAAAAATGGGTTCCAGCACCAAGAAGAAGAAGGAGAAGCAAAAGGACTTCCAAGTACGATCACAGTTTAATGCGACTCGCTCACTGCTCACTGCTCACTGCTCATTGCTGATCCCTCGTCGACAGAAGCCAAAGTTCAAGGTCGGAAAGGCAAAGCCCAAGGCCTCCAACTTCACCGACACGAGCTTCAAGTCCAAGGGTACGATGCGCCCGCCGCCATCTCTCATCTCTCAATCTCTCATCATGTCCCCGCTGACCGCAAAGCCACGAGCAGCCATTGTCATGGGCCACCAGTCACTATCGACAACGGCCCCCGACGTGATACAGCAATTCAAGCACAACCTCTCCCTGGCGTCATCGTCAAAATCAGACAAGCAGCGCCGCGACGCGCTGGCGTACCTCACAGGGCAGCTCTCGTCCACGCCGCCCGTCAACCCCGTGGGCACGAGTGCCCTGCTCCTCAAACTCCTCCCGCTCATATCCGACAGCTCGACGCCGGTGCGCAGCCAGCTCCTGAAGCTGCTCCGCGCGCTGCCCGCCGACGAGGCCAAGCCCAGCGTCGAGCGCGCCGCCATGTACATCCGCGCGGGGATGACGCACCTCTCGTCCGACATCAGCGGCGACGCGCTCGGCGTGATGGAGTGGCTGCTCGACGTCGCCGACGACGAGCTCGTCGCGTGCCCGGGCGGGTGGGTCAAGACGCTGAGCACCTTCTGCGTCGCCATGGGGTGGGCGGCGTCCTCGTCCGCCGCGGGGTGGACGTCCCTCGCGCGCGCGGGCATCAAGGCCAAGGACGCGCAGACGCTGAGCCGCCAGATCGCCGTCCTGTCGCGGTTCCTGCAGACGGGGTTCAGGATAGAGAGGGCGGCCGCGCCGAACCACGCCGAGTACTGGGATACTCTGTACAGGGCGCCGCGGTCGGCGAGCGCGTTTGAGTATCTCAACCTCTTCAGCGTGAGGCGGGACGAGGAGGGGCAGATGTATCCGGATCGGGAGGCGCGGCAGCAGATCTTCCACAGACGATTCCTCGAGCCGATATCGAAGGGCGTCGACAAGGCTAAGAAGGAGGGCGGGCCGACGGGGAGAGCGGCCGTCGTGCTGGACCAAGTGCTGCAGAAGGGGATGAACGATTATCAGGTGTCGATGGCGTTGGATGCACAAGACCTACTAGATCTGTGGTAGAAGACTGTGACAGAGGAAATATAATTTCGGGATAATTTTACTGGCAAAATCATGACATCCCCAAGTCTATGCTGAACCTACGCTAATGGCATCCTCTGCTCCCTATCAACAGGAGTCAGAGATCAGTCCCATCACTGTTTGCCCTCCACTCTGCCATGATGATTCGAAGCGTTTCGCTCCCCAGAAAACAACAGCAAGATTGACCTTGAGTGCCTATTGCAAAGGCTAAACTAACATTCAATTATCCATCAATTCATCTGGCCCTCTCATCAAGCAATGAAGCACCTTAGTACCTACTTGCAGACTGTCTTGTCTTCTACCTGGGTCAGCACTTCATTGCTATCTGAACACCTTGGGTCTCTGTTCCTTGTGATTTATGCAGTCTCATAGATCACATCATTGCAATCATCCTCATGTCAAAGGTACCTAGTATCAAGGAAAGAAATGAATTTCACAGAATCTGAGAAGGAAGTCAGAACGGACTGATAGGATTACGTGTGTTGATCGTGCCTGCCTCGAGGGCACTGAAACCAGAGCTTCCCTAACCCGCAAGCACGATCCTTTCGCTCTTGCCCTTCTCCTCTTCTTTTGTTTTTTTCTCCGCGCAGGCACCACAGCTCCTTCCCTCCTTTGCAATCTGCCACCTGCCGCGTCTTCTTTTATCCTGCCTCCACTTGTGTCTCTTCACGATCTTTCCGAAAGAAGGAAGAAAAGAAAATCTGTCTTGAGGTCATCTCTTCTCTTCACGAATCCGCCTCTTTCTTACCGCCTTGACCGAAACTATCCAAAACAAAGAGGTCCTTCCTAAGGCAAAGCGGTACGTTCAAAAGCGATCCTCGTCCGTCTGCAATAAGTAGCTTCTTATTTGCAGCCCTCTCTCGACCCCCCTCAATGAATCCTGGGAACTGGCGCAAGCCCCATTCGCCTCTCAGTCTTCTCCTGTCCCTGTGTTTATGCCAGAGCTGATGGTTTGCATGGATCAGTTCCCGGGCAGCCCAGCAAGTGATTTGCGATCATGGAATATCATCAAGAAGGCCGGGGAGGTGCGCCCGCTCCTCCTGCTGAGAAAGCCATCCCGGGCTGGGTCGAAAGGCAGGCCATCGACTACGCTGCCATCACCAGCTTCGCCGCAACCCAAGAGTGGGACGGAAGCGCCAGAGTTTACCAGTGGAACGATGATTTTGGCGAAGTCGGTCCCAAGTTTCCCGAGCTCGAGAAAGAGTTGTTTGGTGACCCGGAAGTCCGCCATGAACGAACCGGAATCGACTTCTCCAAGTGGGTAGCATCCTCCTGTGCCTCCTTTCAAACCCCCCTCCAGATACTGACTCGATTGTAGGATTGACCAGATCGAAGTCTTCCAGGAAGGTCCTGTCAAGATCAACCCGATTCCATCGTTTAAAGATGCCGGTCTTCATCCGGTCATGCTGGAAAACGTTGGGCTCTCAGGCTATCTGAACCCGACTCCTATCCAGAAATACACCATTCCCGCAATTGCTCAGGGCCACGACGTGATTGGTATTGCTCAGACTGGTAAGTCTCGCCACTGGGTCTCTGGATAAATCTAACCTGCTCCCAGGATCTGGAAAGACCGCTGCCTACCTCATTCCCATCCTCAGCCGACTGATGGGAAAGGCCAAGAAGCTAGCTGCTCCTCGACCCAACCCCGCAACCTTTCAGGAGGGCAGGGACGAAGTCATCGCCGAGCCCCTGGTCCTGATTGTCGTGCCGACACGCGAGCTTGCTGTCCAAATATTCAATGAAGCCCGCAAGCTTTGTTACAGGACCATGCTTCGTCCCTGCGTTGTGTACGGAGGAATCCCCATAAGGACACAGATTGGCCTTCTCAGCAAGGGTTGTGATATCTTGGTGGGAACTCCCGGCCGTCTCGTCGACTTCATTGGCCGGCCTCGCAATCTCACTCTGCGCCGCCTCAAGTATCTCATCCTGGACGAGGCGGATGAGATGCTGGATGCCGGATGGGGTGATGATCTCAGGCAAATCCTGTCTGGCGGCGGTAAGTCCTTGCGCGTTGTCCCCAACAATCAACATGTTCTCTGACACACCAAAACAGAGCAAGACGAAGGCAATGTCAAGTATGGTTTGTTTTCGGCAACCTTCCCCAAGGCAGCACGAGAACTTGCGAAAGAGCACCTCGCTGCGTCCCACGTCCGTTTCCGCGTTGGCCGTGCAGGAAGCACCACGGAGAACATCAAGCAGATTGTCCTCGAAGCAACCCATCAGAGCAAGAATGACATTCTTCTGACTCTTCTCGACGAGATGCCGAGCGTTCGAACGATCATCTTCGTGAACAGCCGTCAGACAGCGGATTCTCTCGATGACTTCTTGTACAACATGAAGCTCCCCGTCACCTCGATCCATGGAGACCGCACCCAGTCGGAGCGCGAGGCCGCCATGAGGGCTTTTCGCTCGGCCAGTGCGCCCATTCTCGTGGCAACAGGCGTCACAGCTCGTGGCATCGACGTTCAAAATGTGATGCACGTCATCAACTACGACCTTCCCTCCATGGACCACGGAGGCATTGAGGAGTACACCCATCGCATTGGTAAGGTACTAGGGCTCCCATCTGCTCGGGCGATCTTACTGATGTCGTCTAGGGCGCACCGGTCGAATCGGTCATCGAGGGGTGGCTACCTCGCTTTTTACCGAGCGCGATGAGCCCATTGCGAGCGTTTTGACCCGGACACTGCTTGAGACCAATCAACCAGTCCCGCCTTTTCTTCAGCACTACATTCCTGAGAACTTCCAAGCAGGCACCATCAAGTTTGAGACGGATTCTGATTTCGATCCTGAGGAGGTCCGGGTCCTGGAAGACAATGCCGGGAACGAATCGGGCAACGCCTGGGGCTCAGGGGCTGACACTGGAGCCGTCTCGGGGCAAGATGCCTGGGGGCAGAACGGCAATGGGTCCTCTGGTGATGCTGGAGGTGATTGGCGAACTGGCGGCAATCACGCTGGTAATGATGCCTTGGGAAGCGAAGGAGCCGGCTTGGCTCAAGCGTGGTAAAGATTTGCCTTTGGTTTGGTGAGCCTGGAAGGCCGGGCTGTCCTCTTGGGGGTTTCAAGGGATTTCAAGACCATCGAATGGTAGTTTCGTATGATAGGGGGAGAAGGATGTCTCTAATGAGCTATGAAAGCTGAGTGGGAAGATGGGTTCACATTTCTGATTCATGACAGCCCGAGGGCCAGTTGCTTGCTCATGTCGATTGACTTTTTCTTTTTACGCACAATGGAGCTAGAATCGATTGACTTGAACGTTTGAGACTCCACATCAAGATGCGATTTTGAGAACAATGATGAGCCGCGAGGGTTGGTATACATGCCGTGGCGTGGTGCAGCCAGACTTTTATCGAAGCGATGCCTTGACCTCAGCAACAGTAGGAAGCCATATCAAGCATTCCGCAAGATCCTAGCCAAGCCAGCGACCCTAGTAGTCGCCTCGCCGTAGCCGAGCTCGACAACGCCCTGCGAGAAGCGCCACGCCCTCTCCTGGTCCTTGACCGGGTACCTGAGGGGCGGCGGGATGGCCGTCCGTATGCCCATCCAGCCAAGCCTGTCCTCGCAGACGGACTTGAGGTTGCACATGCCCCTGAGGCCCTCCTCGCCGGCGAAGCGGCCGTAGCCGGAGCCTGCGACGCCGCCAAAGGGCAGCTGGACGGCGTAGTAGGCGGCGAAGTCGTTTACGGCGACCATGCCTGCCCTGAGCCCTCTGACGACGTCGTGCAGGGCCGGGTCGCGCTCCGAGCCGTGCACGGAGGCGCCGAGGCCGAAGGGGCTGCTGTTGGCGACGGCGAGGAGGTCCTTTGCGGAGGAAGAGGCGGCGCGCATGAGGACGAGGACGGGGCCGAAGCACTCCTCCTGCGCGATGCGCATGGCGGGGGTGACGTCGGCGAGCATGGTGGGGGAGAAGTAGTGTCCGCTCGGGTACTGCGGGTGGTGGTGGCGCGAGCCGCCGGCGAGCAGGCGGGCGCCGTGGGCGACGGCGTCTGCGACGAGGTCCTCGAGGCGGGCGAAGCAGGCGTCTGAGATGACGGCGCCGACGTCGGCGTCCGGGCCCGGGCCGAGGCGGAGCGCCCTGACGCGGGGCTCGAGGATGCCGACGAGGCGGGCGTAGACGGGGCCGGCGGCGACGACGCGCTCGATGCCGATGCAGTTCTGGCCGGCGGCCTGGAAGGTGCCGCGCATGATGATGTCTGCGATGCGGGGGAGGTCGTGGCGGGCGGAGTCGAGGACGACGAAGGGGTCCTTTCCGCCGAGCTCGGCGACGACGGGGGTCAGGCTGCGCGCGGCGTCGGCGGCGACGCGGCGCGCGACGGCCTGCGAGCCGATGAAGGTGACGTGCCGGATGCCCGGGTGGGCGGTGAGGTGGCCCGCGGTGTGGGGCCAGCAGGCGACGGCCTGGACGAGCTTGGGGTCGTGCCCGTGGACGAGCAGCGCGCCGCGGGCGATGTTGAGGAAGTACGGCGCGGACCAGGCGGTGTGCTCGGACACTTTGACGACGATGCCGTTGCCCGCGAAGAGCGCGCTGATGACGGGCCCGATGAGGTTGTGGAACGGGTAGTTCCAGCTGACGAGCGCGGCGACGACGCCCATCGGCTCGTAGCGCACCGTGTTGCGCTTGTACGCCATCAGGAGGCTCGTCGGCCGCCGCGACGGCCGCAGCGCGCGCTCCCCGTGCGCGATCGTCCACTGCAGCTTCTCCGCCGTCACGAGGATCTCGCCCAGCGACGCGTCCGCCATGGTCTTGCCGCTGTCCGCCGCAGCCACCCTGCAGATCTCGTGGGCGTGCTCGAGCACGAACTGCAGCATCGAGCGGAGCACCGCGCGCCGCTCCTCGAAGCCCGTCAGCGCCCACGCCCGCTGCGCCTCCCCCGCCGCGGCCACCGCCCGGTCGATGCCCTCCTTGGAGTGGCTCGGCACGGTCCCGAGCACCTGGCCCGTCGCCGGGTTGTAGCACTGGATCGGCGCGCCGGGCCTGCTGCTCGCGGCGGCGCCGCCGGTCGCGGGGGTCGCCGCCGCCGCCGTCGCCGCGCTGTCGATGGTCGTGTGGGATGTCGGCCACGCCGGCTCCGGTATGAAGTAGGGCTTCGGGCGCGCCCTGACCGCGGCGAGGGCACGCGACCGCGCGCTGCTGAGGATGTACGTGAAGACGACGAGCGCCAGGACGGTCCCGTAGACCTGCAGATGCACCGGCGACCTTGCGGGCACGGAATCGTCAGCAGGTTGAAAAAAAATCTCACTACGTGTATGGAATACTCCTCCCACAGCCCGAACAGCGAATTGGGAATCGGACTGGGCAGCGACTTTTCACGACTCACCACAGCTCCCGGGGGGACGCATGCTCCCACCAGTCGCGCACGCGCAGGAGGTAGTTCAGCCCGCGGAAGAGCACCTCCATGGCCTCGTCCCCGAGCGCGCGCAAGGCGTCCTGCGTTTCTTCCATCGTAGCTGGATCATGCGGCAATGACGTACGTACGGCATGCGATGTCGAGGGGCCGAAGCGCAATCCGTGTCGAGCACGACTCGTGTGGCGGGTTGTTGAAACTTGGACGACTTATGTACATGTATCTTGAGGTTGCATCGTCACCGCGTGCGATTTTATAGACTCGCGGCACTGTGTGGGCCCTCCCTCCGCCCGATCGATCCCCCTTTTTCGGCTTATGGAGTCTTGATGGATTCGCTTTTCTCGCTTTTCGACGCACGTAAAGGTAGAACTTCAATGGATTTGAGTCCACACGCTGTCCATTGCTCATCTACGTAACGATGCCACAACTTCACCCTTTCCCGTGCCGCCTCGACAAGCATGGATGAGCGTATCCATCCCAGTACGTAAATGATTGGCGTTCCCAGACCATCCTTGCCCTCCCCCCCCCCTTTTATCTTTTCCCATCCTCTTCCAATCCGTCCCCCACATTCACGCAGAGGAAAAAACCAAGACACGAAAACCTCATCACATCGCTTCGGATTCTCTAAGATGCCCAAACAAAAGAAGAAGCCATCCCCAATCCCGTCCCAAGTACATCCTCCCCTCCCCAATCCCTCCCCCTTCCCCCAGACTTCAACCAGTCGATCGAAAAAAAAAAGAAACAAACGTACTCGAAGAAGAAGGATGAGGGTCAAACAGGGTCGTGTAGAGGGAGAAGGGGGGAAAAAAAGAAACAGAGAAAGCCAAAAAGATTTTTCCCAGGTCATCTCATCTCCCGTGAACGCCTTGCAAAGACACAAAATTCGGAGCGTGTGCCGTGCCCACTCCTCCGCCCACCCGCCACACGTACGAAAGACAAAGAAGACGTCCACCGCAACACGAAAAGCCAAAAAAAAAAAGAATTAAAACCCCTCGAATTTTTTTTTCTTCCTATGTTCCTCCCCCCCCCTGCTTATCCCTATCCCCATCCCATAACCAATGTCCTCCTCTTTCCATACACGCCCCTTTCCTTCCCCCTTTGAACAGCCCGTTTTTCCCCAGTCATGTCCAGCTGCGCGTACACTTTTTGTCGTTCGTTGTGGTAGAGAGGGAGGGTGTTGGTTTGCGCGGCGCAGGATTGTATGTGGATATCATTAAGAAGACGGTAAACGACAGCTGCTGCTAGATCGCTCATGCAAATCGTCAAAAGCATGAAGGACCCTATGCAAATGTATGAAGCAATATCAAAAAAAAGTGAAAAGTGAAGAAGAAGAAAGTAATGAAGAAAGGTGATGAAGAAGAAAAGAGAGAGAGAAAGAAGAAGAAGAAGAAGAAGAAGAAGAAGAAGAAGAAGAAGAGAAAAAGGAGGAGGCTGGTACGGGCTCGGGTGTGTGTAGGAAGAAACATGGCGTAGATGTACTCCGTACGGAGACTTTGGAATTCGGAGGGGGAGGGGGGGTTTGAAATAAGAAAGAAGAGAAAAAAAGAAGGGTCCTCGAATAAATATACAACGAAGGTATATGAAACATTCCGCTCCATGCCGCCTTAGATATGATTGCTCTTGCTCATCGACAGGCCTCGCAGCCTGCCGCCGAAGCGCGTCGTGCTGACGCCCTGAGACTGGCTGGACTCGATGCGGGACAGCCGCGCCGCGGACGTGAAGTCGCTGCTGACTTCGTAGCTGCATCGGATGCGGTCCATCGACGCCCGCATGCGGTCGTAGGACGGCCTGCACCTGTCCGTCGATGGCCGGCCCGCCGGCGGAACCTCAAGGGACATGCGCGCCGAGGTGCCGGAGTAGCCGGTGCTGTCGCTGCCGTTGTTGCTGTGGCGGTTGAGCGTGTTGGTCCGCGTGACCGTCGGCGGGCAGATGGGCTGCAGGTCCTCGTCGACGCTGGCGAAGGGGACGTGCTTGCTCTTCTTGGAGCTGCCCGACGACTTGGACTTTTGGGACTTTTGGCTCTTTTGGCTCTTTTGGCTCTTCTCGTCGCCAGAGCCGCTGCCGTGGTCCGACGGCTGCACCAGGTGCTTGAAGGCGCCGAGCCTCTCCTGCTCCCGGATGATGTCCACGTCGTAGGGGAAGAAGACCTTCTGGAGCGACTTGATCGCGAACCGCGGGAACAGGCAGATGACCGGCACGATGATGAACGTCGCCCAGAACGTGGCCTCTCCGTAGATCTGCCCGGCGGCCTTGTAGAACTGGTCCGATGAGGTGAAGGACGTGTAGACGCCCGTCCAGAAGAAGATGAACAGGTCGCTGATGGCGACGATGAGCAGCATGAGCCAGTCCCAGCGGTAGGTGTTGATCAAGATGTAGGCGTTGATGGTGAAGACGGCGGGGTGGGCGACGTAGGCGCCGAAGCGGTACCGATCCTCGTTGTTCATACCGGACATGGAGACGGAGTTGATGCTGCTGAAGAGGAAGTACGGGATGAAGAACACCATCACGGATTGGTAGATGCCGTCCAGCATGTAGAGCCTGCGAGACTGACGTCAGCAACTGGAGATCATCCAAGATGATGGAGCCTCGTGGGTTTTGGGGGGGGGGGGGGGGGGGAAAAAAAAAAAACAAAAAAAAATTTACAAGATTTT
>NQYQ01000023.1:173093-185152 GCA_003055925.1 Escovopsis sp. Ae720 | reverse complement strand
CCTGCCGTTTAAAAAAAAACCTTTTCCATGCCAAAACGTTTCCCCAGCCCCCCCCCCCCCCCCCCCCCCTTCTCATATTATTTAGGGGCTTTGTTTCTTGCTTTTTTTTTTCGTTTCAAGAAGCTAGGGTGTGCGCGCGCGGAAAGGATCCAGATACGAGAGAGCATGTAAGGCCGTTTCTTCCGAGATCTACACATCAGGGAAAGAGGGTCCCCCCCCTCTCCGCCCGAGTCCAAAGGGGCTACCGCGTGGGAGAGGCGGCGGAGGCGCATAAAGGCAAGACAGTCAAACGTGTTTCTTGAAGCTCATATTTAGCGGTAGATTACAGCGATCCAATTCATGATATACATATATATATATCTATATCTATATACTATACACTAGGTAATAGAAATGTCTAATCTTACAGAACTCGAACGGACGGGGCACGGTGCTGCGGCGAATGGTGGAAGTTCTACAGGCCGTACTACAAGGCGGGAGGGCTGTTTTGACTCTGATGCAAATCCTCTCTCACGGGTCGGTCTGGGGCAAAAACGAGCCCCGCGGGGGAGAGGGGCACTTGACTGCGTCAAATCTTGAATGAAGATGTCTTTTGGATTGCTGCTCGAAATGAAGGATGTCTATGCTGAACGCTGTGCTAGAAGTGGCCGAACCCGCTCTTCTCCTGGATGAGACGATACCGCTCCCGGTCCTTGCGCGTGGACAAGAGGCACGCGATCGCCAATACGAGCAGCACGTCGATGCCTGCCGAGTTGCCACCAGTCAGTCTCCAGGGGCATCTCAAGTTGAAACGACGGACGGGGGATCACCCGGGCCCGGGGGCGGGGGGGAAATAAGTGCAGTGTACTTGTACGTACCGACCATGCCGAAGAGGGCAGTGAAGATGAGGTTCATGTAGTTGTTTGCGTAGCTGGAGACGAAGGGCGCGCAGCCGCGCTGGAGGGCGGCGGCGGCGGGGCTGGGGCATGTGTCGTCGGTGACGAACATGGGGGAGCTGGAGTCCCAGTAGCCGCAGCACTTGAACTGCACGCGCCTAGTTAGCCAAGTGTCCCCCCGTGCGGCCCCCTTGGAGGGATGATCAGCAGGGGCGTACCGAGGTCTGGATGAGGGACTGCACGCGCGGGCCCTGCGCGTAGTAGGTCGGGGCGAATGTCTCCTGGATGCGCAGCGTCTGGTACCACACGTACAGCCCCACGGCCAGCGTGAAGAGGGCGCATGTCGTGACGGCATAGGCGCCCGTCTTGAGGAGGGTGCGCCTGCCGGACGAGAGGAGGCCCGGGATGGTGAGGACGAAGACGGCGAGGACGAGGCCCGCGTTGGCGAGGCTGACGAGGAGCGGGAAGCGGTCGAAGAGGAGGTAGCGGAGGGCCTGCCGTCCGTTGTGGGGCGCGGAGCTGCTGCTCTGGAGGAGGAAGGAGAGGGATGCGCCGAGCTCGATGGCGCCGGACGCGAGGAACAGCAGGTCGGCGAGGACGGCGGCGAGGAAGACGTTGTCGGGCATTGTGAGGGCGAGGGGCTTTGGCCGCCGGCTCCTGAAGCTCGACTGCTTGGGTGCTGCTTTCCACCTGGATCTGGGACACCTGGATCTCTCCTGAGTCTCTGCACCGGGTTGGAGGTTTGGCCCTCAGAAGTTGTCGTCGACTGCTCCGTGGAAAATGAACGTACTGGCGCCGGATATTACGGTGTCATTCGTGGTATCGTCAGAATGAATGGTGAGATCCAAATATAAACATCGACATGTACGTATGTCAAGCAACCCGTTCAACGGTCAGAGGGCCAGCCTCTCAGAAAAGAATGAATGAATGGAAGAATGCGTGCTCCAAAGAGCAAGAAGAAAGAAAGGAGAAGAAAACAAAGAGGAGAACAGAAGATCTAAAAGACGAGTCAATATCAATGCAAGGCCATGAAACCAGAAGAAGGAGAAGAAGGAGAAGACGACGACGCAAAAGGAAAAGAAAAAAAAGATCAACAACAACATGAAACGGAGAAGAAGGACAAGAAAAGAAAAAAAAAAGACGAAACCTCAAAAACTTCACGAGACAATGAGAACATCCCCCCCCATTGTAAACGATGATGGCTTGCCCTGAAGCCGCCCCGTACGCGGTAACCCTGTCCAAGCAAGGGCAATCTATCCGCCTTCGCGCCTCCTGGTGGTTTAAGCAAAGGCGCCAAACGGGAGCGGCAGGCCAATCACAGTGCGCGAGCATCACCCTGATTGGGGCCCCTAGACTCGGCGAGGCGGCACTTGGGACGCTTGCAGAATCTCTGTCGCATTGTCTGCCCCCATTGAAGCCCCCCCTTAGCCGCCGGCGAGATGTTGCCAATGTCAGTGGCCGGTCGCAGGGGGCGCACACATGACGTTGAGATCGCGGATAGATGAGCGCGGGCTGAGGCTCCTTGTCAATCTTGAGACCTGGTCGTGCGCGTGCGTCCGGGTACGGGTACGGGTTCGGGGATGGCCTCCGCGAAGCGCGAAGCGTCCCGCCGAGATGATCTTGGTCGAGTCCCGAGTCATCAACTGATGCGAGTCTTGTGTGCGTTTCAGCCAGGCTTCGAGACGATAATGGCGCACGTGACCAGGACTTACTCCCGGTACTCCGTACTACTAGTAGTACTTAGTACCGGTACCTGTTAAGTAGGCCCGCGAATAAAACTCGATCAGGATAGGCACTCCGTATAGTAGCTTCTGGAGCAATGGCCATATCCGAAACGTAGATGAAGCATGGCGCGCGCCGATGCCATATCGCACTTGATCTCATCTTCGTACGAGTACTCGGACAAGTACTCCATACAGCCCCGCAAGAGCCGGGCTGGGTCTCGCTGGTGGTGCTCACTCAGTGCTTGATGCTTGACCGTCTCCTCCGTACTCCGTACTCCGTGTTCCGTACCTCAAAACGCTGCAAATCGTCACCTTTTTTTGGCAGCGGCAGCAATCTTTGGAGGAGACCAAAGCTCACGGGTCTCGGACTAATGTTTTCGCGCTCACGCTTCGGGCCTTGAATTCAAGGCTTCCAAAAGCACAAGCCGGTTCCGTCCTCGACGTCTGCCTTGTCCGTCTGCCTTGTCGATGAGGCATCTGCGTCTCGCCGAAGCCCTGCACGTCCCTCCCTTGCCATTGGCACTGCGCGATCCATGCCAGTGCTCTCCATGCAATCAAGTTGTTGTCCCGTACTCGTACTCGTACTCGTACTCGTACTGCCCTGATTGATGCATTTCATCTTGTCCACGGATCCGTCGCTTGAACGTCCTTGAACTTTCCATCGTCGTTCATCTTGGTGTCATCCATCTCAAGGGGACTCAACCTCGTACTCGTACTCGTACCAGTACAGGTAGAAGAGAAGGTCCTCGTGCGCACAACAAGCCAAGGCAGGCAAATGGCGGGGTATCCAGATGGACGGGGCCTCGGACTCGGGGCCTCCCTGTTTCATGCGGTGGATTGCGAATCCGGCCGGCACGTTCCAGGCCGGATGGCTGGAATCAGCAGGGCTTACCTGGGCTATTTGGTCTCCCGCACGGTTGAATTAGAACGCGGTCATGAATGCAGTCTTCGTGAGTCGCACGCACGAAGTACTGGTGGTGCTCTGTAGGTCTTGTGGCTGCTTCTCTTGGCAAAAAAAAATCGCAGACTTAACAGCCAACGAGCATCCGGCAAATGGTCAGAATTTCGGGCAAGATGGGATGAGATGGATGGGAAAAGATCTTTCGTCTTCGCACGGAGAACAGTCATCGAGATGAGGCGTTTCCTGTGCCTGGCAGTTGGACGTTCAACCTCCAGTGACGTGCTGGCCCCGACTGTGCACTTCCCATTGCCTCTGAGCTCGATTGTGTTTTCGAGTCCGCGCTGCTTCTGCCGAGATGACACAATTGGAAGTCGTACTCGTACAAGCATTGATTGGATTTCCTCCGTAAAGCATTGGACCGTCAGCAACTCAGCATGCAGCATGAAAGTGTTCATGCGAGTCGGCAAAACACCCGATGCCCCCGAGGCCACGATGCACTTGAACCAGAACTTCAACAAGTTGAAGGTGATTCGACTCTCATCACCCACTCGCGCCTTCTGCGTCACTCGTCCAATCCTTTGCACACTGTCCCCGCTATTGTGTTTCGGTGACTCCACAACAGTGAGCCAATCAATTGCGCAGACAGCATTCGAAGCTTCCTGAAGGAGGAAGGCGTCGGCCAATGTCGCCCAAGCTCCTTCCCTGGCCATTGGGGGGGCGGGGGCTGGCAACTTCCGTCCTCCCCAGGCAATAGAGTCTGTCCCGCCAATCATGCCGGGCCTTCATGGTAGCGAGCTCTCGCCGTCCGCATGATCTGGCAGGCTCGAGGGATCGCAATCTCAGTGCTCTTTCCTCGACATGTTGGAGGCAGCATCAATGCAAGAGTCACCTGGTTGTTGGGCAAGCACGTCGGAGTTCCTGGATCTGTTGCTCTTGCCTTGCTGATCACGAACTTCCCTCCCAGGTGCTCCTGCTTCGTTGAAGTCCTTCGTTGCGAGGGCAAGAACGCTCCTCACGCTCCGACTCCAGGCAAACACCAGCAGCTCTGGAGCGACTCGGTCCAACATTGATGCTCCGATCAAAGGTGAAATCCTCATGGCTTGATGTTCCATGGCAGGGTCTCACGACGATCGCTGTGCGTTGACCATGAAGCCCTCGTGGGTTCTGCAGCTAACACCGACTGGACCCTCGTCGCAAGTCGAGAGCGAGGCTTTCACGGGCGAATGTCTCATCAATGAAGGTAGTATCACGTCTTTCCAGCGACAAGGCTGACTGGACCTGTCGACACAGGGTTTCCAGAAGGGAGGGGGGGGTCTCCTCTACGCCCTCAACGATCAGTTCTACTGCTACCGGTACGAGTACGAGTACGGAGCACTCGTACGAGCCTGTACCAATTTTCAAGAGAGCACCCTTTCGATGACAGGCTCTCCCAGCCCTCCATAGACCAGCAGGCGATGAGGCTCGCCCTTCGTGAGCCACTCATCAGGAGAAAAGTCAATCCATCGGGGAAACCTAGGATGTGCTGTTGGAATCTTTGCGACGTCCAGTACGGAGACCTCGTTCATACACCGGTCTCCACGTATTGCGCTCGCACAGAAGCCATGAGGTCTACAGTAATCCGTACTCCGTGCTTTCATCTTTCCATCGTTGAAGTCTGCGTCCCAGGTCAGAGGGAAACAAAAGAAATTATCCAGGGTGCTGACAGCAGCCTCCTGCAGGTAGTCCGCCCACGTTTCTCTGGCCTGTCGATTGCGGAGACGCTTCCTAGCAATCATCGATGCTAAGGCAGGAAAGGAAGACTACTCGTAACTCGTACTCGTACACTGCGTACGGAGTACAGGGAACATGCAACTGCAGGAAGGGCAAAGCCTGTCAGACATCGATCCATCTGGTCCTGGGAAGGTCATCAGCAATGATGTATCAGACAAGGCTTCCATCGTGAGCTCCCAGATGGGCAATCCCAGTGCCTCCGCATGTCCGTTACCGGTATGTGTGAGGTAGCGATTCGCAAAGTCGGGAAGACCCTTTACCCGTTTGTACTGAGGTGTATGACTTTGACAGCACCCACGCGAGGGACACCAACGAAACATCTATGATGATTCGCCGAGTCTTCCAGCGCAGAGGATCCTATTCCGTACTCGTACTCGTACGAGTACTAGGAGGAGAGAGAGGCTATGGGCTGAAGAAGACGGCAAGCCAACGGCGACTCGGGTCGAGCCATCCCCCTCCACCCCCCACACACACCATTGCGATGGGGATGCGGGCATTGGATGGTTTGGTCGATGTTCAGGAACCCTAGTCCGTGTCGTCGTCCTTGATAACGACATGCCTGTCACGGCCGACGTGTTTCACAATGGTACGGCCAGTCGGTCATATTCTTAATCTTGCCGTGCGACTGGAACATCAGTCTACAAGGCTCGATGCTATGAATACTCGTACTGGGAGATACCGCGCCTTCCTCGAGTCCGCATCCATAGGTACTGAGGCGATAGGCGCAGACGAAGCTCGGCGATCTCAACGAGGTTTTCTCGGAACTCTTCTTGACGAGTCGAGTGTCGGAGTGGGGGGACGCGAGCCGCAAAGAAAATAGTATCGGGGCGCAACAAAGGTACTCCGTACTACCGGTAAGAAGCCGGGTTGCTCTTGCTGTTCGGTGGGCGAGACCCGGAGGACAGTACGAGTACGAGTTAGTATGTACCGTACGAGGTCGTCCGGAGAGACTGGAACTTGGCATTTGATCCGGTCATCAGTTACTCGTACTACGGAGTATGGAAGGCGGGACCCACCTACTCCGTACTCTTGTCACAGCACTCGTACAGGTAGTAGAAAGTTGGAATCGGCCCAGAGGAGCCAACAAGACCTCGACAGTCAATGCGCACTGTGTATTGGTGCAAGGTATTCCGTACGAAATACTCCGTACTGGTACTCCAAGGTCGACCTATCTGTACTAACTCGTCGACGGGGAAGGTCCTGGCAGGCCTCGAAACCACTCCTCCCACCCTTTAATCTTTCCCCGCCCGTCCTGGCAGTCCCATCTGCTGCCGGCCTGGTGAGAATTCCAGCCGTCTTCCCATAGATTCCACACCGTCTTGCCTGGAGCTGCGCGATTGTTTTGCGAATCTCACCCAGACAGACGCCGAGCGGGCTTCGACATGTTTGATGCTGACTGAGTCGCGCACTACTCGTACTCCGTATCTTTCTACCTGTACTCCGTACCGATGGAAATGCCCGGCGTGCTAAAGGCCACTGAGTGGCTGTTCCATCAAAACATAACGGGCGGCCTCTCGCGTGAACCTCAATGTATTAGTACTAATGTATCCGACCCCCCCCCTTCCAATGCTGGTCGCGTCCAGAGGAATTCCACCACGAGCTCGGTAGAAACAAAGGCCAGCCTCCCGCCCGCTCGAAGCTTCGAAAGGCCCAGGGATACACATCCATACTGGTACGAGAATCGATTGATCATTGATGTGCATTTTCGCACCGGGTAAGCACAGGGTAAGCCCGCATTCTGGACCAGCGCCCCGTTAAACGCAAGCGCAAGACGTAATATCAAATGCTTGCTGCTCTTCACTGGGTACTAAGGGCCAATACCAAGCAACGACCCCGGACGAGCTAAGGATTTAACCGGGCATTTTTTTTTGTCCATTTGCCCTCGCTTCCTTCCGTCCCTACGGAGTATACAGGTATTTTGCTGTCTTGTCTTTCGTCAGAACATGATGAAGGATTATATTGGACTAAAAATGGCCTTCTCTCGTACTCGTACTCGTCCCGGCAGAAATGGGCCAAGCCCGCTCGGTAGTATTTCAGGATCTGCACAGTGCAGCGCAGCATGCTTGGAGGCCGATTGCGCGCGAAATGCACAGTCTTTTTTTTTTTTTCCCTTCTTTCATCAATCTTTTCCTCCGGGGTTCCTTCCCTTCCTCTCGCTGGGGACGCACAGGGACGGGCTCCACCCACACAGTGTGTTTGTCGAACTGTGCGTGGCGCCTTCGACGGGCGGCCCCACGCGCACACTACTCGTACTATAGCACTGGGGCCACTGGCGGCCTGCAGTGTCGAATGGAGGGACCCTGTGCCGGAAAGCCCTAGCTGGCACAGGTTAGGAAGGCAACTGGTACCCGCCGGCAGCGATGGACGAGTCGTCGCGCGGCCCAGTTTAAAACACCAGATCAAGCCAAGTCGAGACAAGACCACCTCTTTTTTTTTCCCCTTCTGCACAGGATCGAAGCTCCCCCAGTCCCGGCCATCGCATTGAGACTTTTGGAACTCGAACCAGAAGGCTCACCACACGCTGCTCGCAGGCACAGGCACAAGGCACAGGCACGCACACACACACACACGCACATTCTCAAGAGACAGACAGACACACACACACACACACACACACACACACATCCTCGTACAAGTTCCTCACAACGCTTGTCCTCCCAAGCTCCTCCCAGCAGTCCCCGTCAATCTCGCTCGCGCGCTTTCGTGTGAGTACGAGTACTCGTACGACTCGGTACATCATCATCGTCACCCACTTCAATTTACTACGAGTACTACAACTATTACTACATCTCTTTTTTTTTTTTTTTTCGATTTAATTTCTATTCCCCCCCTCCCCCCCCCTCTCTCCTCCCCCTTCCCGCCTAGAGACAAGTTCGCTCGCGGGCACCAGACTCGATACAGGAAAGAGGTACCGTCCCGCCCAGGCCCCATCCAGGACCGGACCCGAGCCCCCCCCCCCCCTCCCTCTGGCATTGATCCCTCCCCTCCTCTTCCAGCTGCGACCAAAAAGGCACTTCCCTTCCCTCTCCCGCCTGTCCTCTCTCTCCGCCCCAGAAAGAAGGAAAAAAAAAAAGAGCCCGCCAGATCCAGTATAGATCCATCGGCAAGCTCAAAGCAGTATCTCCACCACTCGTTGCCTTTTACGTCGCCGTGTGATACAAGTCGACAATTGCATTCTGGATTAGGAATTGGCATTGGCACTTTGTCGTCGTTGCCCGTCGCAGCTTGTTGCAGCTCGTGAACCATTTTATTTCCAAAACGGAAATCCCTCTCTCCCTCTCCTCCCTCTCTCGCGCCCGCTCGCCATCATGGCAGACATCACCGACCAGCACGACCAGACGTCGCCCACAGAGCTCGACGACGCGCACTCGGTCGGCAATGGCAACAAAGCGAGCCACGAGAACCGTGGCATCAAGCGACAACGCCCGGCCGCCGACGACGACGACGACGATGACGAGAAGTGCGGCCGCGAGCGTCGCAAGATCGAGATCAAGTTCATCAGCGACAAGTCTCGCCGCCACATCACCTTTTCCAAGCGAAAGGCCGGTATCATGAAGAAGGTTCGTCTTGCTTGCTTCATCGTTTGATCGCTTGATCGCTGGCTCGCTTGATCGCTGGCTTGTGTTTGTCTCCATGCTCCCCTCCTCCTCTGTTTCTCCTCACCTCACCTCTGGCTTGATCATGATTTTTCCCCCGCCTCCTCCTCCTCCTCCTCCTCCGGATAATTCTGCTCTATCTCCTCGCCTTCTTCTTTCTCGCCTTCTTTCACAGTGTCGGGGCTTTCTGCCCTGGCCGCTTCACCCTCATCTTCCACGTTTCGCCACGATCGAGAGCAGCGCCTTTTCGTCTGGCGATGGCCAAGACTCGTCGGCGCGACCGATCGCTTCTAAGCAAGCGTTCGTGGCGGGCTTTTTGCCCTTGGCTGTATCGCTTTGATACTACAGCTTTCCCTGCGCACCTCCTATACCAACAATTCTTCTCTGAAAAGACATGATTTTGCTGACAGTTGGCTTTTCCCGCGCTTTCCTCACAGGCATATGAGCTCTCTGTATTGACAGGCACACAAGTCCTCCTGCTGGTCGTCTCCGAGACGGGCCTAGTTTACACTTTTACCACGCCCAAGCTTCAACCGCTCGTTACAAAGGCCGAGGGCAAGAATCTGATTCAGGTACGCGACTTCTCCGCCATTCTCGTCACGTCATGTGCCCCTCTCCCGCCGTTCGCCGCCAAGAGACGACCGGACATGGCGGTTCTTGGGGCGTATTGCTTATGGATTGCCCTCTGTCGCTCGCGGCTTGCCTTCCCCCTCCCCTCCCCAAAAGAGATATAGGCCAATTGCTAACGAGTCATGATCAATGCAGGCGTGCCTCAACGCTCCTGAGCCCACAACCTGCAGCGAGAACGGCGTCGATGGCGGCGACCAAGTCGACTCGCCCGAGGAGCCTCCCAACCACCACCACCACCCCCCACAAGGCGGCCGATCTGGCATGCCGCAGAACCCTCACATGCCTCCTGGAAACTACATGCCAAATATGCCCATGGACCCCCAGCAAGCTCTCGCATACCAGAGCTACGTTCAGCGCAACCAAGGATATGGTCCTGGCATGCCTCCCCAGCCTGGCATGCCTCCGAGCGCTCACCACCAATCATAAGATCATCAATGAGCATCGCGACGGAGGCTGAGTCTGATGGCCGCGATCCGATTCTCATCACGTTCCACGAAGGCCGTCTATCGTTGCAAGAGATGCCTCGCCTCCTGGACGGTTGCGTACATTTACCGAGGGAGTCTGATTTTGGCGTTGATGACAGTGTCAATACTTCTACATGTGTCAGCTTCTTGCAGTCCTTTGTTCAATCTTTTTTTTTCTCCTTACTTTATTCCACCCTCCTGTCGCATTCCCGGCATGCTTGGATTTGTGTTGCGCGGCTGAGCTGCATTTCCATTCCAGCAATTATCGGGATCGAGCGGCAAGTCATGCAGAATGTCGCACCCCGCATAGCTCACGACACCATGGCTTTGTTCCCCTTTCCTTCTTCCCTGGGTAACAGGCCTGGAGTTCGCAAGAGCTATGGCAGGAGAGCACACGTGGCGAGGAAGGACGGTGGTTCAGCATCGATTGTGGGAATCGAGAGAAGAAGAAGAAAAAAAACCTCTGGAGGGGGTTGGTGGTGGTGGTGGTGGTGAGGGCGGTGGGTTTTGCAAGCGTTTCAGGCAAGAGAATGTTTCCCCTCAGATGTCAAATAGAGGAGATGTCTTCTTCTTATCTTTTTTCTTCTCCATTTCATGTTTCGTCACCCGGGTTTGCTCGAGTTTGAGTTGATGGGAGAGGAAGAGCGTGTTTCATTTTGTTCTGGGGGTTCTACGATTTCGAATCCTTGGGACGAGGATTTCAGGTATGGTCAGGCTGGTCCCGGTTTATTTCTTTTCGATGGGGTGGGGGAATCCGGGGGTGATGCTGGAAGGGAAGGGAGTTTGAGCCGCTGTGGACGGGCGCAGAGATTGTGCCATGATTCCCGAGCAAGAGCAGATGATAATGGACAAATACTGACGAGGGCACGAACGGTTGACGGCGAAGGGGCGGGAATGGTTTGGGAATGAGGCGAAAGCGACGGGAACGGGCTCAACACGGGATTTGATGAATCTACTCCGTACTTCCAGCCGTACCAAGTGACTTCTTTTTTATCTCTCTTTTCCAAGGCGTGCTCTAGTGCTCGATCGTGAGAATGCCATTGTTCAGGCGTGCCGCCCCGCCTATTGTCTGGGTTCTTTCATTGTCAGGCTCTTGTCCGGAAGCGGCGTGCCTCTGCTCCCGTCGCCATTCCCAGGCGTAGAACAGCGGCACCGGGAGTCGTTGTGGAAGAGAGGTATATGCGGAGTACGTAGGGGCGGCATGAGAGCGGCAGTGGTGGCATGGCGTGCCGTCGCGGACGGGGGCACGCCGGATCCGGGAGTGGCTGCCGGACCCATGGATGGATAGATGTGGCCCGGCCGAGGATTTGATGCATCCGGCCTAGCTGGAGATTGATTTCGGACGTGGCGCGCCGATTCTCCCGCCTTGGGGGGTTTCTGGGGGGCCGGGACCGACGGCTGGGGATATCGATTTCTCTTGTTCGGTTGCTGCTGTACAGGTATGTACTCGATGTACTCGTACCCCGTATGTCTACAGGGAATGCGGAGTATTTTCAAGGGGGGGGGGAATAGATATGTAACATTCTTGTCACTGACGAGGGATAGATGTTTGTTTCTTGTTCATCCATCACTACGAGCACGAGGGACGACGACATACTCCGTACTCGTACGTACGAGGGGCGGTAACTCTTGCTCTTATGTGCTCGGGAGAGGCTGGTTGGGACCTTATGGCTGATAGTCTGATGTGGACTACCGGTACTCGTAGTAACGCGTATGGAAAAGGGTAGGTAGGTAGGTAAGTGGAAAAGGGTAGGTAGGTAGGTAAGGGGATGGGGCTACTGTAGAATGATGTTGGACTTGGGATGGATGGGGCCGGGAGGGGTGTCCGCATCGGGGAAGGTTTTCGGGATCCTGGGGGGGAGGGCGCGGGACGGGAGCGTAGCGGGCTTGATACCGGTAGTTGTGCACAGCACGCGGTACGCAGATGGATGGATGGTGGTGGTGGTGGTGGTGACGGCAGGTAGGTAGGTAGGTATATCAGGGAGGTTACCGCATGAAAGTCATTGGGGATGGGGATCGCCAGATGGAGGACTAGCACGAGGCGGCATGGGATGTACGAGTACGATGTTGGGATGAGGATGGAGGAGCGCTTCAAATGC
>NQYQ01000023.1:102896-114973 GCA_003055925.1 Escovopsis sp. Ae720 | reverse complement strand
GGAGGGGAGGAGGGGGAGGGTAGGGGACCGACAGACACATTGAGGGCATCCAATACATGTACTCGTACATGGATACATCCATGGATCAATACATGGATCAATGTGACCAGGACTCTGTGGATCGGCCGAGGATGCGGATCCAATACAGGTACCTGTACTCCGTATGGGACGAGATGATGAGGATCGTGGCAACGTGGGATGGCAGTGTGACCGAGTGCCTGAGGAGAGCGCGTGGCCATCTGGCACCATCCGAGGAGCATGATTGATTTCGGTCCATTCTCAAGTTTACAGAGGCAATTAATTGATGGATGGATCGGGTTGACTGCATCGATTGAGGTTCAAGCACTTGAATGTCATGGAACCGTTGGCTTCCATGGATCCTTGATCCATCCATCCATCCATATTGGATACCATCCATGCTCCGTGCAGTGCGCGCACCGTCTGACAGCAACGGCCTGGTATTGAGATGAGTCAACACTGATCAATGGATGGATCAAATGAATGGATGGATGAATTCAATCCATTCTCAGGGCTCTTTCTCTTCTATGTATACAGGTAGTACCTGCTCTTGGTCTTAGCAGCTTGGATCATTCTGCAATCGCAGGTGCCACTATAAATGGAACCAATTCATATCAATTCAATTGAATTCGATTCAATTGATCAATCCATTGATCCATCCATCGCTTATAGGTACCAGTACTAGGTATTAGCAGTACCTGAGGTAGCTCTGATCTTACGACTCGGAATAGGTACTACCTAGTACTAACTATACCTACCAGTACTACTACCACCTACCAGTTAGCAAATGATCCATTCAACTCGGTAGCATCAAATCAAATCAAATCAATAACCTCGACCCGCTCGCCTTGCCCGCTCGACCTCAGCTGAGCTCGCGCCTCTTTTTTTTTCCCTCTCTCTCTTGTCTCTCTGTCTCTCTGTCTCTCTTCCACACCCAAACCAACAACCCAAATCCAGACCCAAAAACCCACGCTCACGCCCACGCCCACGCCCAGACCACCTCCACCTCCTCCTCCTCAACTCTCTTTTTTTTCCCCCACCCACCCTCTGCTTCACCTCATCAACCTCATCTCTTCTCTTCCTCTTCCTCTTCCTCTTCCTCTTTCTCTTCCTCTTCCTCTCTCTCTCTCTTCATTTTCTTCTCCGACAATACAATCCATCCATCTATTCTCCCATACCTCTCTAATATTTCCCCCTTCCTCTTGTCCCATCTCCTCCGGATAGACTCTTCTTCTGGCAGTTCGGTGACCGTCGCCATAGAACAGCTACCGAGTACTACTACATCATCATCACCACCATCTCCACCACCACCACCACTACAACAACACACAACAACCGCCATCATGACGATTGACTGGAGCGCCCAGAGCGTCCTGCCCTTGACGCCCGTCCACAAGCCCCCCTACTCCGTCGAGGCTTCCGGCTTCGAAAAGGTCCCCGGCGAGACCATCCCCCGCCGCCACCCGCTCTCCAAGGATGGCCTCCTCACCCGCCCCTACCCAGACGTCGCCACCGTCTTCGACATCGTCCAGCGCAGCGCCCGCGAGTACCCAAACCACACCGCCGTCGGTTCCCGCAAGCTCATCGAGATGCACACCGAGATCAAGAAGGTCCCAAAGGTCGTCGACGGCCAGGTCGTCGAGGTCGACAAGAAGTGGCAGTTCTTCGAGCTCTCCCCCTTCTCCTTCATCACCTACAAGGAGTACGAGCAGCTCGTCCTCCAGCTCGGCGCAGGCCTGCGCAAGGCAGGCATCTCCTCGGAGAACAAGGTCCACATCTTCGCCGCCACCAGGTGAGTGTTCCCATACTACTTACCTACCTTACCTTACCTTACCTACCTTACCTACCTTACCTACTACCTGGTACTCTCTCAATACCTTGCCATCTTCCACCTCCCACCGCGCGCAACGCTCCAACTCTAATAACCCCAACCCTCTCCGCTCGCGTGGGATCGAACGTCCGCGCTCTTCCGCACGGCGGCGCAAGACGACAAAGCGCATCGGGCTTACCCGCTGACCTCTCCCCGACAGCGTACCGTGGATCTCCCTCTCCCACGCCTGCGCCTCCCAGTCCATCACAATCGTCACCGCCTACGACACCCTCGGCGAGGCCGGCGTCGAGCACTCCCTCGTCCAGGCCGGCTGCGACGCCATGTTCGTCGACCCCCACCTCCTCAAGACCGCACAGAACCCCATCCGCAAGTCCAGCATAAAGACCGTCATCATCAACGAGCACTCCCTTTTCGCCGTCGGCGGTGAGGTCGACCAATTCAGGGCAAACAACCCGGACCTCAACGTCCTCACCTACGACGAGCTGCGCAAGCTCGGCGAGGAGAACCCCGTCGACCCCAACCCCGCCAAGCCAGAAGACATCTACTGCATCATGTACACATCCGGCTCCACCGGCCCTCCCAAGGGCGCTTGCATCTCCCACGAGGCTCTCATCGCTTCAGGTCCGTCGTCCTTCGATGTTCCCTTGATTTGATTTTTTTTTTTTTTTTTTTGGAAAAGGATTGTGGATGTGCTTGCTAGGTTGTTTCACGGGCAGCTGACAAGGTCCAATATATATATATCTACAGTCACCGGTCTGCGCACCTCTGTCGGAGAGACAATCAGCGACAAGGAAGTCGTCCTGGCATACCTGCCCCTCGCCCACATCTTCGAGATGGCCCTCGAGAACCTCGTCCTCGGCATCGGAGGAACCCTCGGCTACGGCAGCCCCCGAACCCTGGCCGACTCCTCCGTCAAGAACTGTGCCGGCGACATGCGCGAGCTGCGCCCCACCGTCATGGTTGGCGTGCCCCAGATCTGGGAGACGGTCAAGAAGGGCGTCGAGGCCAAGCTCAACTCGTCCGGCTCCCTCCTCCGCTCCGTCTTCTGGGCCGCCTTCCACTACAAGGCCTTCATGACCAAGAACAGGCTGCCCCTGTCCACCGTCCTCGACGGCATCGTCTTCAGCAAGGTCCGCGAGCTGACCGGCGGCCGCCTGCGCTTCACCATGAACGGCGCCAGCGGCATCGCCGACACCACCAAGAACTTCCTCTCCATCGTCCTCGCGCCCATGCTCTCCGGCTACGGCCTGACCGAGACCTGCGCCAGCGGCTCCCTCGGCTGCCCGCTCGAGTACTCCCCGACCGCCATCGGCCCCGTCTCCCCCGCCCTCGACGTCAAGCTCGTCTCGATCCCAGAGCTCGGCTACGACGCCGACGCAAAGGTGCCCCAGGGCGAGATCTGGCTGCGCGGCCTCTGCGTCATGCGCGAGTACTTCAACAACCCAGAGGAGACGGCCAAGGCCGTCACGCCCGACGGCTGGTTCAAGACGGGCGACATCGGCGAGTTTGACGAGCACGGCCACCTGCGCGTCATCGACCGCCTCAAGAACCTCGTCAAGATGCAGGGCGGCGAGTACATCGCGCTCGAGAAGCTCGAGTCCATCTACCGCGGCGCCCAGAGCGTCGCCAACATCCTCATCCACGCCGACCCCGCCCACACCCGCCCCATCGCCGTCATCATGCCCAACGAGAAGGTGCTCGCCGCGCAGGCCAAGGCCCTCGGCGTCGACGAGCACAACATGCACCACGACTCAAAGGTCGTCGAGTGGGTCCTCAAGGACCTCGTCACCACGGGAAAGCAGGCCGGCCTGACGGGCCTCGAGACCGTCTCCGGCGTCGTCATCACCGACGAGGAGTGGTCCCCTCCTAGCGTAAGGCCCCCCCTTCCCTTTTCTTCTTCTTCTTCTTCTCCTTCTTTCTCCCTGAAAAACGGGTATTGCTTCCTGCGTCTCTTCAAGACCACGTGCTGACACCGTGTAGGGCCTCGTCACCGCCACGCAGAAACTCAACCGCAAGGTCATCCGCGAGCGCTTCGGCAAGGACATCGACGCGGTGCTCAAGAAGTGCCCCTGAAGCGGCTCCGCAACTAACGGTCAACACCACGGCGCCGAAAGAGAAGAGACGGGGCGATGCAAAGACATCCGAGAGAGTTAAAGAGTATACACTGTCCGGAGAGAGAGAGAGAGATGAGAGGAAGACTCCAGGAATGGAAGCGAGCGACATTGAGCGGAGGAGGGACCAACCCCCCGGGGGCGGGGGGGCGATGATACCAAACTGTAATAATGTACACCAACGGCATATAGCAACGCGTCTTCTTGTGCTTTGATAATGGAAATGCGGCGTTTTTCTTGGACACGCCCGTGTTGCTCAGGACGGACCATGGACCATGGACCATGAACGGTCGATACACGATGCACATTATATGAGAAAATTCGTATTGAAGTGACCACTTGTATGTGCTATTTGTGTGTGTGTGCGCCGTGGGCCGACAAGTCTACACCGGATACTCCGTACATGGAAGCTGTCCATCGGCCCCCGCCTTGCCCTGCCCTGCCTTGCCTTGCCTTGCCCTCCGTCCCCTTCGCTTTCCCACACACATCGGATTGATCCTTTCTATTCCCTCCCGTAGCGGGATTCGAGGCGGACAAGTAGGATACAGGACGGGTTTGCGTGCGAGGAAACGGACATGATAAGAGAAGAGGAAAGGGAAGAAGAAAGAAGAAAGGGGAGGGAGGAAGGTATGAGGAGAAGAACAAGAAGAGAAAGATGAGAGAAGAAGAAGAAAGACAAATTCCGGTAAGCGCCGCGCCAACGCCCGTGCAATGGATGTCCCGAAGACGAGGCCTCAAGACGGAATGACTCCTTTCGAGGAACAGATGAACAAAAAAAAGGACAAAAAGTGTCAAACAGTGAACAGAACGGGAATCGTAAAAGGCCGTGGCGGGGGCCGAACCAGCTTTGAAGGAAAAGAAGAGAGTGGGGAAAAAACAAACAACGGAAACTCCGTACACCGAACGGCTGCTGTTTAAGCTACAATGTATGTCGGCGCGAAGGAAATATATATATATATATGTGTGTGTGTGTGTGTGTGTAATGGGCATCGCGTCGTTATCCAAGATCTGGGCCGATCTGTCTCTTCCACCCCCCCCCCCCCCCCCCTTTTTTTTTTTCTCTTCTTTCGTTAGCGAGACGGTGAGATAGGACTATCGTGTAGCTCGTAGGGAGGCTTGGGGGATGGATGGATGGATGGAATCTCTTTTCATGACTTTCTCCGGAAGAAGGCCAGGTAGGGCACGCAGTCCCTCCCGTACTTGAAGACCTGGTCCTGCACGTCGTCGCGGTCGCCGCTGCCGATGCGCACCTTGGTGACCTGGCTGTCGTTGCAGCAGAACCAGGCGTACGGGTCGTGCGAGCCCGAGTCGCGCACGTACGAGAAGTAGTGCCCGTTGTCGGTCCTGCTGCCGGCGTGCACGATGACGGCGTAGCACTCGTAGCGGAAGGGCCCCGCGAAGGCGCGGTCGCCGAGCACGCCGGACGTCGGGTCCAACGCGGGCGCTGGCGCTGGCGCGGGGGTGGGCGTGGACGCGGGCGCGGGGGGGATGAAGAAGGGCGTGAAGTCGACGTCGTTGAAGTCCCAGGTGACGAGCGTCGTGGCCTTCTCGACCTCGCCGGCGGCGTGGTCGTAGGCGAAGCGCGTGAGGCCGACGCAGAGCAAGGGGGGCATGCGCGCGAGCGTGAGGTGCTGCACCGCGCGCGTCTTGTCGCGGCACTTGTCGCAGCTGAAGTCGTCGACCGTGTTGCCGGCGATGTGCTCGCGCATGGACTGCTCGAGCGTCATGCTGCGGTCGCGCCGGACCTTGGCGGGGATCCACTCGAACGGCGTGAAGTTGTAGGTCCGCGTGTGGCACTTCAGGCACTCCACCGTCGACATCTCGAGGCCGCGCCAGTACCGGTCGACGATGGACTGGTTGAACTCGAGGTGGCTCTTCCAGTAGGTGAAGGCCGCCTGGAGGAGGGACTGGCGTTTGGTGTCCGGCTGCACCACGGTGCCTTGGCGGTTGCGGCGGCAGTTGGTCTCGTCGTGGAGGTGGTCCATGAGGAAGGACATGAACTCCTGGGCATCCTGCTGGTGGACTCCGCCGAACAGGGCGGGAGCGCCGCTGTGATTACAGAGATGCCGCGAATACTCCTGAGGATAGCGGGCTCACATGAGCGAGTGTTCTCAAACGGGTCCGAGGGGGGGAAAAAGAAGGTTTGCGACGTACCATCAATGTCTGGGCTTTCATGACCTGGAATTTGCCCGTCGTCATCCAGTGAAACAGATTGGAGATGATCTTGATCATCAATTGAGGCTGCTCAATCTTCTCGTCGTCCTTGCGCGGAGCCTTGTACTTGGTGAGCCACCCGGAGCTGCTCAGCTCCCTGCCGAAATCCGGCGAAGCGAGCAATGATTGGAGCGTGCTATTCGCGTAACACCAGTTGTGGGGGTTGTTGAGCCCCGTGTAGAACCTGGGTTGCACGGCCGCGGGCGACATGCTCGTCTCCTCGAAGCGAGAATCCTCCTCGTCAATCACCTGCGACATGCCGCTGTAGCTGGGGCGAGGGACTGCGGGTGCCGGCCGTGTGGGGGGCGAGGGCAGGTCGGTATATAGATCGCCCTTGTGCGATGAGCCGTAGCTCGGGGCCCTTTCTTGGATCACCGCGGGGGAGACCATGGATTCCTGGATGGACAAGGACGGGAACCTCCTCAGGAATGACTCGGTCGACCGGTGGAAGGCCTGCTCAGTGGCGGTCTCGACTTCTTTCTCCTCGGTCTCGACGGCCTCCTGCCACACCTTGACGACATCGGGCTTCAGGGGCTTGCCGATGTATTTCGAGGGCCTGCGCTCGACGCCCGGGTGGGCATTACCCACCTGCAGGGACCGCCTGGTGAGGGAGGTCGACGTCGACTGCAGCGAGGACGGGCCCATGAGGTCCTCCCATGCCTCGAGTCCACCTTGCAGGAGCTTGGGGGGGTTCTTCAGTTCATGGCCGTAACTCAGGTCGACCAGGGCGCGGTGGATGGACGCCACGGCCGTCTCCTCGGGATTGCGGGGCGATGGCGAGATGGCCGTGGAGTCCCTGTTATAGAGTACCACCAGATCGTACGTGCTCCGCTTCTCGAAATGCATTTGCTCCTTGCTTGGGGATAGGACGAGGCTTTCTGATATGTCATCGGCCGTGATCCCGTCTCTCATGAGTATGCTCGGCTCGATGCATATCGTGGCGGATGACATGATGTGACCGTCATCGAACTGCTCGCGCGCTCTCACATCGATGATGAGGATCGATCCTTTGGACTTCATGGCCTCGAATAGTTCGGTCGGGGTGATGGTGTCGGCTTGAGGTACCCTCAACAGCTCCTCAGACACGCCGCGGGATCCGTTGAGCGGCTGGCCTCGGGGGCCCTGCGATGAGAAGTAGTCGATGCCGGGCTGCGGGGAGTGGCTTGTAGGGCTGCTCATGGACAAGGCGGATCCCGTCCGCGAGAAGGAGCCTCCTCTAGAGTTGCTCGGGGGTATTCTGGCGGCTTCTGTGGAACCGTTCGCTCGAGCGGGACTGTAGATGGCGTCGGGCATCTTGGGGAGGGCAGGGATCGGCGCGGGGATCGGCGCGGGGGTGGAGCTGTTGAGAGTGATTTTGGCTCTGTTCGAGGGGGGCATCTCCCGAGGGCCGAGGGGTTTCGGGGGGACGATCTGATGCGTCTTGATTCGAGGGTCCTGCCCGGGGAGCGACTGCGGGCCCCTGAGATTGGCGAACCGAGCCGTCAGGTCGGCGTTGGATTGCGCGGAAGCGGCCGAGGCAGTTCGCGCGTGCCCGTTCTGGACTGCATGGCTCATCAACGCGGGAGGTTTGGGGTGAACTGTCGGCTTGTATTTGCCGTTGACACTGTTCGGGGGAGGTTTCGAAGATTCGTGGAGCCTGCGGTCGACGGACTGCTTCGGTGATGCGAGTCCCTTTGGCGCGGGATTCATGAATGAAGCTGGCCATCCGTTCGTCTTGGAGGCCTGGGCGCCCAAGGTGGGCTTCACGCCGGACAGCTTATTGTCTGCGATGATTTTGGCCTTGAGCTCGTCGTAGATGGCATCCTGACGGGAGATCCTCCGCAACAGATTGGTATGCCTAATCTGCCAATCGGCGCGACCGTTTTTGAGCTCTTTGTAGTCGTAGTGGTTGGGGATGATCTGGACGGCGATGACGGATGCTCTGAGGTAGTCCTTGAGCGCAAGTGCGGGTTTCCTATAGTCGCGGCTCATTTCTGATCTCGAGAGGGTGGCGTCGGCCAAGTCCAGCAGCTGCCTCATCGACTGATTCGGATCGATGTCGTTGGGGAAGACGACGACGTCCTCGATGTGAGGGAGCGGTGCGGAGCCGTTGCTCGAGGCCGGGCTCGCGGCCGGGGGCGTGAAGGGACCATTGGGGCCATCGTAGCCGCCAGCGGGCATGCTGTGTCGGGCGTTGACGGCCATGTGGATGTCGACGGAACGAAGCTCACCGACGTCTGGCATGAGGGGCGATTTCGAGTCACAGGAGGGTGGCTCTGGGGCAAGAGCTCATGGCTCGGGCGGATGGCGCCGCAACAAATTGACTCGGGTTGCTGGCTTCTGCGACGCCGAGGCCGGGGCCGAGGCCGACAAGCTGGCGGCGCGAAGAGAAGCTTGAGCAGGAGTGAAGCTCACGATGCGATCGGTGGCTCGTCTGGACTCGGGAGGGCAAGCATCAGAGGCAAAGTTGGAGCGGAGGACTCGAGGGTGGTTCTTTGTCTCTAATGAGGGGTCGACGAGGCGATTGTCATGATGTCGGAGGAGGTGGGGAGGGTGGAGCCGGTGTCGAAGCTGGAGTCGCGGGGAAGAAAGTGGATGATGATGGTGAATGATTTCGGCGATGATAACAGATGGCTGTGACGAAGAGGATTCGAGGAAGAGATGGGGGGGGGGACACACGATGGGAGGTATGGATTGATGGATGGATGCACGAGTTTGAGTTGTCGTAATCGTCTGCGGTGATGGAGTAGTAGTAGTATTGATGGATGGATGGATCAAATGGAGAAGAGTCGAACGACGCAAGTCGGCGTCCAGGACAGTCAAGTGGTTCGTAGTAGTAGTAGCAGTAGCAGTAGTAGTAGCAGTAGTACTCGTACTCCGTAATATCCATTTGATCAACTTAATTGAATCTAGCTCGCCCATTTCAGGCCAGATCCATCGATCGATTACAGGTACTACTAAGGGAAAGAAGTACTGCTATACCTGTACTCGTATGCACCCAGGAATCAAGAGGCTGGTGTCATCATCATCATCATCATCATTACGGAGTATTATTACCTTGGATTCATTCACGAAATACCATCAACCATCAATCCATGAGGCCACAGCGCAGTTGAATCCAGTGCGGCGCATCCTCAGATCCACGGAGGACGGGCAACTGGCAACTGGCAACTGGCAACTCCTGGTGCCAGGAGACTGCGCCACTTTCACTCTGGGACTCTGGACTCGTACTCGGTACTCGTACGGAGAACGTGCATGTACAAGCTGTGATTCAATTCGTGCTATCAATTGAATGTACACAAAATGACCCAGGCACCTACCCTAGAGTGACAGTCTGTGGCTGGGCTGGATTCAATATGTACCTTTATGAACGTACTCCGTACTACTAGTAGTACTCCGTACTCCGTAGAGCTTCTCGTACTCGTACCAGTACCAGATTCCACTCTCGGCTTAGTCATGCATGCCCGACTCCACCGCCGTGACGCAACTGCTCACTCTGACCTTGGACGAGCCGTTCGTTCGGCGGCGAGAGAGCTCGTGCGGCTTGAAGCTGCATCCACGCACCGCGATTCTACCTACTCCGTACAACTCCATCCATCCATCCAACTCCATCCATCAATCAATAACCTCAACTCTAACCGTGCTACATCTACTCGCACGACCGCCACCCCGTTTCTGGATCCCATCGCATTCTCCCCCTCGCCGCGGCCAACACCTCCATCATCCTGCTGGGCCACCCGAGTCATTTGATCCTCCCTCTGTCGCCCTCTCTATCTTTCTCTCTCTCTTTTTCTTCTCTCTCTCTTTCTTCTCTCCCCCTCTCCCTCCTCCAGCTGCCCCCCCAACGCCGCCGACACTGCGCTTCCTGGCAAGATGATGAGCTGGTGGTCGTCCTCGGCCAACACGGCCCTGGACGAGCAGATCGAAAAGGCAACGAGCAGCAGCCTGTATGGACCGACCATCCCGCCGATTCCCCGTCAATCTTCACTCTCCCGTCTTCCGTCTTGCGTCTTGCGTCTTGCGTCTTCCGTGGCCGTCGAACTGACTCATCTCACAGAGAGGACATTGCGCTCAATCTCGAAATCTCCGATGTCATCAGGTCAAAGACCGTTGCGCCAAAGGAAGCCATGCGGTCCCTCAAGCGGCGCATCGGCAACAAGAACCCAAACACACAGCTTAGCGCCCTCAACGTACGTCGCCCCCTTCCCCTCCCACCCCGACTCCTTGCCTCACGTCGTCCTCTCCCCGGCAGGAAGACACCATCCATGCTGACCATGATCCTGCTGCAGCTCACGGACACCTGCGTCAAGAATGGCGGCTCACACTTCCTCGCCGAGATCGCCTCCCGCGAGTTCATGGACAACCTCACCTCCCTCCTCCAAGTCGTCGGTCCCGCTGCCATCAACGCAGAAGTCAAGTCCAAGATCCTCGAGCTCGTCCAGTCCTGGGCCGGTGCCACAGAAGGTCGATACGAGCTCGCCTACATCGGCGAGGTTTACAAGAGGCTGGCGAGGGAGGGGTTTCAATTCCCCCCGCGTGTCTCGGTATCCTCCAGCATGATCGACAGTAGCGCGGTAAGCTTCCCTCATGATGGGCTTCTTGTCGCTATTGATGAGGCCGTTCCAACGTATCCAGGGCACATTTCATGGCTAACGTGAAAACGACAGCCCCCCGAATGGGTCGATTCCGACGTCTGCATGCGATGTCGGACGCCGTTCAGCTTCACGAATCGAAAGCACCACTGCCGGAATTGCGGCAACGTCTTCGACCAGCAATGCTCGAGCAAGACTCTCCCCCTGCCCCACCTCGGCATCCAGACTCCCGTGCGCGTCGACGATGGCTGCTATGCCAAGCTCACCAACAAGGGCCCCCGCGAGCCCAACCCTTCGGTCGATCGGACCCCGACATACCCGCACAAGACTCGCAGCACGTCCGCCATGCAACCCCGGAATGCGCGCGTCGATGACGGCTTCGACGAGGACCTGAAAAAGGCCCTGGCTATGAGCCTCGAGGAGGCCGGCGGCGCGTCCCGCGGGAAAGCCGAGCCGGTCATGAATGGGTTCAGGACAAAAGGGGGCGACAGCGCGGCGGCCAAGCAAGCAGAGGAGGAGGACGAGGACCTCAAGGCCGCCATCGCGGCATCCCTGGCCGATATGGAGGAACAGAAGAAGAGGCACGCCGCCGCCTTGAAGGAACAGACGCTGGGACCGGCCTCGTCATCTCCCGCCACCTTCACCCTCCCCAAGAACGACTTCGAACTGACGCCGGTGGAAGCCGAGAACATCAGCCTCTTTGCAACGCTGGTCGATCGTCTTCAGACGCAGCCCCCCGGCACCATCCTGCGGGAACCGCAGATCCAGGAGTTGTACGACAGCATCGGCTCCCTTCGACCCAAGCTGGCCCGAACCTACGGCGAGACGATGAGCAAACATGGTAAGAATTCCCCTTGCCCACCCTTCCCTCCAGTTCCATTCGCTGCATGAACGTACTGACACGCCCCAGATACCCTCCTGGATCTCCATGCCAAGCTCTCAACGGTGGTGCGGTACTACGACCGAATGCTGGAGGAGAGACTGTCCAAGGCGTACAGCCAGCAAAGCCTCGGCGGATACAACCCCCCTCCGCCCCGCCAGGCCCCCGGGCCATACCCCACGATACCCTCCCACGCACCCCACAACTCCGTCGGCGTGGAGGACTTCTACACAGGCCAGCAACGGCCGGGCTACATCACATCCGCGCCCCCCCTCCAACACCAATACCATCAGCCGCCGCCCTCGGCGCAACCTCAGTATCCTCCCTACGGCACCCCCGCCGGCCCCGGCCAGCCCGAGCAGTACGCCGCAGCCCACCAAGCCGCCCAAAGGACCGGCAGCTGGCCAACCCGCGGGCCCTCACAACCCCAACCCTCCGAGCAGCAGTACCAA
>NQYQ01000023.1:62202-94897 GCA_003055925.1 Escovopsis sp. Ae720 | reverse complement strand
AAGTGGGTCCTTCTGGCTGCGCCTCCCGTGCTGCTGCTCCTGCTGCTGCTCCTGCTCCTGCTCGGTACCGGTACTGTGCGACTTTGCGGCGGGCAGACGCTGTTCGCACTTTTCGGCGCTCCAGTTCCGTCTCGCCACCCCTGCAGTGCTCGCAACAAGAATGAACTTTACTCCGTACAGTGCACAATACACGGTATACGGAGCACTACGAGTACTAAGTTCAAAGTCGCGGGCATCGCCACAACTTTGCTAAGAGTTGGTCATGGAAGTGCTCGTACGAGTACGGAGTGTCCGTAAGTAGTAGTACTTAGTACTCGTAGTAAGTAAGATGTTGGTCGAGGAACCCGATGGAAGCCATCAGATGGGACTCATTTAGGAATCACGAATCAGTGAACAAGAAGTTGTTGCTACGGCGTCGCCGTGCATGAGAGAACTTCTTTCTTTCCATCTGACACGACAGCACTTGACACTCGGGGCCGCCGATATCGGGATTGATTCAAGGGTTCCGAGTCGGTACTACTCCGTACGGAGTATTGATGTATTCACGGATTACCTACCTTAGTACTTACTAATCATCATCAAGCCGACAAAGACGTTGCGATTATCCGATTTCAAGGTAATGATTCCGTACACATGATATCTGGTAGCACTCGACCGCCATGAGTCAACAGCAACGCAATCGCCTGGGAACATTCAACAACCCTGCAGGATCCATCGATCCATCACGGACCTTGCTCCCATCAAGCAAGGGGAGTGCGGGAGGGGCTTCAAACGACGCTGAAATAAATACTCGTGCTCGTACTAGCAAAACGCGGAGAAGCCCCGTCCAGGCTCCAGCTCCCGGCTCAGGCCCACCCTGCAAAATGCGGGGAGGCCTGGCGTGATACTACGAGTATGGGTCCATGGATTGAATGGATGGATCTACGGAGTACTGTACTCCGTACTCGTACCTGTATGCATTGATCAAATGGATCCCGAGCGACGTCTGTTGGCCCGAAGCGGCTGGACATGGATCGAATGGATGGATGGATGGATCTACGAGTAGATGGATCCAATGCGGAGATACTCCATCTATCGATTCAGCCGCCTAAAGGTTCAATCTCCTTCTGTATGAAGTACATACAAAGGATCCATCAGTTTGCCAGCTCGCAAAGAACGCGATAGAGGGACCGAGGTAGTAGGCAGTAGGCAGTAGGTAGTAGCATTGATGTCTTCGTACGGAGTATATGCATTGATGCATAGGCTGCGGTTCCTTCAATGTCTCAGCGGTCTCGCAAGTTCCCCGTTTCAGAACGCGAGCGCTCGTCGTTGTCTTAAACGTGATCGACCTCACGGCATCCTGCCATGGAAGCCTGATGTTATCACGACTCATACGATACAGTACTCCGTACATATGCTCATGTCTATGGATAAAAGAATGGACTTGACAGAGATGTGGTGACAAGGTATTGTACGCAGCACTCGTAGGAAGATATGGATGCCTTGGATCCTTTGACTGATGCCTTGGCGACAACTTCCGGAGCACCGTGCAGCTCTCTTACATTGATCCATTGATGTATCCATTGATCAATGTATGCCGCTATACGGAGTAACACACTGCAGCCTCTGCCAACTCCCAAACCCTCCCTCATCAGGCAGAGATACCTGACACGGCTCCATCCCGCGCACCGCGATTTGACGAAGCCGTGCAGCGTCCAGGAGTGCGTCACTGTCGACACCGTCAATCACCTTGACTTCACTCCTCCCGCCCCCTCTTCCCCTCCCCCTCGCCCTGCGTTGATGATCCAGCGCCCCACGATCCATACATACCGATTCACATCAATGTTGCGCCCTTCTCATCACCAGACCAAAGGACGAGAGCACAATGTTTCTTCCTTCATTCACGTACTACTATGTACCGATCTATCTCATCTGCCGGTACTGATCAGAAAAAAAAAATAGGTACCTACGAGGGTTCACCATCCTTGACGCAGCAGACCCAACGACTCCCTACCTACTCCGTAGAAACATCCATCCATTGATCAATCAATTGATCGACCCATCACGGCCAGCTCATGGCCGCATGCACGCTCGCAAGTCGGGGCTCCCTTTCTCCTTGACACCGTGGCAAACGTGGCACTCCTCGCCCAACGACCATTCGACGCGTGACCACTGTTCCTGCACATGGATTCACTCTCCCACACCACGCTGCAACCTCACGACTCGTCGAGCACGCAAAGGCTCATCCTCTTCACTGTCTGTATTACCCCCTCCGCACCTCTTGGCCGCCTCGAGTCCATGCACAAACGCACTCACGGATTGCGACATCTCCGCACTCGTCTCAATTTTCTCGCAGCACGCCTTCATATCCCCTCTACACAGGCCCTTCGGACCTCTGTGCCCACACCGTGTACTCGTACCGCCCGCACCATCGCCGTAGCCCAAAGACGCCAATCTCAAATGCTTGTGCACCGGAAGCTGCCCAACAGGACTCGTATGCCGCTTCGGATGATGCATCCATATCTTGTAAAGTTGAACCAACATAACATATAGTGAGAGTTTCCCACCCCGAGTTCACCCTTCCGATGCCTTTCCACCCACCCCTTCGTGTCCATCCATCAATGCATTTCCAAAGAACCCAAAGCAGGAAAACAAACATCGGTTTTTTAAAGAGATAAAAAAAAAAGGCATTTGCAAAACGAGGAGAGCGACGAGTCTTCATCTTCTTCTGCTGCTTGGAATCATACATTCGTAGAAGGAAGTCATATCGAATTCATAACACATGTCGTGTCAGTTCAAATCGTGCCCGTAGCGCTGGATCGTGTTATGGAATGAAAAGCGCTCAAAGTCAGGGAAAATTTGAGGTAAATGAAACGGCGAGCCTCAGACGTATTTGAGGATTGATGGAGACATAGTTTCAAGTTGCCGTCGCTTTCAAGCAAACGGGGGAAAACGCCGTTGTAAGGGGGGGGGAGGAGAAGGGAAGAAAAGAGAAAGAAACAGAGAAATAGCAAAGAAATTCGACAAAAGGGATTAGCACCGAGATCCTCGTGATCCATCGATGGTTTTTTTCTTCAGAGAAATATGCAATTAATCAAAAGGCGCTGGGAGCAGCCATCTCCCGCTCGTTGCTTAGTTGGCACGGATAACGAGTTTTGACAAGAACTTGTTGGACAGGGAGTCAAAGTCATATCGGTCAAACTTGGTCTCCTTCCGTGTCCGCAAGTATGCCTCTGCATCGTATGTTAGCATACTGGGTTCCTTTTCGTCGTCTGCTTCAAAGTTCACGCCACTCACCATGCTTGAGAACGTGCTGTCTGACTTCGGTCATAGCCTCACAAACGGCGACGTTGTTGTGCAGCAGATGTCCATGCTGGCGGGTGTCCCAGTCGGTGAAGGCTGGGAGCTTCTGTGAGATGGCGTGGAAGAGACCCACAATGACACCGACAGGGGTGGTCTCCATGTCGTTGCAAAACTTGTTCACCGCCACCGGATCGGGGACCCGGTAGTGGCAATCGAATTGCATCTCCTCCCACACGGCCAACAAGATGGAGGCCAAAAGGAAGATGGTTGGCCAGTTCTTCATCTTCTCGCCGCTGTAGACACCGGAGTAGAGAGCCGAGAGCTCCTCCAAGATGTCCTTCTGAAGCTCACGCCACATATCAGCCAGCGCGCACTTGATCTGGAAGTTGATCATGACGGGGGCGACGATGCGACCATAAAACTTGGACTCTTCGTCGTCGATCTGGCCGTCCAGCGGAACCTCGGAGCCCTGGTTCTCGACCATCGTGATGTGCATGGTCAGGTTGTAGGCGAGGACGAGCTTGAGCGCCTTGCGGATGACGGGCATCTTCTCCTTGACGTAGTAACGATGAGAGGTCTTGAGAATCTCAGTGATGAAGGGGGTCCCCTCAAAGTGATCATCAATGAAGTCCTCGAATGGACCATCGATGTGCTTGTCGAGGTACTCAGAGAGGGCATCGAGGCGAATGCCCTCGGCACCGACGTCGAGCTTCTCAGTGCGGGTCTCAAAGTCGATCGGCTCGGAATTTGAGAGATAGGACTCGACCCACTCCACGGCGAAACAGCTGTCGTCGGCCACGTACACCTCGCGAACCATGACGGGGAGGGCAAATCCGTATCCATGAGTGATCCACATGAGAGTCTCTTTCTGGGCAAAGCCCTTGACATTGTAGACGGAGACGCCGCGGTCCATGTGCCTCTCATAGTCGGCCTTCCAGTCCTTCATGAAATATCCAATGTCCTTGATATCAATGCGGGTGCAAGGGACCTGCCAGAGACGGGCGTGCGATGGTTGACATCCGGCACAGGGCTCACCCTTGTCGCAGGTCTTCTTGAGGAATTTGCATCGCAGGCAAGCCCTCAGCTTTCTTATCTCGCTGGCTTGTTTCCGCTGCTCAGGCAAAAGAGGTCCCTTTCTGCGGCCGACCTTCTTTTCCACGGTGCCGTCCTTTTTCCCGTTCGAGATGCGTCGGACTGTGGTCTTGGGGACCTTGGCAATTGGGCTCTTGCGGGGGGCCGAATTCCTCCTGGAGGCGGTGCTTGATGATGGCGAGGTAGAGCCGGCTCCGCTTCCCGGGGTGTGACGAACAGGTGTCTCCGTCTTGATGGGCACGGGGGCGACGACAGCAGACGGGCTGACATTGTCGTGGGCGTGGTGGTGTCCATCGCCCGAGCAGCAGCCTCTGTGGGTGTTGTTGTCGGCTTGGCCATCCGATTCAGGAGAGAAAGGCGAGTAGGGGAAGGGGGGGATTTCCTCAAAACTGCTGAACTCCATTGAGTTGGCACCATCCGAGGCGTCGGAGTTGGTCCTCAGGTGCAGAGTCTGCGAAGGGTTGAAGATGGCGGTGTTCTGGGGCTGTCTCAATTCGAAGCTGGGATGGCCCCAGTCAACCATGGTCCATCCATCACCAGTGGACGAGGGCAAAGAGAGGACTTCCAGGTAGGTCCCCGTAGGCGAATGGCTACCCACGCTCTCCAACCCCCGTAGAGCTTCCAATTGCAGATTGTTCTGGAAGTCGTGCCAGTTCTCCATCCCGGTGTTTCCCCATTGCATTGCTTGTGTCGCATCTTCCAGCGGGGGCATGGCATGGAAGGGCGATTCCAGGAGATTGGCCTGCAGAGCCGCATGTGTGGTGGGAGGCAGGTAGTCGAGAGGGGTGGCCTGGAAGTTGGCGGGAAATGCGCCGAATTGCAAGAGGGTCGTGTCTTGAATGAACTGCGTGATATCGTGAGCAGGAATTTGTTGGTGGTGCTGCTGTTGGTGTTGCTGCTGCGCTGCGGAAGCGGCCTGCTGCTGGTGATGATGGAGAGCCCAGTCGGTCAAAGGATTCGAAGTGGATGGGAAGGGAGAGTGTTGCAGAGGCGAATGGTGCATGGGTGAGTGCTGAAGAGGCGAATGCTGAAGAGGCGAGTGTTGCAAAGGCGAGTGCTGCAAAGGCGAGTGATGGATGGGTGAGTGGTGAATGGGCGAGTGATGAATGGGCGAGTGATGCATGGGCGAATGCTGCAAGGGCGAGTGCTGACTATTCGGACTCGAGATATGGGACAATGGGCTGTGGACCTGAAGCTCCTCCGGGGAGCTCGAGGATGTCCCTTGCGGGTTCACGGCTCCGTTCATGTCGAGAGGTAATGACCAGGCGCCGGGAGCTGTGATGAGGTTGGAAGCAGGTCCCGGGCTCGAGTGTGCAGTCGAGGTTGAATAGGCGTAGGCGGCGCGATCCCGTTGATGCTGGTCAAAGGTCAGGTCGAGTAAGGCGTCGCCCCCGCCGTTGACATTGAAGTCGATTGTCATTCTGAAGAGGAAGAGGGGGGAGAAGGGACAGGCGAAGCGGATCGGAAGAACTGAAGAGTAATAGGTCTATTGTATGAAGCAAGCGGTGACACCGCCCTTTCTCGATGTCGCCTCTTGAGGAGGTGAGTGAGGGTCAAGCACTCCGTGCGTTCCGAGAGAGACAGGCAGAAATCTGCACCGAATAATTGGTCAGGCGAGGAGACGAGGAGACGAGAGCCTGATGCGAGAAAGGCGAAAGGGTCGAAGAGAAAAGGCGAGGTTCAACGCCAACCAGGGACAGAAAATGCAGTTGTTGAGGTCTGCTTTGCCGCGGCAGCCAGTCAGGTTTGGGAGAAGAGCAGCGATTCTGCGTGCCTAAAAAATGAAACGCAATGACGCTGGAGAGTGAGCCTGCCACCACCGATTGCTAGCAAGGGGAAGATGATTGAATTGATGGAATTGGAGTCAATGAGTAAAAGGTAAGAGGCAGAGCACCCGCTGGGCTGGGAAGAGAAAAAAAAAGGAAGAAAAAAAAGATGAGGTTGGCACTGGAGACGGAGGTGGCAGATGATGACGATGATGCAACGACAGCGCAGCGCAGCGCAACACGATGCAGTAGCGGTTGCAGTAGCGGTTGCAGGGCCGTTGCAGCGGGCACCACTCATTCGCGAGTGCGTTGCAGCGAGCAGCTCTTCACTGACGACGGCTGGAAAGTTCTTAATATCCAGTCCGTCGAGGGTCCGAGGAGCTGCTGTGAGCGGGCTCCAGTCCAGGGGGTGGAGAGTGTCGCGAGCGAGCGAGTGGGTGAGAGGGTGAGGACGAGGGTGAGGGTGAGGAGGGAGATGGTGGATGGATCAAGATGGATCAAATGGGTGGATGGATGGAGAAAAGCAGTTGAGGTTTTTTTTGCCTTTCTTTTTTTTTCCTCTTGCTTCTTGTGCGTCCTCATCGGCCTCTCTCTCCTCTACCTATGTGTCTCGCTCTTTCTCTCACTGTCCCGCGGTTCCTCTGCCCGAGAAGGGACGATCGGTGCACCAGCGTCCCAGACAGAGGAGGGGGAAGGAGAGACTTGGACCGGTTGAGGGGGGAAAGAGCATCTGCGGAAGAGGCGGTGAGCTTGCTTCCCCCAGCCCCGGACCGGGAGGCGCGACCAATAAGCGCTGTCATAGCGCATCTGCAGCTGCACGTCTGTGGAACACGGGCCTCGACGATCCAGCGCATGGCTCGAGGGCGCTCTTGCCTGTTCTGTCCAGAGCATCCAGAGTCTCGATACTCGTGCGAGTACGAGTACTACAGGTACTCCGTACTGAGCACTACCTCTACCCAAGGAGTGGGTAGTGCCTTCCGTACGAGTGGAAAGCTCACTGCCCAAGAGCTCTTTCCCTATGTATACTAAGTGTTATCAGAGCTGTAATAGCGTCAAGACAAGGAGTGAATTGATCATTGATCTATCCGATGGTACCTGGGATTCTCTGCGAATTGTGCAGAGTCGCTGCGGAGCGAGGTCAGGTTGCCCAGACCCGGAAGATACTCCGGTCAACCATGATGGATCTTGCTCAACACCATCGCCGATGTTCGTGATGATGATTGCAACGGTGTGCGGAGTGCTCCGTACTCCGTGCTAAAAAGGATGACATCTGGATGTCAGCGTTGGCGGAGGGGCAGCAGAAATCCTGAAGCCGTGGAAACTCTCAAGCTCCGAGGTTGCGAGACTTGATCAAAACAGGTAAGGCTCCGCCTGTGGCTGACCAATCGGACGACCAGACCGGAAAAAGTATGGAGCGATGAAGAAGAGGTACAAAATACTTGCGCCTGGCATTCACAAGCGGGGCATCTCCTCCAATCAGGAGCGTCCATTTTGACTCCATCCCGACTTCCAGCCTCGACTTCCATTGAAGTCGGAGACCGAGCTTCACATCTACTACCTACTCCGTATCGTATCCTCTCTCTCCATCGCCCCTACATACCGGTAGATGGACACCATGATCCTTGAGCTATCCGCGGAATTTGGTGGCGAGCCTTATACGGAGTAGATTGCTCCCGTCCAGGTATGCCCAGACATTGACTTCTGCTACCTCACTTCATGTGTCAATATTCGCAGAGACATCTGGACTCAGGCTAAGGCAGTCGTAGCAAGACCCCATCGTGATGCCGCGCCTACCGGTAGCCAACGCAAACACCAAGCAAGCAAGTCTCCCTTTTCCGCATGACAAGGTCCGAAACGAGAAGAGGCATCTTGGCGCCGGGACGACTCATCTCGTACGAGTACGAGTACGAGTACGGAGTACTCCTTTCTACCTACCAATGTGGTAGCTAGTCCAGGAGGCGGCTGCAGGAACTCCTGCATAGCCTCGACATGGTGCCGTGGCGAGCACAGGCGAATCTCTGCTGTGCCCTTTAATACTGGTACTTTCAGCTTCAGCAGCGTCCGCAAGAGATGAGGGCGAGATGGATTGCTCAGTACGAGTACGAGTCCGGAGTATTCGGAACATGCTTTCCGTGAAGTTTGAATTCGAAGCGACTCTCCAGGACGCTGCACGCACTGCATGCACATCATTCTCCTCATCATCATCTCTAGCCGTGCCATGGGCGCATGATGACCCTGAGAACATGGGACGGGCCACCCCTTAAGGACGTCCTCGCTGGCAAAGATTGCCCTTGCCTTAGAGACCTTTTGCCGCGGATCTTTCCCGGATCACAAGACACCGAAGCCCTTTACCGACAGATTGCATGAAGAGGATGAACTAGCGCCCTCCTACGGAGTACCGTAAGGTCATTTTGCCCTCGACAAACTTTGCCACAGCACTCGCAGATCCGTCTTCATGGACGCAGCAACTCGCGATTCGAAGTCATCTGAGAATATCTTTTGGCCTCATCTCGGTGCTACACTCAACAGGATCGCATCTTCACTCAGATGACCGAACTCAGGGAGAGCAATGATTTTGAGCCCGGCTGTGTACTCTGGACTCCGTACTTTTACGAATGCATCTTGCAGGTACTCCGTACTCGCACATTCATTGATCGAAACCGACATTGCCGGATTCCATATGCCAAGCTTTGGTACGGAGTACGAGTATGTACATACGTACTCCTGGAGGACGGAATTTCGCGGGTCACGATGCCGGCCCAGGACCGACGCCTCAGCAACAAGGATCTATCGGCAAGCTGTTTGGGTATTGCCTAGATGGTCCTAGCTCATCCTGCCGGCAAGGACATGCTCCTGCTTTTGGCAATCAAGCTGAGCAGGGATGCGAGAGAACCACACCAAAGACCAACATCTTCGGATGAGCATCAGTGGAAGAATCAGTCAACCTGCTCTCTTTTCGGCTTATACTCCCTCTACCGGTAGCGAGATCGAATACCGGTACGCATCCTCTATCGAGCTTTGGCCAACCACGCCGCTCAACGGTCAAGATCCATCAATACGGGCCCGGCATCTCTACCGGGAGGAAGTCGGATGGGCATCGTTCCTGGGATCAGCACACCTTTGATTCCGTCGTTGCTCTCCACATCGAAGACGGACTGGGTACGAGGATGGAGTACATACGTGTACAGTACATGTCAATGTCCATTTTCTCGTGCGCACGCCGTGCTCTACATGATTCGTTAGGATGCGGTCTTCCGACGCACTGCCTCTCCTACCTGAACGGAATATCGAGCGATGCGTTGTCATGGTGTGGCGCGACGCCAGCCAAAACGCCGACCATTGGTGGCCACCTGCGATGGGCAGTCGGTGGCTCCAGACTCCTTCTTATCACCGGCCCAGATTCAAGGATCTCTGCAGTGCGACGTGCATCAGAGAGACCAAACCCCAGACCACACAATGGGTCCCTCTCCATTTCGGACCAGTCTTTCGGCGGGTTTGCCCTGAGGATCAAAACGGCATCTTGCAGCACAGCCATACCGGTATCGATCCATCCCGAGCATGGGGAAGTGTGGACGGTGCCTGCCCACACGGATATCTTGGCCGCGCTCCTCCAGCCGCGCACTTCCGGGTCTGGAGGATCGGGGGCAGATATCGAAGCCCGGAGTACGGAGTACAACCCACGGCCACCGATCATGAAACGTGCGGCTTGGGGGTGGTCGTGGAATAGTGGTCACGGGTGACCCCACTGCCTGTGCTGCTGCCCTAGGCCTGGAGATTGACTGCGTGGATATCGGACTCGGAATGCGGAGCAAATGGAGCGATGGGGCCTTTTTGATCGGGGCGTCGGGCTGGTGAATCCGCGGAAGTCTTCACAGAGACGTCTCTCGTGCGTTGGGGCCATACCGGTACTCGTACTCGTACATACCGAGGCAGACCAATGTTGAGGTCCGAACGAGGAAACCGGTTGTCTGGCTCTAAGGCGGAATGACTCTCTCAAAATTCGATCCCCATCCCGGCGGGGCTCCCGAGTTGATCTCTGATGATGGATCAAACGGTGCGAGAAACGCTCATGAGTGCGGCCTGCTCAGCGAAGATTTTTTTTTCTCCTTCACGGCCTTTCACACGATGGCGACAATTACTGTGGAGCGAGCCAGGAACCCCGGATCTGATATCCCAGTCAAAGTCCGCGAGGCCGATCCGGTCCCTCATCACTGGCGGCGCGGCATCTGATGACCCTCCGTTGTCGCCGCGAGTTGGCCGAGTCCCACTTCGCTTGCATGTACGGAGTACTCGTACATACATATCCTCTGGAAGCGGCGTTGAACTCGTACTCGTACTCGTACGAGTACCGGGAGGTTCAAGGGCAAAGATGCCGCCGACGAGCTGGCACCGGCACACGCAAACATCGTTGCGGAGCGTCGGTTGTTTGGCCTGGCAAGGGCTTGGATCAGCAGGCAGAAGTAATCGATGCTGGAGCACCCAGAAAGCTCGGGGGCCTTTCTCTTGCCGCACTGCTCTGCGACAGCCGCGATGGAACACCTTGAATCCCTCCAGCCCCTGGCATGAGAGAATCCTGAGGTACGAGCACGAGTACTCGTACCGGCGGAATTGGATGCACTCACATTTCGAATCCATCGCGTCATGCAGGTGCGGAGCTCGACCTGTCACGGATCTCCTGATATCATCGGGTATTCCGTGTGCCTCCCGAGCCAATTCATCTGCACGGCGTCTGTTTCTCCTCCCTACCGGTACAGAGTGCGCCCAATTAGCACTCAATGCGATGCTCCCTCGACTGACTTGCGCATTCAAACAGACTGTCCGAAACCCTCCTCGGGACGGCTGTCCATTCTTGTACGAGTACGAGTGCGAGTATGTACCAGAAGAGACCGACCGTCTGAAACTGGGGACATCATCGTGAAAATGGAGCTGACGGTGCATCCGAGAACTGTCCGCAAAGTCAAGCCAACACCCACACAGCAGAAGCCACGCGACCAACGTCATTGCAACCTGGTGAGTGGCCGGGTGATCTCAAGACTGGAAGACGTCTACAATACAGGTAGATCCCAACACTGATTTGTGAAAGGCTGTCATCTCACAGCACAACAGGCTCATCCCTACGGAGTACTCGTAGTACATACCTTCTCACGTTCGTACCAGTATCTTTGAGGCGAGGTCGAGGTCAGAAGCTTCGCCCCCTGTCTAGGGCACTGGACCCTTGATGGCTTGGCCAGCTCCGATTGTCTCAGACAAAGTCGCAGTCATCACGACAAGTCAAAAACGAAAATGAGTGTTTCAGCAGAGTAGGTCTTTTCGTACTCGAAAAGGGAGCAAGAACTCGCCTCGTTGCGGGGCGACTGTGTTCACATGTGGCGAATCACAGAAAAGGGGATCAGGGCGTCTCCACCACGGACGACCTCAATGCTCGAAGGCGTGTGTGAGAAGCCTCGGGATCTCAGGGACAGCTGCCGCTTTCATAATACATACTCCAGCAGTCCTCCTTGACCGAGCAGAAGGGGCGCTCGAGATTTCAACCTGACAATCTCGTGCTCTGAATCAAACGATGCCGATACCAGCACTTGGCGCGCGAGGGTACCATGCGCCGTCGCCTGGCTCGAGCCTCGGGAAACCTGGCGACCTGGACGTGTTGTTGGTCCTGCCGCCCGCGTCCATCCTCGCCACGCGGGGCAATCCACCCGCAACCTCTCCACGATAACGACCTCATCAGGCCTTGCGCCTCCCTTGCGGCTCTTCGCCCCCCCCCTTGTCGGACATCGTGCTGATCTTAACTCTCCCCAGCACAGCAGATCCAGCGGGTGACCCCTATCCCCGAGCGGGCCTCTGTTGCACCCAGCATGCCATGCGCGATGGAGCGGGCGCTGACGTGTCATCAGTGCTCCGGTCTGAGGCCCCGAATCAGAGCGAGCGCGAGTACATATACGGCTGCCCGCCCAACGAGTCTTGTCTCTTGCAAGTTCCAACCCAGTGTGTCAGAATGCTCTGTCTCTTTGGGTGCCACTTGACAAACGTACAGACCGGATGCGTCTGGTCCAAGGTGTCGGATGATTGTCCTGGCAGCCCGGGTTGCTCTGCAGTCATGGCTACCAGTACGAATGGGGGAAGAGGAGCGCATCTGGGGTTTCACGAGCTGTGGGCGAGGAAGATTGGGGTGACGAGGGCACCAATCCTCCGCCCATCTCGTGGAGCTTGTCTCTATTCCTTTGGGACGTGCCGGGCATGGATCATGCTGGCTGCGTTGCGGGCTGGGGAGGCGAGCGCGCTCATCCGATGGCGAGGAGGGATGGAGGTGGCTTGGGGGTCCTGAGTGGACGCAGATCTTGACGTCGGGAGGCCCTCCTGACCTTTTCTGAATCGAGATGAGTCAAGGATTGGCCGGCGATCGCTACTTGACTTTGGACGTGATGGCACATCCAGGGTGCGATACTCTATGAGATCGATGCTGGCGGTTTTCCGAGTACAGACGTGCTGTGGCGTCACGCGGCTCCGGACTTGCCAGATTCGATCAGGGCACTGAAGTATCGCATTCACGACGGCTGGGCAAGGCAACCTTGCCTACGGTCGAGAACCTTTTTTTCAACTTTTCATTTCTTCTTCAATTCCTCGAAGCACACTCCTCCCACGTGGTTCAAGAAATCATGACCTAGGCATGGTGGTCTCACGGAATGCCTTGTTGATGACAAGCTTCATCGACAGGGTGAGCGTCCGCGGGAGCATGACAAGCACGCCTTGAGACGCGGCATACCCCGGGGCAAACGCCCAACGTCACGGCAGGCGTCTTTGATCGAAGAAGCTAGCCACGCTGATGTCATACGTTGATCTTGCAATATATTCACTGCCAATGCGGCTATATGCTCCATTTCCTTGCTTCAAGCTCTCACCATCTCAAGGAGGTGGGAGCATGAGGGATCTGTTGGGTAGACAACGGCACCGAATTTGAGCTGGAATCTGTTGCGGTGTTTCGTTCTTTGCTCATTCGACGGAGGCGAGAAGGCTCAGACCATCCCAAGTATTCTATCAAAGGAACACAATCAGTCCGCGGGTTCGAGGGTGAGATGGAGAGCACACTACGAGCGGGACAGACTCGGTTCTGGAGGCACAAGGGACTTAGCTCAGGAGGGTCAGCAGAGACGAAGGCCTCATGCTCGTTCTTGAGCTCACACTTGGGGGTTGAAGCTGCTGCAAGATCATAAGCATTCGCAGAAAGGGGTCTCGACCTGGAGTGAGCGAGTCTCGATTGCTTCACGCACTGGTCTGGGAGAACGCTGGAGTTGGGTGTCGGGTGTCAACGAGGGTCGGCCCCTTGACATTGAAGAAAACGCGTCGAGTCCAGGAAAGGCCGTCATTCGCTATAATATCTTTCATGAATCGAGCATCACGATGGAGACACATGATGAAATTGATCCGTTCACAAGCGAGGTGATACGAGGGCGATGTGGATGGCGACCCCGTTCGAGGGTACAAGTCTGTTACACATCGGATGGCATGATGGCCGATACCAACCCAGACCTCGGAAGAAATCACATCTGAAATCATCATTAGGTACCTTTCGGAATGCCTCATAACTCGCAATCACAGGATTGTACTTGTATGTATGTATGATGGTGAGGATGGTGAGGATATGCTGCCTCATCGAGGAAGCACTGTGTGAATGAGTGCGAATAGTTGCTATCTCGCACGGTAAGGCCGAGTCCAGCCGACTTTCAGCCGGGCGACAATGCCGTCGGAGCTTCGTATTGTCTCGAGAGCGACGCCCAACCATGGGCCATCTCGTCCGATAATGTCATTGCCCGGCGGTCGCGCGGCGCCAGGAACAAAGGGCGACTATGAGTGGGGTCGACGCTGCCTCTTGAATTGTCGTTGGAAGAGAGAGAGAGAGAGAGAGAGAGAGAGAGCTAGAGAGAGCGCTCTGCTCGGGTCTGCCGGTATAAGACGAAGAAAGGGCCACAGGCGCGGACGGTTGGCAGCAGCGCCATGAACTCTCGATTGCGACACGGCCGAAACCGTCCCCGAGTCATCTTCAAGCATCATCATCATCATCATCATCAGCAGCAGCAGCAGCAGCAGCAGCAGCAGCAGCAACATCTTAAGCACAAGAACCTGGAAGACAGTCAGACGAACAGCACGAGAAGCATGGCCTCGGCAGCGGAAGCAGAAAAAGCGACGGGGTCGCAGGACGGCGCGCACGACGACGAGCAGCCCTCCTTGTCGATCCCGGGCTTCTTCCTCGCGCACCCGCCCATCCGCGACGAGCTCGTCACAGACTCGTCCCTTAAGCAGGACAAGACGGTCGACGAGTGCCTCCCCTTCCTCAACGGCGCCGAGCACGCGCAGTGCAACGCCCACGGCGTCCCGCGCCTCGACAGGCAGCGCCACGCCCGCTTCCTGCGCTCCCAGCTCGGCAGGCTGCCCGGCGGCTTCGTCGCCGCGGACGCCAGCCGCCCCTGGATGCTGTACTGGAGCCTCGCGGGCCTGTCGCTGCTCGGCGAGGACGTCGGCGCCTACCGCGCCCCGCTCGTGCAGACGGCGCGCCTCATGCAGAACGCCTCCGGCGGGTTCGGCGGCGGGTTCGGCCAGACGTCCCACCTCGCCACCTCGTATGCCACCATCCTCGCCCTCGCCGTCGTCGGCGGGCAGGAGGCGTACGACGTCGTCGACAGGCGCAGCATGTGGAAGTGGCTGTCCATGCTCAAGCTTCCCGATGGCGGGTTCCAGATGGCCATTGGGGGTGAGGAGGACGTGAGGTATGTCGAGAGGGATCGCTGGCCCGCCCGTCGATGCTGTGGCACCCTTGACTCCCCGACTTTCCCCCCTCCCCCCTCTTCCCCCCCCCTCCATCCCTCCTTCTTTTTCCTCTTCCTTTGAAAGCATTTCTTGACGTGGAGTTGTCATGTTAATCAACGATTTCTTGGAAGGGGGGCCTACTGTGCGGCCGTCATCATATCATTGCTGAAGCTGCCGCTTGAGCTCTGGTCGGATTCGCCCGCATGCGCCGCGGGCCACACCGGCCTCTTCAGCGGCCTCGCGGAATGGATTCGCTCGTGTACGCTCCTCCATCTCCCGTCCCCCCTCACTTGCCGGGTTGGACATTGGCGTTTCGGAATGACGGTGTAGCTGACTGCCGTTCGTTGTAGGCCAGACGTATGAGGGAGGCGTGTCCGCAAAGCCCGGAGTCGAGGCCCACGGCGCGTACGCCTTCTGCGCTCTGGGGTGTCTCTCGATCCTGGATGCCCCACATCGAAGCGTTGGCCGGTATGTCCCGAACACGAGGGTCCCCGGCTCATGTGTCTCCCCTGATCTCGTTCTTTTGGCTTCTCCACCCAAGTCCGTGGCGTGCTAAAATCTTGTCCTGCGCGGTTGACAGGTATCTGGACCTTCCACGGCTCCTCTCATGGCTGTCCTCCCGACAGTACGCACCGGAAGGAGGACTCTCGGGCCGCACGAACAAGCTCGTCGACGGCTGCTACAGCCACTGGGTCGGCGGGTGCTGGCCCCTGATCGAGGCCAGCCTGCGCGGCCCGGAGGGCCCCGGCGCCGAGGGCACAGAGGCGGACGATAGCCTTTTCAGTCGGAACGGCCTGATCCGGTACATCCTGTGCTGCTGCCAGGACATGTCTAAGAGGGGCGGCATGCGGGACAAGCCTAGCAGGTGAGATCTTTTTCCTTGGCGGCCTTTGGCAGCTTTCTCCCTGTCCCCCGGGTGCCGTCTCCAGCTCGCACCTTTACTCACGCGCAACAGGTACTCCGACGCGTACCACTCCTGCTACGTCCTCTCGGGCCTGAGCTCCGCGCAGCACAAGTGGCGGCTCGTCGCGGCGCGGGCTGAGCCGACGGAGCTGCCGGGCGACGAGTGGGACGTGAAGCCCTTTGCGCGCGGGGAGCAGATCTTCGACGAGGTGGACCGCGTCGCGCCGACGCATCCCGTCTACGTGATCCCGCCGGACAAGGTGACGGAGATGTGGCGCTACTTTGCGGACAAGCCGGGGTTCTGACGGGTCCCGAGGGTGTCGCTCTGCTTCGAGCAGATGCGGAAACCATCCAGCACCAAGCCAACCAAGCTTGGAGACTGATGCCCTGTGTCTGTACGAATTCCGGTATGGTCCCAAACGAGGGGTCCGAGATGTGGGTTTGGATCCGTCAACGCCGCTCCCATCACGTGGCCCGTGACGGGGGTCGCAGGCAGAAGAAAGAGCTCGCAGAAGCGATTGATGGCAGGATGGGGAGTTCCCCGGTGCGTCTGGATATCAAAGCACCGAGTCAACATACAGGTACCGGTGCCCATCCGGATCATGTACATATGTATGCCCAAAGCACGTGGAAGGGAAGATAGCACACATGGGACAGGAGTTGACTCGCTCGCGCATGCGGTGCGCGGGACTGCGTCGTGCACGGCAAGGCGAGGAGGCAGTCCGGGCATGGAGCACTGAGGGCAATCTACTCGTTACTCCGTACTCCGTGAATCCATGCGCGCTCTGCACACGGCCCGGAGCCGGTCCTGTGTATGTATTGATCAATGTATGTACGGAGTACGGAGTCAAGTCGCGCGGGGTCGTGCCAGTCCATCCATCCATACTCCGTATTACTCCGTCCATGCACCGAGATGACGGCCTTGCTCGGTACGAGCACCCCGTACGAGTAACTGCGTACACCTACCTGTGCCTGTGATGTCGTGATATAGTAGTGTCTGCCTGGGGGATACCGGTAGAAAGAGTGCAAGGGGCCAGGGCCGAGGGGCATCGAGTCGTATGTTGACAACGCAGCGGGCGCCCATCCATCGCTCTGCCTGTGCATGGCCGGGCGTGGCCTCTGTCCTCTCAGGCTTCAGCTTCAGCTTCCGCTTCCGCTTCCGATTTTCCGATACATCAATCCAATCCGATGTGGATGTATCCATCAATGCGTACTCGGATGTATGTATGTATGAATGTACGGAGTGCGAACCACGGGCCAGATGGTCCCACGGCTTTCTTCAAGGTGCCAATCCTCCCCCCCTGTCGTGCGGAGTACACTCCGTGCTCCAAATGTACGTACGTACGTACGTAAACCGGTGACTCGTGGGCCGACTTGAGTAAACCCGTACGAGTACGGAGAAGAGTGCTCCTGTCCCGTTGTCGTGATGCTTGTGGATGACGGCAGGTTCGAGGTTCACATCTCCGCGGTCGGGGCTGGAGTCTGGATGTGCCCCCCGGCATGCCGGGCCTGACTGCTTATTCCATGCGGCACGGTATTCTGGTACGAGTACGAGGACGGAGGAGGGAGTAGAGTTTGCGAAGTATGATGTTGGGGACTACTACGGAGTAATCATTGATCAATGCCTACTCCGTACGGAGTACATGCATGCAATTGTCAGGACGCAGTGACACTGATGAGGGGCGCGCGCGTTCGTAGGGCTAGGCTTCGGCGTTTCGATTGGGGGGGGGGATATTGGGCATAGAGTTTTGATCCTCGGGTTTCGAGTCGAGTCTCAGACTTTGAAACCTCGAGTTCCATCAATGTCTCAAAGGACACGGCCAGAGATCGAAATGCAGGGCGTGAAGGTAAAGATGTGCGTGCAAACATCTCATATCAGCGGGTTTCGAGGGAAGACGTTGCAGAATGCCTCCAATTAGCCATTTCCGCCCCCCCCGCCCCCCGGAGACCCGGAGCGGCCGAACACGTTGGCCTTAACTTGTAACAATCGCTCTCTGTATATACTCTGTAGCTGTGCGGTCAGGGAGCTCGGAGCACTGGCAGCCGCACGACGGGCAGAAAAAAAAAAGCTTCATCGACATGAACCTATTGTGGGTTCGGAGTATTACGCAGGGAGCGCGCTCCGTCTCAGCATCTGCATTTCGCGGGCCAACGGGTTCGTGGGCGTCGTCCTCGGTGCCGACGTGGGATAGGGCTGGATCCGTTTCGAGATGATATCACGGCGGCTTGCGGCGCGTATTTCAGGCAGCCTTGTAATGCGCTCGCCCTCGCCCCTGGCGCCGTCTAGCTTGTGTTTTTAAGATTATTCCCTTCCTGGGAGAAAAAGAAAAGACGGCTATTTTTGAACTTGATTGGAAGAATTTCGGGATCGCCTTGCGTCCCGGCGGCCAGGCAGTCGAATAGCCATGGCGATGGTCATATCGATGGCAACGTCCATGGTCAATGGCAGGAGCTCCAGCGCGCCGGCGACGACGTGCAGAATCTGAGATCGGCGGTGGCCGGTGGGTGGGCCGGCAAAGCGCTCGGATGCGCGGCGCCGAGGACTCGGGGTCGCCACGGCGGAGGGACCGACTTCCAATCTGTTGGAAGCAACACTGTCAATAAAGTGCCCGATCGGGACAAGCGCTCGGGCCTGCCCGTGATGACATCGTCAGCCGGGAAGAAGCATCAATCTGCTCCGTGTCCCGAACTCGTACGGAGGACTCGTAGGGAGTATTTCATACTCGTACTCCGTATTCCTTGTTGAGATTGGGAACTCTGAAGTCAGGTTAGTAAGCGAGGATGTACCTGTATGTACGGAGGATGCTCGTCAAACCAGTCTGGACAACTTCCATGCCATGAATTCCAAGATGCCCTTGCAAAACCGTTGCGGTGCCACCTCCCCGGAGGATGGCATTGGATGACTCCGTCTCTTTCTTTTGCCTCTCCTTGATTGACTCATGCTTTTCTGACAGGTCATGAACATGTTCATTCTCGGATACGGGGTCGGTCACTGCCCGTGCCCGTGGGGCAAGCCGCGCGATCGCACATGGCGGGGGCGAAAAAGGGAGGGGATGAGACGGATGAGGTTGGACAGAGTTGACGGCGAGTGGCGAGGGGGTCAAGCTTATTTCGAGACACGACTGCTTAAAACTCCAAGACCGTCAGTACGCAGAAGTCTCCCTCTTCCACCGATCAAGTTTTTCTCGTCGTCTTCTTCATTAAGTCGAAAATCCTATCCTGCCGCCTAGGGCAGGGGAGAGAAGAGGGGATGCCGGTCAGGGGGGCGTTAGGTCAAAAGGGGGGGCGTGAGCGAGCTCCGTGATACGAGTCCTCTTCGTTCTGGACACCCAGGGGTCGAGAAGTATCAGCATCGTCAGCCAGGGATCGAGTCTCTCGATGGAACAGGAACAGCCTTGTACATACTCCCGTACTCGTAGAGGATGGCAAGTCTCGGACCCTGAGTGTTGTCGTGGTGTGTGACGAGGGCTCTCACCTTGCTTTGACCACCCCCTCCTCCACAACACGCAACCTCCCTGCTGCTGGTGTCCTGCTTCGTTGTCGTCATGCGTCTAGGGCCCGGCGAGACTTTCTTCTTTCTCCCGCTCAAGCTCAGCGAGCGTTATTTTTTTTTTTCTCTTTGGCCTGGTCGGGGCCTAGGAAAAGAGGGGTCGTGGGCCGCATTCCATGCGGCCATCTGCACGAGGGAGATGGAAAAAAAAGGGGTGGGGGGGGAAGGAGGTGAACAAAGCCCAGCCCAGCAAGGGCTGTGAGCAAGCCCGCGCAACCCGCACGCTTCTTCGGGCACCCAATGGGATCCCCGCGGATCTGGTCAGGATCTGTCCGCGAAAGAACTACTGGTAGAGAGTTCAAAAGCAAACAAGCCAAGGAAGCGGCCGAAGGAGAGAGCGAGATGCCGATGATGATGGAGTGTCAAGGGCGGGTGGCCGGCCAGCCGGCTGGAGGGAAGCCCTGGACTGGTCACGTCTTGAGCTTGCTCGCCACCGGCCCGCGGGCTAGCTCGGCCGTTGTCGAGATACCTCGTGCCCAAGGAGATGCCGAGATCAGGGTGATTAACTCGACTGAGCTCAAGTGATGACGGCGGCGAAAAGGCTGAGTTGGTCTCACCCCTTAATGCGCCCCGTTCCCCTCCTTTTGGGTATGCTTCCCGACTGCCTCGGCCGCCCACCACCCCTCAGCTCCAGATCGGATGCCTTTATCCCATTCTCACGCCAGGTCTCGCCACCTTCTGCAACTGCATGAACTTTGTGTGAGCAGATCATCTTGAATTGCGGGTCATTTAGGGGTGGGGGTGAGCGGAGACAACGACGAAGAAGAGAAAGGAGGGGGGGGGGATGGGCGGGAAGATGGACGGTGATTGATTGGGGATCTCGTCTTGGCGTCAAGGTGGCCTCTAGGTGTGAGAATCGATGCTACTACCATGGCTGGTGGGTGTCTTTCCTTCCGAGCCGGTCTCACCACCCTCGTTCAGGATGAGGTGCTCCGTGTGGTTGAGAGATGGGAGAGATGGAATACGGAGTAGAGATGAAGAGAAGGCCATCCTCGGAGAGACATTGGCCGTGGACGTGAACCTTTGATCAGGCGAAGATGCCGCTCAGGTCATCTCATTCGTGTCCACAATTGGCAAGACCAAAGGGGAGAAGAGGGTCTTCGATCCTCTTCTCTGCGTCGATCCTGTCTCCCTCGACACACTCTATACTTTCGATGGCTTGCCCTAGGCAAATTACTGCGAGGAGACCATTAGATGCGGCTGCATGGCGCGGCATCACTGCCCCAGAGAGAAGAGGGATTTCCCCCAGATATCGAGTCTGCTTCAGAGATCCCCGTCCCTCTAGTGATCGAGAGCGCAGAAGCTACGGTAGGACTTTGATCCATCTGTTGCTCAAGGATTGACCAGCGCTTTGGTGCTGCTCTGCGCGTGCAATCTGCCTCCACCCCTCAAGATATCCGGGGTGACCTGACACTCTTTTTCGACCACTGCCTGCCACAGTCTCATGTTTGTTCCTCTCCTCTGCGAAGCGCGGCATTCCACTTCGCTCATCTAGGCAGGTAGAGATGCCCTCTGGGTAGCTCCGGGCCTCGCGAAAGAAACCCTCCCCCCTTGCCTTTTTTTCTCCCCGCTGACTTGTCCTTCGTCCCTGTCCCTGAGTGTTTTCGAATCGAAGTGAGGGCAATCTGATGTGTGAAATCGCAGACGCCGTATCGATTGGGCATTGCGACAGCTAGACTGTCTCGCCTCGTTGAGGAGGCTACCATGGGAAGGTCCACAGTACCAGCCCTAACTTGGGTCCCGATCTTGCCCAGGGCAACGCCGGCGACAGGTTCAGCAGTCCCAAGGGAAAGGGCATGGGGGGGAGAGGCGTATATCCGGCATCAGCTCTTCGATTCTGGGATGAAGGTCGTCAAGAAGACGACGAGGGCGAATGTCGATAGGGCGAACGGCGGCGAGGGATTTGATGGAGGGGTAAACATGGTCGAACAAGTTGTAGCCACTGTGCTATTTTCGTGTTGTCTTCAGGATGCAGTCTTGAACTCGGAGCAGGGGAGGGCATTCGCGCGTGGTCACAGTGTCAACGAGTATCGGTTTTGCGATGCTGGATGGCGATTGTGAACACCCACTTGCACAACGTCGGTCGACTCCGAAAATGAGTTTCTCGCAGAAAGCGCGAGCCATTCTCGCAGAGAGCGCTTCTGGGTAGAGTGATCGCCCTGTTCAAAAAGACAGGGGAGGACTTGGCGGCGATAGGATGAGGACTTCTCCCACCTTCTCCCATCAGATTTCCTTTGCCTGAACGTTCCGTGGTGTTCAGCCAAGGCGTGGCTCGCGATGCTTGACGGGAGAGGCAGAGCCAGGTTGCGCGGGGGCTGTTTCGGTAGCGATCCCGCCGTGTGGTGACAGGGTGTCCTGCCTCTGCCATGCAACAACCAGGACAGAGACAGGGGTTCTTCTTACCAGCATCCGCACCCCTCAAGCCATCTGATGTGCAGCGAACGCAACGCAGGCATGTTCCAGGTCGCCATGTCTGTGCTCTTGGAGCCTCGGCATAGCGCAGCTCAGGTCACCTCTCTGTCAGTTGCAGCCTCTGGTTTTGCTCGCCAGGAGAAATTGGGGTGAGGGGGGCGACAAAAGACTCGGTCGACCCAGTGTCCGTTCCCAGCCCCTGCTCGCACCTCATTGAGACGCGCGTATTGACGGACGACGAAGTGACAGAAAGCTCCATAGAAAGCCGGGACAATGGAAGAGTCACAAGACCGTCAGAGTGGATCAGTACCTGAAGTGGATGACCCAAAGTTCGTTCCCTGAGAGCTCCGGTATGTACGATGTACTCGTCAGTCACCAGCCATCGGTACAGAGGGGCCACAAAGAGCAGTGCCACAATCTCCCTCTGGCCCAGCAGAGATCTCAGTCTGCTATTCAAGAGGATGCGTGGGGCCAAGTGTTAAGACTGGCCTGTGCTGCTCCACGTCCGAGAAACAAACGATACGAGACCGAGGAGCTCTCCAGATCTCCTCGTTTCCTACGGAGTACTCCGTAGAAACGGCGTATCCCCCTGATGCTCTGCCCGTGTGTGATTCTGCGCTCGATATTGCCGACCTCTCTTGCCAGCTCATCATTGCATGCGTCCTTCACTTCTCCATTGAGATTCATTGGTCGTTTCTTGATTTTGCTTTGCTTTTCGTGCGTATTGCGTAGGAAAGCCCGCTTATCTCCACGAGTATATGAGGCCTGAAAAGCGGCCATGCCCCCCTCATCGCTGCTCTCAAGGCACGGCGGAACCGGGGTCTGGGCCTACCACCGCGCGGCAATATTGTTTGTTGCATTTGATTTCCTCACCATGTTCTTGATGCATACCTGTAGTTGCATAGGTCCTGGTAGAGCTGCGTCGGAGGCAATGGCGGTCCCCAGTCGTTGGCTGGCGGGGCCCCCCTCCTCTTCCTTCTGACCCCTTCTCCACACCCCCTGTTCGGCATTGCCCAATAAGCCGGGCTGTCTTCACCGAAATTGACAACTTGACAATGAGCTTCAGAATGGCATGTATGTAGATACTCGTACGAGTACGAGTACAGGTACGGAGTGGTCACCTCTGTACGGAGCATGGAACAAGTGCAGGAAAGCCTGCGCCGAGATCCTTTCAAAAAGCCGGGCCTTGAGCTCGAGGACTTCAGCGGGTCGTCTTCCGCGCTCCGCACATCGTTTTGACACTGCTTTTGCTTTTGCACACAGTGCAGGTACCCTCGCAAAAGATGACATCTGGTCGTTCGCAGCCTGCCGAGCAAAACATCAGCGCAATTTCGTATGAGTACTCCATACGGAGTACGAGTCCAATTCTCCTCGGTCTGTCGGAGGGAGGCTCATGGCTTACCCAAGTACTCCGTACGGAGTACGGAGTAGGGATTCGAATTCTTTGGGGAGGCTACTGGGAGTGCATTCTGTATCCGTCCTGCTTTCTGTTGGTACAGGCTTGTGCGAGTGCTCCGATCAGGGCGAGTACTCCGTGCTCCGAGTGAAGTACATTGGGTTGTCATTGCAATACCGGTCGACAGGCATGTACGGAGTATGCTGGATTACTCCGTAGTAAGCGACGGCCATACTGATTCTGGCGTCACCGCCGGCTGGGCGATTGAATGCTCTCCTTCCCATTCGATGCAGTCCTCGTATCGCAATCATCCATTTCGGTAGCCTTGCACAGGCATGGACACAGTAGCCAATGCTGCGTGGGCCTCCACGATGCCTCCGAGATTGGCTCTGCCCAGATAGCTGTATCCCCCATGCCAGTGTGAGGCGTACGTACGAAGCAGTTTGTGTGCCTCATCCTCTTGACAGTGGCAAGTGAACAACCAATATCAAGAAGATCCCACCACCTAGGGTCGATGGCAAGGATCGGCTGTCCTGTCTTTGCTCCTTCATTGAGCTTGCCGTCGAGATATGCCGATGAGAACACACGTCAGGACTTGCTAAGTGATCGGGAACAAGGTCAGGACCAGAGCAGGATTTCGTTGACCGGGTGTGGGGATCGAGTAGCGAGAATCACACCATCTTGAGACGCCGAGAGGTCCACGGCGTGACGCGGAATGGCGGCCGAAGTGACCACATAGAGGCCTAGTTCGTGGAAACATTTTCCACTTGTACTCGTGCGAAGTACTCCGTACTCAGAACGGCGTTTCGAGCTCCATCCTCCCTGAACTGTGTTGTGCAAAAGCGAGCAACCAAGTAGTTCTCGTATGAGACTGGGCTACCTACTCCGGATTTGCGCCGAACTCGCGAGGGGAAGGGGGGGGGGAGTTCGACTCGTACCCGTACGAGTACTCGTACATGATGAGTACGGAGTACCCGTAGAGTGTATGATACTCGGACACGCGAGAGCATGGGACACTCCCGCGTGGCAAGACCCGCGGTCGCTTTCCAGAGCATCTCGGCAATCCCAGACCGGAAAAGCCGCGATTCACCCAACTCGGCCTTTCCGGCTAAGCGGAGCCCACAATCGCTGGCCGCAATTCCAATCCAACGTCCCCCCGTGAATTTGTTTGGGTGCTTTTGCACGATGGACAATTTTCAAGACAATAGGAGAGCAGGTGCTTGTCTCCGTTCTTGAACGATTCCCCAATCGCTGAGCCTCCCTCAGCAGCCGATGGAATTTGGTCTCAGAGTAGACGCCGGGTTGTTGCCTGACCTGGGCAGGGGAAGAAAGGCAAAGGGGATGAGGCGTCATTGTGGAATCCAGAGCCATGTGTGGCTACGCCGTGTCTGGCGAATCAGGCTCGGTCCCAGTCACTCGGGCAAACGAGAGCTCGGACCACATTCCTCCCCTGGAATGGGACTTGAATTTTAGGTCTTCTCCTTGGCTCCTTGGTCCCGCCTGGACTCCACAGCCTTGTGTGCGGGCGGGCGGCATCACAACGTGCCGAGGACTCGTACAAAGAATGTACTTCGTAATCCGTTCCGATGTCATCTTTGAGTGTGTCTGCTCAAAGCCATCCGTTCTTGGGTCTACTTGTACAAGACGAAGCGAATTGATGAGCGGAATTCGGATTCAATTAGGAATAGAAGAGGTTAATAGCCGCAAAACTTACATACATGTTCGCCATGCATCCTGCAAGTTGCCGTGGACATAGCCGCTGAAACTTCTAGCCCTCAACCTTCAGTGCCACTTGATTAAGGTTGCATCGAGCATGGGTCGATCAGTGGGAGAGAAGAGTTAGCGAAGAGCACTTTGATGTGCTCCGTACTTGTACGGAGTACTCGTATGAAGCGCAGCATCCTCACAGTACCCGTATGTATTGAGTACGGAGTACGGAGTAGAGCGATGGGAATAGGGCAGCCTTGCGTTTCAACTCTGCCCTGCCAGCAGCCGCATCTCCATCGTCATCTCGACAAAGCGTGCTACTGGACGGCGCCCATCAATTCAAATCCTCCGTACCTAAGGCCACAACTTGGTGAGCATGGATATTCGGGGACTGAAAACATACCAATTGGAGAAGTGGCTACCGGTAGAGATTCTCTGTCTCTGCTGACAGTTTCCTTATTCGGCGCCTGCAGGCATCATGCTGTCAAGATGTTGAGACATGTGGGATATCGCATGCGACCCTCAAACGCCCCGTCCCGAGATTCTCGACGGTCCGTACTCCGTACTCCGTATGCATTCAGAAGATTGCGGCGGAATCATTCTCCTTGGTTTGCACTGTACGAAGTACGGAGTCGGATCCATCCATCAAGCTGTTCTCCGTATATTTCTTAAAATAAAGCAGGGGTTGAGTCTGCCGAGCCGGAGACCGAATGTCATCTGACGCAATTTTGAGACGCCGGGACATGTCGATATGAGTTGCAAAGCAAAGGCTCCCGCGTGAGAGAAATGGCACGGAGGAGGCTCGTGCCTGAATTTCTCCGTAGTACTCCGTACTTCGTATAACGTACTTCAAGTTGTTGGAAGTTGGTGGACACGGATGTGTTGTGCATGAAGAGCGGCCGCTAAATATATCTGTGATCTCGGAAGGAAAAGAAATCGCAGTGTGGCGTCCAATTGAAAAAGAAGATGGAAGTCTGGCGAAGAATGGCCAGGGGAAGGACTGGGAAAAAGCAAGTTAGTATGAGGAAGTGTTCTGCGATACGGAGTACGGACGCCGCATCCCAAATCGGACGTGAACATGAATTCACCGTCCAATGTACGTCGGAGGTCAATTATCCGACCGAAGGCTGCTCTTTCGAGCAAGCTGGAGAAAGATTCATGCAGTGGAGCTCCGAGGGTGATTGGCAATTCGGTCGAGGATTGTGGTCGAGATTGAGCAGGTGGGGAGGCAGAGAATAGAAAATGGGAGGGGGTTTCAGCAAAGATGGGCCAGTTCAACCGGAAACCCGAAACACGCGAAACGAAAGCAAAGAGAATCTCAAGGGTTCTGCTTCATGGGCGTCAGGCTTGATGGCATGGGACGCTCACGATGCCAAGGGTCGATTGAAAAAAAAAAAAAAAAAAAAAAAGCCAAGGCTCGATAGGACAGACGAGCTTGAAGTGAAGAGTCGAAGTCTCAAGCAAGCACTGGACTGGGGGTCGGAGAAGCGAGCCCCTCCATGTTGAATTCAGGACGAGTCATTGTGCGCATCGGCTCTGGCGCGGAAACAGCATCCCTGCTCGGCTGATGCCTGCCGCTGGGCTGGATTTAGCTTTTCCATACCTTAGGTAGCTCTTGCCCTCCCTGGACAGTACCCGTACTCGTACTCGTACTCGTACATACTACGTATACCGCACTCAAAAGGCCGAGTCATACAGTACCTACCTGTACTCCATACCTAGGGGAGGTAGTACCCCTATTTCCACATGTTTCTTCCATTTTCATTGAACGTTTCAAAAACATTTATTCTTGGAGTATCAAGTTAATCTACAGTAGTATGGCATGTTATTCTAGTTTGACCTGTACTACTATGGAATAGCCCTTTCTTAAGCAAATATAGTACATACCTACTACTAGTACTCCGTAGTTTGTATGCAGTACCTTTTAATTACGACTACCTACGTAGTACTTTACTGCGTACTATATATAGTAGACTCTAGAAGAAGCTGTATCTAGGTAGTAGTACTCCGTAGTAGAGCTTCTGATCGCATGGTTATAGTGAGGACGTTCTTTGTTGCTACTACGAGGGCAGGTAGTAGTAGTGTATCTTCAGATCAATATGTCGAGGGAATACCGGGGAGTACTACTAGCACTCTTTCGCGCGCTTACTCGTACTACTACTACTATTGCTGATGGACATAACGCGGTTCTATGAACGGAGCTGTACTCGTAGGTACTACCACTCAGAAAGCCCGACCGTAGCCGGGCCGCAAAAGGTTTCGCCTCCCATGGATCTGAACTTTAGTACTGGTAATGCATCGGACTTGAGGGCGCAAAGACCGATCACGACCGCAAGGAGGTATCAAGTACGGTCGCAAGAGCCTCCCGGAACAGCTCCATTCAAGGCAAGAGAGCGTCTGAGACGGGCACCAGCAGGAGGAAGGCCCCCTTGCCCCTTGTTGACCCAGGACTAGGTAAGGATCGAGCCTCCTCGCCCGGGCAGCAGCACCTTCCTTTGAAAACAACAGATCGAAGAGATTGGCCAATTGCCTCCTGAGCTGATCTCTCAACTGATACAGAGAAGCAGCGAGAAGGTTGTCCTTCGTTTTTGCTCAGACGCCTCTCACTCTTCTCAACTGGGTTTGCCTGGCTCTACCTGCCTTAGTACTCGTAGTGGTGGTGGTGGCTGAGGTGAATACTAAGTAGGTACTCCGTACATGTAGGTAGAAAGAGGTATTAAGCCCGAGGCAGTTGTTTCCTGCGTTGTTTCAGGGATGGATGGTTCCTTCTAAGGTACGGAGCTCGGAGTCCGGATGTCTCCTTCCTACAACCACCTGCCTCCTCTACCTACCTTAGTAGGTACTCATTGATAATGATGGAAAGAGCCTGTGCCCCTTTGAAACCCCAGTGGGAAAGCGCGATGGCTCTTGGGGCAAGTACCTACTAACTCCTTGGGCCTGAACCGCGAGTCGCCTGGGAAAATTTATTCCCAACGACCTCACTTTACGATGGTAGATGAGGTTATGGGATCTCCAAGTTCTCTTCTCCTCCCCTGATCCTCACCAGAAGCAGGAATCCCATCGTTTCTCCACGTTCGTCGATGTCTGACACAGCCTTCCTTTCAATGCTTCCCACCCAGAGAACAAAGCATACGGCGCAAATCCCGAACGATCGCTACCACGTATGTACATACCGAGCACGGATGTCAGGCCTGTCCCGGCCGACGTGCTTCGATCAATGGATTGATGCTGCGCCGATGTCCCCCGTGGGAATCTTCGTGTTCAAGCTCATCTTGCTTAGTGCTAAGATTCATGGATCGATATGAGGATCAACTCCCTCGCATTCCCGCCCGGCTGAGCTTTGATCAATACGTACATACGAGTACAAGAACGACTCAAGGACAAGGATTGTCTTCTACCAGTGCCGGTACCATCTCAATGCCCCTCAATGGGAACTGCCAGACTAACCGGCTGCAAACAGGCCACGCCCCATCCTCGGGACCATCACCACCACCACCCACCACCTCGGCCCTCCTCATCAGTCCACCACCACCGCGATACTCCACAGAGCCCACACCGTTGCATCCTCCGCCGCTCCAGCTCCAGCTCTTGCCAAGGCAAGGGACTCCGTTCTTTGTTTTGTCTCACACGGATGTCTTAGTCTGGGTTTCAGGGTTTCAGTCCCCGTCCCTGGATGCGCACCCATCCTTGGGGGGGGTGGGGGGGGGGAGCTTTCGCGATCGGCTTCGGGGTCCAAGACGGCTTTGTTCTTCCCCTTCTCGACTCTGCTGCTCTCCATGGCCTGACCTCGTCGCAATCATAGCTTCAGGTTTTGACGATGCACTGTCGAGCGTGCGTCCTGGTGGAGCAGACGTACTATGGCCGCATACTCGTACTACTAAGTACCCGTACTGTACGAGTACCAGTACATGGGCAGTTTCAAGCTCCCCAGCGGTTTGCGAATTCACTGGCCAGGAAGCTTGCCAACACATCAAATATGGGGTCGATACTTACCCCGTACTCGTATGTACCCTCTCTCGTCCGAGGTAGGCATCCCCTTGCCCCTTCTTTTCCTTTCCCATTGCTTCCTTCGGTGTTAGTGCCAGAGCCGCATCGATCGCATCGAGATACCTACTCCATGGTATTCTGAGCGTGTGCGGAGCGCTCCCGACTATCGTCACTGGCTCGACGTTATCTTCCAATTACCTGCATGCCCATCTTTTCCATGGATCTACTTCGCCCTTTCACCTGTTTCCCCTTCTTTTTTTTCCTCAAGACGCGCCTATCAGACGGCACTGTTTCTTGTCCGGACGGCATCTTCTCACCCCATCCTTCGGGGCTTGGAAGGTTCAGCAAGCCCGCAAAGACGCACACTGGCACACCCGCGCTTACACACTCGTACCCAGGTCCATACATACCTTGTACGTGGCCGAGTATCCAGGCCTGCATCGATCAATACCCGCGCGAAGGCGAGCATTCCGGACCTACAATTGTACTCGGTACTCGTACACTGCCTGACACACACGATTGAATGTCTGGGTCATGTCATAAAGGGAGAGTGAGTGTTGGCCTTTTGGCCATGCTGGCCGGGCCTGGCCGGGCTCGACCGGCCTGATCTGACTTGGCCTGACCTAACTCACCTCGTGATAGTGGCCCTTGATTTTTCTTGCGATTTCCTTTTTCTTCCTTTTTGATTAACCTCAGGGATTTCCTGCAGTACCTCTTTGCAGTACGGAGTACGGAGTATAGTATTGGCCATCCTGGATGACTTGCTGCCACAGAGCGGTGCGTTTCTCCTTCTGGCCGCCGGTCGATGTCCTTACGATGCGGGACTAGAGCAGCCAAGGACACCACCAGCACTCCTTGGAATGCAGGAGCATGTACGGAGTACGGAGTACCCCATCCGAGGCAACCACAGCTGTCTCTATGACATGGATTCGAAGACCGAAAGAAGATAAGTCTGGCAGATGGGTGCCAGAAAGACTTGCGTGCAACTGAGAGTCAGCATTTTACCAATACCCGCCGAGAGTACGGAGTATCTTTCGTCGGTATCGTGTACCAGTACTCCGATCGTACGGATACTCGTACACGCCTGTGCACAAATCTGGTCTGATTCTTCTTCGTACGGTGTGCTTCTCGCCAAGGGGCTTTGTCATCTGGAAGATGGAAGTCGAACAGGGCCATTCTTCAGAGCACAGTACAGCAGGGGGGGGGGGGGGGGGTTCGTCGTTCACATCCACCCTTCCTCCTCTTTTCTCGCTGACCAGAACTTGTTGTTGCCCCTCTCCCTTGTTCATCTTCGGCTAGGGACAGCCTTGAATTCGGTACATCAGGCACGGAGTGGGTAGACAGGGTCTAGCACACGGCATGACCTTATCCCCATCTGGACTACTCTCGAATCGGAGTATCATATATCGATTCGCCTGGACACCTCAACCCATCCGCCAAAATGCCTGCAGACCTTCATACATACATACATACTCGTACGAGTACGAGTACGGAGTTCGGAGCACGGAGTACTGTACTTCTACATTGGGTACGGAGCTCCTGTGCATACATGCGTATACATCCAGGGCCTACACGGACATGCTCTGGCATTCACACATCCTCCTCTCAATCCACCCATATACGCGCCTCCCTACCTATCTCCATTCACAGATTCATACAAACTTACCTCTGCCTCCATCCAGACACGCACCCACATACCCCATACATACGCAGACAGCCCTCACGAGAAATCGAACTAGGCCTCTTGTTCTGGCCTCCTTCCATGCCCGCCTATTCTCCATGCTCAAGTTCTCCACATCCTTAGCCCGACCAAGGTACTGCTTCCTCTAGTTTTCTTCCACCGACTTTGCGTGTCCTAGTCTCCAATTCTACTTCATAAGCTTCTTCCTCTCCCCCTCAGATCACCAACTACTCATTAGGCTTGACTGCAGCTTGTCCAAAAAGGTCTGGATCTCTTCACCATTTTCAAACCTCCTCGAACAATACACAATCTTTCTCTCTCTCCCTCCCCCTACCTCTCTCGTTTCTCCATCTTTGCTTCAGGCCCGTCTCCTTGCACGTACATTGTGCACTCAATTTACGCTTTGCATTTCCCGAGGCATATCATCCAAGGCGGCTTCAAGTCTCAAACTCCACTTTTCGTGCTTTCATTGTCATTCTCTCCGAGATCTTCTGCTCGATTCTTTCGGCCCTGAGACGCAGCTTCAGTACCTGCGGGTTCCTCCTGGCATCTCTCGACAAGCTTAGCTACTACTCTGACGCAATGGGTGGCTTCTACATGCAGTATTTGGAAAGTAAGTCAGCTGCGTTCATGTGTCCAACTATTCCAAGGCCCTCTCTGTATGGTCTTTTTTTTTGTCTCGATTGGAATTCCTCTGCCAAAATCTCCTTTACCCCGGCCCCAGTTCTTCTCCCCCCCCCCCCCCCCCCCCTTTTGTCCCGAGATGGACATGTTATTTGGCAGTCAGCAAAAAACAGCGGTCCGGTAGAAGGATCGATGTGAAAAAATTGCTGTCAGAATGGCTCTGCTCGCAGCAGAGTATTGAGGCAGTCCTTTGGGGGGGAGCAAGGGGAGGGGGGGGGGGGGGGTCATATAAGGCGGAATAGGAGATTTGCGCTCTGCGATTGGCAACTCAGCGGATATGCCGTATCCATCCAAGTTCATGCGAAATCTCCCCTTCTATGCAAGGGATAAGACTCGAAAGACGTTGGATTGGGTCTTTATGCAGAGCGTCGTGCAGCCTTGACGAGCTGCTCTTTTCTGCAAGCCATTTCTCTGGCTCCCCCCCCCCCTTTTCCCCTTTTCCCTTTTATGAGACGGGACCCATCCAGCACAGCGTCTCAATCTTTCCCGCACAATGATGATCAGGCAGAAGAGTTTGATTACCCGAGATCTTGGCTAACGAGTCGTGTCTTGTCCTCTCTATAGGTCTCTGCCGGCGTCGAGGATGGACGGACCCTTCATATGAGTGTTACCGGGACCCCAACGGATTCACCTGCCTCGTGCTGGTCAACGGACGCGAGTACCAGACAGACCTGGCCTACGAGTCGGATCTCCTGGCCCAAGAGAACGCCGCCATGCGAGCCTTTATGGTGTGCCGCAACTTCTCCGTCAATGGCGGGATGCTGGCCCGCAATGGCATAGTGCAGGGTCTGCCGGCGGCGACTTCGGATGCGAGCCGGAGACGTTCGAAGAATCCGCCTCGCCAGACGTCATCTCGAGATGGGAGTGAGCGTGACCATCATGGACGACGATCGGGCAATCATTCTAGCAGCTCCTCCACCGTCTCATTCGAATGAAGCGAGAAGAGGAGCCACACGAGGATGGCGAAGTCAAAAGCGAACATCGGGAAGAAGAGAATTCCGGATCGAACGAAAGAAAGAAGAAAGAAAGAGAGAAATAAAGGAAAGAATAAGAAAAAGAAGAACGAAGAACGAAGAACGAATAACACAGAAGCCAATGGCCCCACGACCATCGACTGCCTTCAGGAGAAGAAAGAGGGCCGATATTCTTCTTACATACGACACGGCCGTTTGTTTTGTCTGGATCAGTTTTTTTTTTTTTTTTTTCAGTTTCGCTCTCAGCACAGGCCTAGGGGGAGTGAGGAGGGACGGCCCTTTGTGGGCATAAGGATATAAACGTGGTTGAAAAGCTTCACAGCAATTCCCAAGAGGAGATGACCCGCATGATCCATTCCAATTTGGCGGCTTTTTGTCTCCTCTCTTCATCATTTTTGCGGGAAGAGGGGGATGTTTTCGCCCGGCGAGGTGCTGAGGGGGGGGGGGGGAAAGGGGGGGAAA
>NQYQ01000023.1:23515-42240 GCA_003055925.1 Escovopsis sp. Ae720 | reverse complement strand
CAAACTCAGCCGGTGGGCCGCTGTACCTATACCTTGTAGTTCCTTGAAGATATCGCAAATTCCCGGTGCAGAGCCCGCGCGTAATACAGTCCCTCTCTCTTTGGTCCCAGTCTCTCGAATTCCTCCGCGCCTCAATCGGCCCATCCAGCCCAGCACGGAACGCCTGGCTGATCACTCATCATTTCCCTCCCCTGATCGCAAAGCCCTTCAGTGGTCCCACTAAGCGTCCGCCCCCTCGCTCTCGGCCTTGTGCTCCTCCGTGATGATTCTGATATGGCTTTCGTAGAATTGAAGCATCTGCAGCCCAGTCATTAGCCAGACCCTCCCATCCCTGAACGCTACCCTTCCGCGTGAAAACTCAATCCAGGGGGGGCCGCACCTTCTGGGGGCACTTCTTGTAGACAATCGAGGTCTCATGCCTCGTCTTCGTCCCGTTCTTCCAGAGCAAAAAGATCATCAGCTTGCCGTTCGGGTCCGCCTGGCAGAAGTCGATCTTGAGGACCTCGTCCTCCCACGACCCGGCCGGCGGGCTCCACTGCTTCGCCGACGCCGGCGGCGTCGTGTCCATCGGGTGAACGCCGTTCCTCCGCGATCGCTTCGTCACGGTCCCGGGCGTCGAGCTAGGCGCCCTGCCTCGCTTCTTGCCGCGCGCGGCGCTCGTCGACTCCTCGAATATGCTCTCGCGGCCGCCGATGGACTCGAAGTATGCGGAGAGGACCTCGCTCGCCGTTTCCCTTCGTGGCAGCAGCACAATGTCAACCAAAGCTCCCCGTCTCCCTCCTCCCCTTTCTTCCCCCCCCTCTCTCCCCACAAGAACGATTCGGATAGCGACGTACTGCAGATTCTCTTCGGGCTCCCAGGTGAGATCTGATTTCTTATCCCACCCCTCCCATTTGACCTGGAACTTCAACGAGCCCTACACGCCAGGAGCGTCAGTCAATGCCTCGCACCGTTTCGGCTTCTCGCCCTTCTCGCCCTTCTCGCCCGTCCGTCTGTCCGTACGTTCGGTTCGTTCGTGTCCTCAACGTACATCTTCGTCGATCATGTGCGTGTTGATCCTCTCCACCACAAACCTGCGTCACGGTCAACCGTCGCGCTCAATCGTCCAGAGATTCCCGACCCGGGGCATGTCCGTACTCGTCCTCTTCGAGCTCCTCGTCCTCGTCCTCGCCCTCCCCATTCTCCGCATCCACGTCGGCCTCGTCGTCGATCTTGAAATTCTTCACCGGCACGTCCGACTCGTCATCCGCAGCGGCGGCGGTCGCCCGGCGCGATGCCTTGGCCGGCATCGGGCTTCCGGAATCGGAGGCCTCGTCGTCGCTCAAAGCTGCTTCTCCTTCAGCACCCGTCCTCTTCCGTCGAGCAGGCAGTGTCATGTTTGTGTCCGCTCCTGTTATTCCCCCTCTCTCTTGCCCTTCTTCCGCCGTGTCTTCTCAAATCCTCAATTCGAGAATCTGCATGCGTTGCGTCGGCAGCAGCGAGCTCTTTTCTGCGCGCCAATTGCACACGTCAATGGGCCAAGCGTCTGGTCCGAGGCGTAGCGTTTGCGTGTCGCAGTGCCGTGCTCCCGTCGCATTGGACAGAAGGCGACATAGAACGTGAACACAGCTCCTTCGCGCCTCAAGGCTGACGCATAGCTGCAGGCTTCGCTACCTCTCTACCGGGCAAGGGGGGAGGAGGAGGAGGAGGAGGAGGGAGGTGTTGTAATTCGGCACGTACCTGGCGGCATTGTTGTCGCGCTGGGTGTCGGAAATTGGATTGATTGATCGGTGATAAGCTGCACTGGGCTGCCTTTTTTTTTAACCGCAGGCGGAGCGATGGCGAAGAGGAAGATGCTCGTACGGAGGGGAGATTGCGCTGCGCTGTTACGCTCGTACTCGTACGCGGTGCATGTGCGTGGGCGCAACGCGACCTGAGCCTTTTGCGGCGGCGTTCTTGATTCGTATTGCGTCCCGTCACCACGGATCACCGTCAATTGAAGGCTTCTACTACTACGGAGTACTACCTCTCCATACTATGAGATCTCGCGGGGTGGCGGGTTGAGATCACGTGATGCGAGGCGTCTCTCGACACCCTCCCCCCTTAACGAGCACGACTCGGCTTCTGTTTCTCTCGTCAACAAATCACGACACATTGTCGTGAAGAAGGCTGACTCATTCAAGATGACAATGATCCCCGCGGCTGACAGCCTACGCGAGTATGTAGGTGTTCGCATTTGAGCCGACGCATGCGGTGGTTCTTCCGAGATATCATTGAATTTCGGGGTCTTCGCTTCTTCTGCTACGAATGAAGGCTTTGGCATTGTGAAGACGGATTAGCCATCTCGATTTGTTCTTCTCATGCCTAGCAGGAGGCACAGAATTGTCCAAAAGCCCGCGGAGTATTTCGCTCTGAAATGATACTTTCGCTCTTCCTCATCAATCATGCTGTGAGGATCATCAGACAACAATACTCGAGACTCGACATTATCCAATGGTCCCCCCAACACACATGAATGAATGCTGCACAGACCCTCGTCCGAAGATTCGGCGTCGGCATCCTGTCGAGCCGTCTCGGCCTTGACAAGTCTTGAATATGGTAGGACGTTCCTTCGAATGCCACCTCCCGCTTGGAGCTCTGATGCCGAACAGAGACGAGGCATACATACAGGGCAATGAGGGTAATGCAAACCCTCTTAGCCCGCTGGCATCTGCATCTCTAGCTCCCTCTGGGTTTTGTATTCCCCTCAGGGAAACAGCCTGGAAAGGGCCAGGTTGTAGGTTTGGCGCACTATGATGGCAGACAAGAGACCCTCTCGTCGATCGCATGGCGTATAAGGACGGATGCCTCCTTCGGGTGTCTCCTGTCCCGACTCAAAGGTCTCGGATCTTGATTGACATTGGGACTCCCCGAAGGCTTCCGAGATGGCGGCGTGTCCCTAGACAATGTGGAGCCTCATGCTCGAGTAGCATCCAGCAATCCGCGAATCGAAACCTTTGCCAGCCGAGGACACGCGCCCGCTTCAATAGCGCGATGGCATACATATCTGCATGGCGTACCCAGCAGAAGATGCACCGCATTCACAGCACACTGTCCAGGCATCGCGTAGAGCGGCTCGGGGAGCTTCTGAAAACGAGGCGCGAAGGAGCCTCAAGCTAGGACGGAGTGTGCTTGATCCGGCCCTTGAGGCATGGGCCTGCTGCATGCAACAATGAGTGGAGATTCCATGGAAACTGTCTGGCCCAATGATATTGCGGCAAGACCGACATCCCGAAGGTGGCATCACGTCCTATGTATGTACCGGTATGCTGTCTCCGAGTTGGAGAACAGTTGCCTCTGCGATTCATGATGTGGCAATGCCATGGCTGTGAGGGGCCTCCGAGTCCTCCACAGCCTGAGCATCAAACAGATTGCAGGCAAACGGCCGCGATGGACTTGGCGCTCGGGGTCTTGAGTCGGGAGCACCGTGGTGGTTCCTGTTTCTGCCTCGACGCTAGCAGACCTGAATCGTTAGAAAAGGGGCACTGCAATCGATCCCAAGAAGGAGACGGCCGCCGGAGAAGCCTCCTTAAGGGGTACGTCGGGGCACATACAATCAGAGCACGGAGTGCATATGCCCGAGGTCTTTGCATGCAGCCAGCAGCGTCCAAGTCATCGCTCTTCCTGTGGGCTCTTGCTGTGGTCCGCTCATTTGTCTGGCTGAGGGGGTTGTAGCTCGTTGGAGCCCACAACGGGCTCATCGCCCATGACTGTCCTGCGACGCTCGAGAGGCAAGATCTTGGAAATGTCAGAGTGCTTCAGCGTGAACCAGGAGAAGCTCATGGAGGCAATGCCAGCACGGTATTCTCCATACCGGCCGTGGATCGTCCAAGGCGAAACGGCCTCGTGCTGGCTGGAGTTGGGGAAAAGAGGAGGAGGAGGAGGAGGAGGAGGAGGAGGGGGAGGGGGAGGAGGAGGGAGGGATTACTCGTACCTTGTGGTGTCCCAGGCCGACCGAGAACGCCTACGGCGGCAGGGGCCAGGCATTTACATATTGCATGTGCAGAGGGATCTAGTCCCCAGTAGGTGCGTGAATCGAGCTCGAGCTGTCTGTGCGATTTTATGCACGGCCGAGCAGTCGTACATACATACATATGTAGAGGGAGCTTTGAGTGATCCTTGGCCTTTGCAGGCGTGGAGAGGTCCTGGTCATTTCGAACGAGCTGAGCCATCCACTGCATCCATAATGTTCTCGTGAGGGGGATGCCAACTTCAAGTTCAAGGGGTCTGTCTGGTTGCTCCGAGGTCCCTGATCGAGTGGCCTCGGCGATTACCTACTTGATGGATTGATGGATCAAATCAAATGTAAGTTCCACCACGAGGATGTGCTCCTCACATGCACTCGCGGAAGTCGGAAGTGCCTTTCCCAGCGAGCCTCGAAATGATCCATCCAGACCTCCATCAATCAATCAAATCCATCCATCAATCATTGTCCCCCCCATCAACGAGTACGAGTACGAACACTTCGCACTGTAGCAGCCACGGGCACAGTACGAGTACGAGCTGAAAAGAGACGCGGAGACTGCCAGAGGGCGGGCTAGTATGTGGGTATGTAGGAGTAGGTACGGAGTATGCACAGTGAAAATATCCGCCGCACAGAATACTCCCCGTCCTGTGTTCTTGAGGCGTGCGTACATACTACCTGTACGGAGTACTACCTGTACTACTACTAAGGTGAAGGTGGCGCTCGTGGGCGTGATGTCTTAGCGGGTGCGAACGCCAGAAGCTCCGACTTGTCACTGGCAGTCCGCTTCAGCTGTCGCCTGCGCGGACATTGAAGTTGGAGGGGAAGCTCTCACCACCCACGGCTGGCACTTCACAGTTATACAGTAGGAGCAGTACTGTCTGGAGCCGTCGCCTTCAGAGCCCAGGTACAGTGCGAGAACGGAGAACGGATCGACGACTTTCCTCGCCCATGTGCCTGAGTGAGTCGTGCCTGCTCAGCCAACGAAGGGGTCTGTTCCCCTTTCCCAGCTCTTTTCGTACTAGCTCGACCAAGTGCCAGGCAAGAGCTCCAGTGCCTCCTACCACCTGTACCGGTATCGACTCTACGAGTATCGAGCTGTCTGGGTCCTGGGATGCAGTCACGGCGGTGGTGGATGCTTCCTTCCACGGCTCCACCGCCGTGCCGGACTCACCACCTAAAAAATATGTAATGAACTTGTCCTCCTCCTCTATCAATTGATCCATCAAATTGATTGATCAATGAATCAATTGATCCATCCATTGATCAGATCAATGCATTGAATCTCTCCTGATTCTGGTTGCCTGCTTTCTTTTCCACCATACAACATACGAGTATCGTACAAGGAACGAAGCAGCAATATCGCAGCGCTCGACTTTCCGGTTTCGACGTTTCCCCTGTTTCTCTTCTTGTCCGCTCAAGCACCTCTCGCCGAGCCCTCCTTTCCAATGCCTGCTCGCATTGGATCTGGCACATCCACACACTGCTAGATTTATCCTCTGCAACCTCGTACGAGTACCACCACAACTGGACTTTGGTCCCATACACGCTCGTTATCGGCACTACCAGGATCGAGAACACAATTTCAAATATTTTTCTCCAGAGGTCCAAGAGCAGATACACTGGAGAATCCAGAGAAAAGGCCAAGAGCAACAAGAAGAGAAAAAGAAAGCAAGGGACGGAACAGGAAAGCAAAGGAGAGCAAAGGAAAGAGAGGAACCCCCTGTCTCTACCTCGGTGCTCCTTACTCTCACGGCAGACCTTGCTCGGCGACATCGAAAGCTTTCTCACTCTGCTCATCCCTCTCCAGAGAGCTACTGCCACTGAGCTCAACAAGAAGCTGCCAGCAATTCCCGGCATTGTGATTGATCGATAGAAACTACTAGATCGCCGGGTTTCTCTGATCGACGCTGCCGACGAGAATCTCCGATCCCACAGCTGCGTCTTGGATTGCTCGCTCCGTCTTCCAACGAACTTTCCCACCATGTCCGAAGTCGCAGGAGAGGGCTCTGATGCCAACCAGCCCAAATCCGTCAAGGATAAAGCTTGTGCCTACTGCGGCCAGGCTTTCACATCGTCCTCCCTCGGCCGCCATCTCGATCTCTACATCAGGGAAAAGAACCCCAAGCCTCCTGATGGAATCCACGACGTCGAGGCGATTCGCAAGATCCGCGGCAATATCACCAGGCGACAGCCCCGGGGCTCATTGGGGGGTCGAGGTGAAGGATCCACGCCCACCAGCACGCCGAAACATGCTGTGAAGAAGGTGACTCCTGCGAGCTCATACAAGGCCTCGGCGTTGCCCAAGAACGCCCAGTTCGCCCCAGAATCAACGGGAGCCAGACACCAGTTCACGAACCCTCAATGGGGAACTACCGCCACATTCACCGCACCACCCTCCACGTCGTACGACCCCAACAAACAACCCGCGACGCAGAGGTCTGGGAGCAGGCAAATCGCCCAGAAGACCCAGCTCGATGTGAAGCAGAGATTGTCCGATGCCATGGACACTGCGCGCGCTGCAGAGCTGGCGCTGCGTGAGCTCCTCGGCTCTTGGCGAGCAGCTAGGTACGGCAATCCCTGATTCCCTTTACACCATCAGACAGAATGCTTCCGGATGGCTGGCTAATCGATGGATGGACGAACAGACAGCAAATCGACAACTCAGCTCCCTTTGACTTCGACCCTCTTGCTTTAGACTTTCCCGCTCTTGTACTGCGGTGTTTGCAACCGCCTCCGACCCTGTTCTCCTCCACCCAGCTTCACAACTCCACCTCATGGGCGATTTCGTCGCCCGGACAGAGAGAGTACAGCGCCCTTCAGGTATACTTTCAGGAAAAGTTCCAGAATTGGAAGCACGGCTGTACCCTGGCCGCAGCATCATTAGTCGACGAAACGCTACACTCGGCAGGCCAGGGGCCGTATCGAGACGCCAGCGACATGGCCAGAAAGGCCGAAAAGACGACGGAAAAGCTGGAGCAGGATGTCACTGAGCACTTGCAAAATGCATATCATGTCTGGGAAAAACTGGCTGCGCAGCAACGAGACGAGCTCTGGGTTCTTGAGCTTGCACGAGGCATCGGACGAAAACACAAGGAGACGGAAAAGATCAAGGAGCAGCGGGATAAGCTGGAGCAGGAGAATGCGAATCTCAAGCTCCAAATTGATCAGTTGATTCGATTTCAACAGCCTAGAGAGTTCAGCATACTACCTCCCAAAAACATACCCATAGATCGAGCAATCCTCGCCTATGCATGTGCAGAGAGCGACAAGGGAGCTAGGGACGCTGGCATTGACTCAGAGGCTCGACACCTTGATCTGAGCCAGGTCGTGGCGAATGCAATCGAGAGATGGAAGAATGTCATTACGTCTACTCGTGTGACCTCTGGCGGAATGAATGCTCAACGACCCTTGGATCAGGCCGTCATGCAACACTCAGGAGGATCGAGTCAGATCAACCAGACGCAGCCTCAACAGCCCAGTGTGGCCCAGACGCAACAGATCTTGCAGCAACAGCAACAGCAGAAGCAGAAGCAAACGTTACAACAACAGCAGCAGCAGCAGCAGCAGCAGCAACAACAACAGCAACAGCAAGCAATGCAACAAAAACAACAGCAGCAGGCACTACAACAGCAGCAGCACCAGCAGCACCAGCAGGCACTACAGCATCAACAAACAATACAGCAGCAAAAACAGTCGCAGCAACCACACCCGCAAGAGCCGGAGCCGCAGATTGAGAAGCGGCTTTCGACAGCAAGCTCTCACGGCCCCTCGAGCGAACAGACAATGGCTTCCAGCACCGCGACCGGCCCACCATCAGGGGACGAGACGAGCGACCAAGACGCAGACGCAGAAATGGACGACGACGACACCTTCGCAGTGATGAGCCAATCGCCTGCCAAGGTGCCACCCGCTATGCAACAACAAGCTCAGCTCGAGGCCCAGCGAGCAAGAGCCTCGATCTCATCACAGCATCCACAACAGCCGCCACAACAGCAGCAGCAGCAGCAGCAGCCGCCACAGCAACAACTTCCGCAGCAGCAGCAGCAACAGCAACAGCAGCAGCAACAGCGCGCCGAGGCGGACTTGACATTCATGATACTCCACCGCAACAATACCGCAGCAGAAAGGGAGGCTGTCCTGGATGCCATATCTCGCTCGATGCCGCCCCTTCCCATGGCAGCACTTCGAGGCAATGCGATGCACGGAGCCACAAACATGAGCATGGCAATGCAAGGTACTCGGGAAGACATGTACATGGAGTAGTAGTCTCTCTCCGTCCCGCGTCCACCCTGAACTGCATTCTGATATTGGGACGTGTGCGGCATGAGCCGAAAGGATAGGCCCTCCATATGGTTGGTCAGCATCTGAGGTTTCGAATTCTGGGGCATCTGGAATCCCCAATAAGGGGGGGAGGGGTTATGAGTTCACATCACTGGTTGGATCTTGAAAAACCAATAATCTATAATTCGAGTTATTCACTTTCTCTCTTCTATCTCCTGACTTGCTGCTCTCCTGACATGACCGTTGCTGAATGAGAGATGGGCAACTTGACAACGAAAAGGGGCGGCGAGTATATCTGGATGATCTTACGCAGAGGATCTGTGACCTTGAAGCTGACGAGGCTGGTGATTCAAGTCTTTCGAACGCCTTCTGGGAAGGCGGGTTGAAAAGGTCATGACCACTCGGGAGGGGAAAGCAGGCTCGAAAAGGGGGTCGGATGCGGATGAACAAGGTCGGTGCCAGCCATGGCATCTTGGTAGGGTTGAAATGGTTTGATGAGTAATTCTTAGGGGGGAAACTGAGCACACCATGCGAGGCATTCTTGGGCACGAGAAATCCCGAGACAAGATAAGACAAGACGGAAAGGGGTATCGTGACAACGCCATGATCAATTATTCAGGACCATGGGTTGATTGGCTATGTTTGAAGCGGGGAATAGTAATAGGAAGGTATGTACAATGCGGAAGTTGGTGTGATGTATCGCGAGCCGTGATCGTGGGCATAAGCCTTGCGTTTTCCTCATCCCCCCCCTGTTTTGCTTCTTTGTATGAGTTGGGTGCCCTCTTTTTGAAGACTGTGTGATGGTACAATGAGGTGTTTTCTATGTACATGTATTTTTGCCATGCGTTGATGGGTTTTCTTTTTGCTCTGATGGGAAGATGTTGATGGTACATGACACTCGGTGGGACGCGAGGTCTAAATGTGATTGTATCGGTCTACTGCTTCAACTGCTTGAGCCGCTTCTCGATCAGGCGCACGGTGGACTTGGGCACGTGCAGCCTGTGGGCGAGGACCAGGGCGCCGGTGAGGGTGGCGAGGGCGCCGGCCTGGTGGGCGGCGGCGAGCGGGATGGGCACCATGTAGATGAGGGTGGAGATGCCGAGCGCGGCCTGGAGGGAGACGAGGTGGACGAGGCCGAGGGCGCCCTTGCGGGCGGCCTGGGGCAGTGCGGCGCCGACGCGGCCTGAGCGGGAGTAGGCAAAGAGGGCGAGGATGGCGCAGAATGTGGAGACGGCCATGATGCGGTGGTCGAGCTGGACGAGGGTCGGGTTCTCGAGGGCGTTTCGCCACCAGAGGTCCGCGCGGTCGTCCCTGCGGGAGTAGAACTCGGAGAGCAGCTCCGAGCGCGGGGGCACGAAGCCGAGCCCCATCTTGGGGAACTCGTTATAGATGAGCCCCGCGTCGAGGCCGGCGACGAGGGCGCCGGACATGGCTGTGAGGAAGACGAGCCCCGCGGCGCCGAACGCGGCGCGGCGGAAGCCGCGCAGGGCGGGGCTGCGGAGGGCGTCGAGCGCGGCGGCGGCGGCGGCCGGCGGGGCGGCGAGCATGCGGCGGCACCGCAGGATGGAGAGCGCGGAGAGCAGCATCCAGGAGTAGCAGGCGAACGCGGTGGCGAGGTGCGCGGTGAGGCGGTACTGGGAGACGCGCGGGTGGGAGCCCTCGGCGAAGAGGTCGTCCTTGAGGCCGGACTTGACCATCCACCAGCCGATGAAGCCCTGGAAGCCGATGAGGCCCGAGATGCCGAGCAGGTTCAGGGCCATGCGGGGGCTGACGCGGCGGCGGGCGACGAAGTAGGCGGCGGGGAGGACGAAGGAGAGGCCGATGAAGCGGCCCCAGACGCGGTGCGACCACTCCATGAAGTAGATCTTCTTGAACTCGTCGAGCGTCATGTGCGGGTTGAGGAGCTTGAACTCGGGCGAGGCGCGGTACTTTTCGAACTCGGACTCCCAGTCCTCCTGGGACCTCGGGGGCCGCGCGCCCGTCACGGGCTTCCATTCCGTGATGCTCAACCTGTGCGCCCGCAATGTCAGTGTCAGTGTTCGTCGAGACAATGGAGAAGGGTGGGGAGAAGGAGAAGACCTATTAGACATACCCAGACTCGGTCAACCTTGTGAGGCCACCCCAGACCACGATGCCGAAGCAGCTGGCGGCGCTGCCGAGCAGCCAGTACGCCACGGCCTTGGACGTCGTCCTCTCGGGGAACGATCTGGAGGCCTTGCCGGCGGCATCCTTGGCCTGCGCCGCGAGGACCTGCTCAGCGGCGCGGATCCCGGAGGCGGGGAGGTCGGCCTTTGCGTCTGCGAAGCCCCTCGAGCGCACGGCGTCGAGGATGCGCCGCGGGGAGGAGCGCCGCGGGGCCTGGCGGAGGCATTGGTTGCAAATGAAGAAGTTGGAGGGCCGGACGAGCGCCGCGCTGCGGATGCCGGCGGTGAAGAGCGCCATTGTCGTGCTGGAGGACGATCAATGGCTCCGAGTTGTGTTGCGATTCAAGATTCTCGGGTCAAGGTGGCGGACGGCTTGTAGAGCCTGATGGCGAAGATGCGGTTGAAGTTGATGAATAAAATGCACGGAGTTATGCGTTTAGCGGGGTCGATGGCGACCACTTCACCTGTGCATCGAGGAGGCGGGGATAGGGGCACCTGACGCCGCGCTCTCGAGCTCTTCGATTTTTTTTTTTTTTGCGATCACGAGATGAGGCAGTTGTCAACACCTCTGCTCCCTTGATTCACAAATTTGCAATGGCCCCGCAATGTCCATTTCGTGCTCGCAATGGATTCACGCTGAAGCCTCATCATCAATCAATGCATTTTGATTCCTCGGAGGACGTCGTGCATGCTGACTAATCCGTGTTCAACATGGCCCCACCAACCAAAAAAAAAAAAGTCAGTCTCACCGCCCGGACTTTTTCACGGCAGAAAAATTAGAAGCTCCAGGAGCATCATCACCCGAAGGACTCCAAGTTGGTGTGAGGCGACTCGACTTCACGGCAGCGACGCAGGCATCTTCTAGAGGTCGTTCAAGCAAGGAGAAACCTCAAAATTTCCGGGGGTACATTTCGGAAGTATGCCGGGACGACAGGCCCACGGGCGCCCTCTCATCTCCCAGCCAAAGGCCAAGGCCGCGCCCAAGAGGTCCAAGGCCAGGGCGCAGAAGACAGCCCTGAATGCGTTCAACATCGCGCAGGAGCAGTTCCCCACAAAGACCAAGCGGACGCCCCGCGCGCGCGAGCTTGACGCCGAGATCGAGCGCAAGCACGCGCGAGACGAGGGCGACGACGACGACGACGCCGATGACGCCGGCGATGGCGATGACGCCGAGGACGACGAGGACCGGGGCCCGAAGCGCAAGAAGATCAAGGGTCCGGGCCGGGCTGCGGCGGGGAATGACGGGGTAGAGTTTGGCAGCGACAGCGAGGGCAACGAGTGGCGCCTGGGAGGGCTGGCGGAGGACGACGAGGACTCCGAGATTGAGAGTGACGAGGCGTTCGGGGAGAGCGACAACGACATGTTCGAGGGCTACGCGTTCCGCGGCTCGAGGGTGCAGCATCGCAAGGTATGGCTTCACTCGAGTGCTATGGGGGTGCTTACAGGAGGGGGGGGAGGGGGGCGGGAGCGGGACAAGTCATGGCTAATCCCCCATGGGTTATAGGACGATGACGATGACGACTCGGACGACAGTAATGATGACCAGGGGGCGACATTGGGCGAAGAGGCGATCGATCTCGCTACGGCCCTGGATCAGTTTGAGGAGGAGTCGGACGCCGCGCCAGAAGGACAAGGACAAGAAGCATCCGGCTCCGATGAGGATGACGATGAGGAGGAGGAGGAGGAGGAGGACGACGACGACGACGAAGAATCCGATGATGCCGACGACGAAAGCGACGAGGAGGCCGACCCGGAGCGTCTCAAGGAGCTGCAGGGCCTGATCTCCGGGTTCGGCGGGCAGGCGGACGACAAGGACTCGGAGAGCGCGGCGCCTCGGTCGCAGAAGATCAGCCTCCAGGACCTCGGGCTCATGGGCCTCAGCGACCCGTCGATGAAGCGGTCGATCCGGCTGATGAAGAAGGAGGAGAAGGACACGCGGCCCGGCGCGAGCAAGAAGCTCGACGTCCCGCTGTCGCGGCGCGAGCAGGGCCGGCTGGACCGCGCCGCGGCGTACGAGAAGACCAACGAGACGCTGGACCGGTGGACGGAGACGGTCAAGGCGAACCGGCGGGCGGAGCACCTCGTGTTCCCCCTGCCGCAGGAGTCGGAGTCTCACGGCGTCGACCGCAACGAGATATCGCTCGTGTCTGCGGGCGCCGCGCGCAACGAGCTCGAGTCGGCGATCCTGTCCATCATGGAGCAGAGCGGGCTCTCGATGGAGCGCACGAAGAAGAAGAACAAAGACGGGGCGGAGGGCGAGGAGAAGAAGCCCGAGTACGACGAGGAGGGCAACCTGCTGACGCGCAAGCAGGTGCTCGAGCGCAAGCGGCTGGAGCGGGAGCTGGCGTCGCGGGAGGCGAAGCGGGCGAAGCGCATCAAGAAGATCAAAAGCAAGGCGTACCACCGGGTGCACCGCAAGCAGCGCGAGCGGGACGAGATGGCGACGGCGGAGGCGCGCGCGGAGGCGGGCGAGGTGGACTCGGAGGAGGAGCGCGAGGCGCACGACCGCCGGCGCGCGCTGGAGCGCGTGGGCCAGCGGCACAAGGAGAGCAAGTGGGCCAAGATGGGCGCAAGGAACAGGCGCGCCGTTTGGGACGACGACTTCCGCGAGGGGCTGACGGAGATGGCGCGCAAGGACGAGGAGCTGCGCCGGCGGAAGGAGGGCAAAGGGGGCGCGGGCGCGGACGACGACTCGGACGACACGAGCAGCTCCGGGTCGGACGACGACGACGACGATGGCGAGGGTGGAGAGTATAGTGACAGGAAGCTGAGGCGGCAGCTGGACGAGCTGGAGCGGGGGGGCGACGGCGACGACGCGCCGCAGTCCCGGCTCATGGGGATGAAGTTCATGCAGAAGGCCGAGGCGGCGAAGAAGAAGGCCAACGACGACCTGATCCGGCAGATCCGCAGGGAGCTCGACGGCGAGGATGCCGAGGACGCCGCCGCCGACTCCGCGGGCGAGGAGGACAAGGGCGACGCCGGACGGCGGCAGTACGGCGTCAACACGGCGGCCGAGAACCCGTTCGCGATGCCCCAGGGCGGCGCGTCGTCGCGCACGAAGCAGCAAGGCGCCAAGCACGCACAAGCACAAGCACAAGCACACAACAACAACAACAACAACAACGACGACGACGACGACGACGACGACGACGACGACGACGATGTGGCCATCACGACCCGCAGGGCCGGCGTGCAGCCCACCCCCGCCGAGACAACGTCGTCCCTCGCGGGCGCCTGGTCCCGCGGCGAGACCCGCCGCAGGAAGCACACCCGCGCCGACGACCTCTCCCTCAACGACCACATCCTGACCGCGACCCCAGCATCCCACCCCTCCTCCTCCACCTCTTCCAAGCCATCCAAATCCAAGTCCGCATCCCAACCCTCCTCCTCCTCCTCCTCCTCCAAGCCATCCGATGCCAACGCCGCCCCCTCCTCCTCCGACGAGGAATCAGCCGAGAACCACATGCCCCTCGCCATCCGCGACCAGGCGCTCGTCGCGCGCGCCTTCGCCGGGGAAGACGTCGTCGCCGCCTTCCAGCGCGAGAAGGAACAGGTCGCGTCCGACGACGACGACAAGGTCGTCGACACGACGCTGCCCGGGTGGGGCTCGTGGGTCGGCGAGGGCGTGAGCGCGCGGGAGAAGAGGCGCCACCAGGGCCGCTTCCTGACAAAGGTCGAGGGCGTGAAGAAGAAGGACCGCAAGGACGCCAAGCTGGAGCGGGTCATCATCAACGAGAAGCGCGTGAAGAAGGTATGCTCTCCCTCTCTCCCCAGTTTCTTTGCCCCCTTTTTCCTGTTTTCAGCCCACCACCCACCACCCACCCGCAATGCTCTGCGATCAAAGGAACACAACGCTAATAGTCCCCCCCCCAAAACAGAACGACCAGTTCCTCGCCTCCCAGCTCCCCCACATGTTCGAGTCCCGCCAGCAGTACGAGCGCTCGCTGCGCCTCCCCGTCGGCCCGGAGTGGATGACCAAGGAGTCCTTCCAGGACAGCACGCGCCCGCGCGTGCTCATCAAGCAGGGCGTCATCGCGCCCATCTCACGACCGACGGCCTGATCCCCTTTTCTTTTCCTTTTTTCCTTTTTTTTCCTTTTTCCTTTCCCCTTGCCTTTGTTTTTTTTTCCCCTCCTCGTTTTGACTTTCCTTTCATTGTCATTGTCATTGTCATTTCTCATTGTCGTTTTCATGCTGTGGGTTGGAAGTTCATGTACCTTTGTGGTAATGCCGCGCGCTTGGGATATAGGTAGAATTGATGGATCTGATATACGAATGGTCCTTTGGTCCTGGGTTGTGGCCTGTGTCGGGCCCGAAATGCAATGTGTTTCCTGTGCTTGGTCTCCTGTTCTCGGCCCGTATGGATCATCAATCGATACAAAAAGGCGCAGCATCACACGGCCTTGTTCACCAATGCAACACGTTTGGCTGTCCCGAAACGTGTCGTGTCTTGTTGATCCATGGATGGGTGGACTGGATCTATTCCCCCGCCCGCTGGTTCGTGCTTAAACGAGATGGCTTTGGCCTCGCCCACCAGAAAAGGGGCAGAAAAGGCGCAGCACTGCCCCAACCCCATGGTCCGTCCAACCATTGATCTCTCCGCGACAGCACACACCAACGGGCAAAACTTGTCTACCGAAAAAGACAATCTCAAAGCGTCAAAAACCCATCTATCAATTCTGTCCCCCCTTTCCCCCCCAATCCCATTGATATCGTATAGTATAGTATCCTCAAAGCACAAAGCCCCCTCAAACTCCCCGCTATTTATACTATACACATGAAGAAAAACATCAATATTCCGCGCGGCGGGATAATAAAAAAAAGTCAAATGAAAATCAATCATGAGCTACAAGCAAATAAACGTGTGAAGAAGAAGAAGAAGAAGAAGAAGAGGTCGACTTCGTCAAAGCAGTCCATGCCCTGCTTCACCCCGAGATCAAGGCCGCGCCATTGTCGAGGATGTCGGTCGGCGTGGCGTAGAAGGCGACGGCGATGATGACGTAGAGGCCGAGCAGCATCGCGCCCTCGAGGTAGTTGGACTTGCCGTCCTGGACGGTGTATGTGACGACGAGGACGGAGACGGCGAAAGCGACTGTCTGGACTGGGGGTGGGTGTTAGCAGATGCTGGGGAAAAAAAAAGGCCTTGTTTCAGATGATCTTCTCTCCCTCGTTTGCTTGGTTTTTCCCCCCCTCGTTTCTCCTCTCCCTCATCATTTCCCTTCACTTCTTCCTCTTCCCCCCCCTCCCCCCCCCCCCCCCCCCCCCCTTCTCTCTCCTTCTCCTGAAATCTCTGTAAAGGCGAAAGAGGATACTCACAAGTCTCGAAATGAAGAGTCATGTCCCTGCCGATGATCCAGCCGACAATGACCAGGAAAGGGGTGACGCCGAGGGCGATCTGGATGCTGGAGCCAATGGCGACGCCCATGGCGAGGTCCATCTTGTTACGGAGGGCGACGACGACGGCGGTGACGTGCTCGGCGGCGTTGCCGACGATGGGCAGCAGGATGAGTCCGATGAATGCCTTGCTGATGTTCATGGTCTCGACGATGTCGTCGATGCTGCCGACGAGGTAGTCGGCGCAGATGGCGACGAGGACGGTGACGACGACGAGGACGGTGACGGCGGCGACGACACCGAGGGTGGGCTCCTCCTCGGGCTGCTCGTCGTCGGCGGCGATGGCACGGCTCTCCTCGTCGAAGAGGTTGCGGTGGGTCTGGAGCTGGAAGACGAGGTAGAGGACGTAGAGGAGGAGGAGGATGATGGCTGTGCCGCGGGAGAGGAGGAGGATGCTGTTGAGCTGGGCCTTGTTGTCGGTTCCCTTCTGGTCAAGAACGCCGTAGAGCTGGGAAAACATGTTAGCAAGTTTGATGAAGAGGAGGATGGCTCGTTGATCGGGCGGCGTACGGCTGCGGGGATGACGAGAGATGCCGAAGACAGGGTCATGAGGGAGCAGGTGGTCTGGGCGACGGCGGCGGAGAAAGTCTGCTCGGTGCCGGCGCCGTTGCTGCCGCGGTGGACGAGGCCGCCGAAGAAGAAGCACATGCCCATGACGAGCAGCAGGTTGGAGAGGATGGAGCCGAGCATGGAGGCCTGGACGACCTCGATCTGGTTCTGGCGGAGAGCGATGATGCTGACCTAGACATTGCGGGAAGGAAGATGTTGGTCAGCGCTGATGGCGTCTTAACGTGAGAGTCTTGCCATTGGAATCGCATTCGGTAGTGATGAAAGAAGAAGGAGGGGAGGAGGAGGAGGAGGAGGAGGAGGAGGAGAAGGAGAAGGAGAAGGAGAAGAAGGCTCCATGCGACTCGGGGGCATGGTACAGGTTACTCACGATGAGCTCTACGGCGTTGCCAAAGGTGGCGTTGAGCAGGCCGCCGAGGGTCTCGCCCAGCTTGAGGGAGAGCTCCTCTGTGGCGAAGGAGAGGACGGCGGCGAGGGGGATGATGGCGAAGAAGTTGATGGCGAAGACGGCGGTGGGGCTCCAGTTGAGGGCATTGGCCATGATGCCGATGGGCACCATGATGAGGAGGAAGTTGACATAGTCTAGAAGGATGGTTGGACGTCAGAAGGGAAGCCTCAAGGGTCTCGGTTGAAGTTCAAGCTGCTTGGGTGGGGCTTCGGATGGGGGACTGACTGCTGAGGACGGTGACCTTTGCGACGTGCCAGGAGTATGCGAGGCTACGGACGGCGAGGTGCTCGGAGTCGTTTCCGGGGGTGTGTTTGGAGTCGAAGAAGAACTGGTAGGCGCTGCTGGAGCTCTGGCGCTGGAGGGAGACGTGGGCGCGGGCGGCGAAGTCGGGGGAGGAGGAGTCGCCGCTGAGCAAAGGCGTGCGCTCGCCGGTGCGGCGGGGATTGGGATGGCTCATGGCGGGCGGAAGTGGTGGATGGATTGATCAATAGATGGAATCAATATGTAGGTTGAAGACGTGCTATTCGGTCGATGTCTCAGAGGCTTTCGAGGAGGGCGGCGGCGGCGGCGGCGGCGGCAGCAGCAGCAGCTTGATGAGGATGGAGATGGGTCGCAGTCGCTTCGAGGGGAACGATTGATGGCTGGTGCTGAGGAGTCTCGTATTGATAGCTCCGGGTCCGAGTCGTGATGGACCAAGGCGAGTGGATTGAGGCCGGTTGAGAATCGCCTGCGCAGAGACGGGAGAATCGAGAGAGACTCTTGACTTGAGGGATTGAAAGGGTCTGATGGGAATGGGAGATGGAAGATGGGAGATTCAATAGAAGATGGGGAGAGGGTACTAATAAAGAGTGGAAGTATCAATGGATTGATTGATCAATTGATTGATCCGAATGGCTAATAAGTAGTACTCCTTAGTACTACCTCTACTACTACCTCTACTACTAGTGTGGCTCTGGAAAGAGTAAAATAGAAAAGCACTTGAAAAGGCAAAAGCAGGCGACGACAGGTAGTACTACTACTATTCTTAGCTCAACCTGCCGTTTTCCCTTTAAGAATCTCGAATTGATCAATATCCACTCTATCCATGGATGAATTGATGAATTGATGAATTGATGAATTGATCAATTCATCGCTACAATAAATCCATCCATCCATCCATCCATCCATCCATCCATCAATGGATCGATCCATGGACTGCAGTGTGTCAAACGACCTTTGATCTACAGGTACCTGTACAGGTACATGTACTATAGGCACAGGTACAGGTACTCCGTACCGCGGGCCGACTCCACTGATGGACTGCGACGCACCAGGGACCTGCAACGGTTTCCGTCGCGCCAGCAAAACACGCCGTCGTCTCGCCAGGCTCTGATCCTGGAGTCACGGTAGTAGTAGTACTACTCCGTACTCGTACAGGTATACATATGGTATCATGGATTGATTGATAGTAGATCCATTGATCCATTGATCAATACCTGTTACCTGTACCCGTAGTACTAACATGGAGAACAACTTGAAGTCCCTGGCATGTGCCCCAGCATCTGCCAGGGGCCAAGTTATACCTGTAGCGGGTACTAAGACTGGATCAAATGTAGCGCGACATCTACACTGTACGACATGGAACATGAAGGTACGGAGTACATACCACTACTTCACTGCCAGGCCAAGCCGCCCTTGAATGATGGAACCATTGAAGGCTGTGCTCCGAAAGCAGCCTCTGCTCGCCGTACAGCCAACATCTATTGATCAATTGATTCGTACTCGTACTCATACTCGTACTCGTACTCGTACTCGTACTCCTAGAAATTGGAATTGGAATTGGAATTGGGATTAGAATTGGAATCGGAAGTGGGACTGCATTGGATGTACTCGTACGTATGTACGCGTAGACGTGCCTGGCTCATCTA
>NQYQ01000023.1:1743-22248 GCA_003055925.1 Escovopsis sp. Ae720 | reverse complement strand
GGAATCAATCCATTGATCCATTCGCCATACTCGTAAGAGTACCGGCACTCGCACCGGCACTCGTACTCGTACTCGTACAGGTAAATCAGCTCACGACTCTCTCTGTATTCGTACGAGTAGGTATCTCCAAAGCCGCCACCTCTTGTTGGCCTCAGCTCCGCAGCACCCAAAAAACCCTCCGCCTCCGCCCGCTCTTCACGGCCCCCCCCCCCCTCGCATTGCCCCGTAAAATGGTCCGAGTAGCCAATACAACAGAGCACGGCGACAAGTATTCGTGCTCGTGCTCGTGCTCGTACGAGGACGAGTAGACACTCAGCCGTTCCGTGCCTCCTCCTCCTCCTCCTCCTCCTCCTCCTCCTATTGTCTCACCCCGTGCCCAATACTGGTCCTCCGTGCGGCCGGCACCTCACAAGCACTGCCCACCTTGGCGCTCTCCATCAATAAGATCGATCTATGGATTTGATACGCCTTGGCTCAGACCCGTGAGCTCGGTTCGTTCGGGGCCCAAGACACCCCAAAACATCTCGCATGTTGCACCAGGCATGCCTCGTGCCTCATGCCTCATGCCTCATGCCTCATGTCGCATGGTCGCATGGTCGCATGGTCGCATTCATGTCGCGTTCATGTCGCATATCCCGCATCCTCATAGTGGGCGTTCTTCTTCTTGCATTCATCAAATCCCTCTTCGCAATCTACCGGTATCTTCCTTTGTTCAATCCCTCGTCAACAAGCCCCAATTCCGCCTCAAAGCCCCCTCCCGCCAAGCGCAGTGCCCCAAAATTACAAATTTGCCAAATACCTAGGTATGCAAAGTGAAAGAAAGAAAAAAAGAAAAGCAGCAAGAATAAGCCAGAACCAACGCTCGAATGCTTTATCTTGAAGCCTTCAGATTCCTCCGAGAGCTGGCCGCGTCCTGCCATCAGCGTCGTCCTCGCTCATCGGGATGTCAATCGCTCCGACTTACCGGCGGCATAAGCCATGAACCACGTCAGCGACGCTCCGCCATCGAGCCACTGCGGACTGAACGTTCGCGAACTGAAAAACTCCCACGCCTTCTTCGGGTCCACCGACGCGTAGCTGGCGTAGATGATGCCCTTCCACGCGTTCCCAATGTCGTCGATCCGCCCCTTGCTGAAGTATGCCTCCCACTCCTCCTTCACAAACTCCTGGGACCGCACGTACGGCGTCGACGGAAGGATCGGGATCATGTGGATGCCCTGGATCGCCTCGATGTTCGGGTCGAAGTAGGTCGTGTGGTCAATCTTGTTTTCAAACAGGATCCCCGCCACCTTGTTGCCGATAAACTGCTTCGGCTGCACCACGTTGTCCTTCTTGTAGAGATAATAATGCGAGAGACTGCGGGCAATGATGGCAAGTTGCAAGTTTCCCCTATCCTCTTCTGTCAGCACCGCTTCTCTTTTCCTCCGCTTGCTTCACCTTCTTTGTCCCTCAAAGACACCGAAAAGGCCATCCCACCTTGCCTCCAGATCAGCATTGGAGCTGACCTTTCCCCACATCTTGAGAGCGTAGGCATGCATCATATCCTCTGAGCTCGACTCTTGGTCCTGTCCTCTCCGTTAGAAACGCGTCCAAAACGTTCCTGCCCGCCACTTTTACCACTTGCCTTGCCATCCATAGCGGCATAGAGACCATGAGCCCAGCTGTGGCCGTGATACCAGTCGAAGTTGCGCCACATCGGAAACATCTCATCCTTGGCACTGGGGTTGGCCACGTCCCTCACCAGAGCGTTGACGTAGTCCTTGTTCTGCTTCGCCCAGGACGGGTCGAGAAACCCTATCACGGCCGCGGCCAGGATGTGGTAACCGTAGTGGAAGTGATGGTCATTGTAGTAGGTGTTGCCAAAGTCGGCGCCCGCGTTTCCGGTAGCGTAGCTCGCGGAGGAGACAATCCCTCCCCAAGCAGCTGTCACGTACCGGTATGTCAGTGTCCGATGCCCGACGAAACCGCCACAAGACGCCTGCCAGACTCACTTTCACGGACCAGCGGGAATTTCTGCTTGTTCGCCGCGAAGATGGCAAACGCAGCCTTGAGCTGGTCTAAGCCAGTCTTCGCCATGGTCTTGTCCCCAATCATGTCCCTGATCACAAAGACGATCGTGGCGAACTTTGCCAAGGCCTGAAGATTGTCAATATCTCAGGAGAAACTCTTCGCCAAAGGGCCGTCATTGATTCACCTTGCCGCTGAAGTACATTGAATCAAGATTGGACTGCGCAATCATGTTCTGTGCGACTTCCTTGGCCGCCGCTGCTCGGATGGTTCCCTTGGCCTGATCGGACAGCCGATCAAGACTGCCCTTCTTGGGGTCCCAAGGAGCGAAGGACATGCTGATTGGAAGACCAGGCTCGATCATGGTCCACGATGTCCCCTTGACGAGAGTGGCGAGCCCCTTTGTCTGGGACTGGAGCTGCAGCTTCTGGATCTGCTTGGTCGTCCCTTGATCGAACGACTCGACATGATGAGGCAGCGCGAACATGTAGAGTTCGCCGGAACCATGCCCGTCCTTCGTGAACTCAAATGAGTACCGCCCTTCGGAGCCATTGGCAGAGCCAGATAACCTGAGAGTCACGGGGTAGATGCCGGCGCCGTCATCGAGCAGCGCATCCGAGCCGGGAGTCATCGGGTCCTTGCATACCTGGACTACGCCAAAGAACGGCGTCTTCGCCTCGGCCAGGCCGTTATTGGTGACTTTGAGCTCCAGAGGGTCTCCTTTCGTCCTGTATGCGTAGACACGCCATGTCGATCCATCCTCAAGGGTGAAGGTGTATTTGGCAGTGTCCGGTTTGGGGTCCTTGGTGACCCGAGTCATAGTCTTGAAGAACACGCCAGACCGTATGACCGGTGTCGCGCCATTGAAAAGGCCTGTCACGCATGCCATGCCTTGTACCAAAGGGAAGGAGATGGCTGGGGGTGAGCTGCTATCCTTGCTGAGATGAACTCTAGCAGAGAAGGCTGTCATGCTGTCGATGCTCAAGGCGGTATCTTTCCCGAGTTCCTTGGCGGAGATGACCATTGACTGGATGCCAACCGGGTTGATGTAGTAGGACGAAGACCCGTTGAACTTTTCCTGCCCAAAAACCCGCTGGCTCGCTTCAATGTGAGAGCATGACATGCCAAAGCTTGCGGTGGCGCCCTTCCCGCCAGCCCAGGCCACGGAATAGGGGTAGGTGAAGGTGGGGCATTTTTGATCCTCCAAGAAGAAGTTCGAGTAGAACTTGTTGGTCTGCAGCGGCGCTTGCTGCGTGATCCCCTTCCGCGGGACAGGGTGATCGTCCCGTACAGGAATCTGTCGAGGAGGAGGCCTTGTGTCGATGGGCTCGGCGAAAATGTCCCTAGACGGCATGGTAGCGACTGGATTAGGGGAACTTGTCGAGGCCAATGGGCGAGAGCTTGACTTTATGATCTGGGAGGATTCTGGATACAGCGAAAATCTCGTAGTTCGTAAGAAAGTGTCGACTATCGCCCACTCTGTCACGGTGATGCGCGCCTGACTGAAGCAACAATCCGGAGAACCTCGAGCGGTGACTATCTCGGTGACGGTCTTCGTGATGTCACGTTGAAAAGGAGATGAAGATGACTCGTCGAGACGGGTCTGCTTGATGATATTGAGGTTGAGTGGAGCAGGAACTGAAAAGGGGGTAGTTGTTCCGAAAGAAGATGTCCTAACGGATAATACAGGACCGTGATGATGGGACTCTGGATCAGCAGAGGGATTTGGTTTGGTGGTGATATTGGGCGGCGCAGAAGAGCTCTGTCCTGTATCCAAGCTGGAGCTGAAAGCAATTCCTTGAACAGGGGTCAGCCAGAGAAGCAGCCATGATAGAAGGAAGAAGTGCAAAGGCATGATAATGATAATGCTAGAGTGAAATGTGGCATTTCTCGGGGAAGATGATCAAAACCGCAAAAAAGAAGGGGTCATTGAAATTGTGAAGAAAATTCGTATCAGATAGACTGAAGAGAAACGAATTGAAGCGAGAAGAGAAGCGAGAAGGGCAAACGGGGGTTTTCGTAGAGAAGCATCTCAACCCTCCTCATCGTGGTGACACGGCGAGACTCATTGCCTTGAGCGATGAAGCCAAGCTCCGGGATGATTCACCGTAGAGGAGGCATCGTGAAAAATTCCAGTAATGGCATGGCAAATTGATCCTCGAGAAGCAGCTGCTCTGATGTCTGAAACGTACCGCATTCAAAGCTCGATAGAGGCACTCCGAGAAATTGAGTCGTGTCGTCTCAGTATCACGGAATCTGATGGCGAAAGAGAGCCACCGGGAGTCGGATGCTCAGCGAGGCCAACACAGGTAGAGGGAGATCGATGTCAATCGGCGAAAGAGCGTAGCAACAAAACAAATAGGATCCAGGTGGAAAAGGTAGAGGCGAGTGGATGATTCTATAGGGAGGTTTGCACGTAAAAGCTGGCGAGGAATAAGAGGACACAAGGCGTGACGCGAAGGAAGTTTGGGAGCAATTGAGTCGGTGATGAAGCGGACGAAGCAAAACAAGAGGGAAACTTTTGCGGGGAATTCGCTTTCCTGTAAACGGAGCAACACTTCAGCTCGATTTGAAGCTGGGGAAGGAGACACCGAGACTTGTTGGAACTTCCAAGGTTCTTACCTGATATCCTTCCATCGACAAGCCGCTGACTAATAAGAGCAGAAGAGGCGGCGAGGAGGGAAAGCGCGACGCAGGCGATGTTCGACAGCTCTGAAAAGGGAAAGAGCCATTGGAGAGTGGCTGAGGCTTCACGCGATGCCGACAGAGAGGGCCAGGAGGACGTTGATCAGTGAGCTAGAGGGTATCACGGACGGTCGGGGACTCGAGTCTGCCTCTAGGGTCGAAGTGAGGTGGATTGGGGCAGCCAATTTGGGAAATGAGATGCGAAGAGAATCGCGAGTGAGCAAGCACCCCAGGAGACGGAGATCCTATTCACGCTCGTCGCTCATGATCGCTTTGACGTGCAAGTAAGGTTGGCGGAAAAGGCTCAATTGTCTTACTCGTGAGTCCTGTCTGAATGCATCCATCCATCATATGGCCGCGGCTTTTCTCTCGCGAGCCAACCAATGGACGCTCTCGCGCCGAAAATGGAAATCCGGAGGCGGCCTTTCCCAGGTGGCTCGCCGAGTCTCGCCGTGGTCGGCACGGCCTTTGCGGCGAGCGTGCTGGCTTGGTTAATGCCCTGCAGCGGTTCGGCGGGCTCTGATTTTGGCAGGGGAAACGGGTCTTCCGGCCCGCTGAAAGGCCCACGCGGCCAGCTGGGCATTCGGCCGCGAAGCCCCAGGTGCTGAAACAGCAATGCCGAGGCCGGGCTTACGCGGTCGGCGACCGCATAGCGAATGATCGGTAAGAATCGCGTCCGGATCGATTGAAGCGATCTTGGTCCTTTTCGCACTCTGGAGTCTGATCCACCGTGCAGAGCTCATAGCCCGAGAGCGCTGTACTTGCTCGTGGCCGCACCTCGCTGAACCATGCCCGGCACGCCGTGATCTGCGTCCTCCCCACGTGGGCACTCCTCATGACTCCATGTCTCTTCCTTGCCCTCCCGCAGTCCCTTTGCCCTTCGTTTCGCATGGCTCACATGCTGGTACTCATCCGCGTCCTCCTGGTCCACGGCGAGTGCCACCTTTTCGTCACGATCGCGGGAGTGGTGACCGTGATGTCTCTTCTTGCGCCTCTCAGCCCGATCCTCACCGGATCTCTCGGCCTCCCTGCGACAACGCCGGACAACCCGATCCCTGAGCACCCAAGGAACATCCAAAATCTCGCGCCGGAACCTGGCTCGCTTCTCCCAGAGATCCAGCTCTCGTGCGGTGCCCTTGACAAGCTCCAACTTCTCGACGTTGATCTGCCGTTCGTTTCGAAACGTGGAAATGGAGCCCTTGATGTCCACGACGCATCCGACATCGATCTCCGAGAGCTGCTTGGCCCTTTGGGCCGCGGGGTTCTTCTCGTGATGATCCTCCCCGTTCTTCTCTCCACTGCCGTTGCCGTTATCATTTCCGGGCCCCGATTTGTCTTTCTGCGGGTCCAGCATGAGCATCGAAAGTGGATGGAGAGCCTGGATCGTCGCGCCGCTGCTATCGTCAACGTAGTAGAATCGGCGCCCTGCGAGATCGTCCATGGCGACGACCACACCAACGATGCGCGCCCATTTGATTGGGAGATTCTTGTAAAAGTAGAAGTTCTCTCCTGCAAGGTATTAGTTCACTCCTTGAATTCTCCTTAGAGGAACCATGACGGTGGTGTGCAGGAGGCAAACCTTCAAACCCTGCATGCTGATCCAAGCCGTGGATCTCGCTGGCGCGCAGCAGGCACCACTTGTTTGCCGTGGGCGCCAGATGGAAGCAATACCGGGGGTAAAGCACGACGGAACCCGCGTCACTCATGGCATGACTGAATACCTTGAGCGAATATCCAAAAAGGCCCTACCTATCCATACCGGCGTGCTGCGGTGCGGAGTGCGCGTTTGGGCGTTGAAAGGCATAGGGCTGCGTAGCGTGATGTGTCGAGGTTCAATGTCGGAGGGAGAATTTCGGTGACGGAAGGAAACTGCGTCATTGATGGGCAGCTTGATAGCCCCAGCGTCTTATCTTCACGCCAAATTCCAGCACGAATCGACGACGATTTGTGATTGCTGCCTGTAGAATCAACATGGACGCATGCCCGCGGGCTAGAATCTTGGACTTTGTCAATGATATTACGAGCACTTGAATTGGTACATGAAGATTGATGCTTGGTGAAATTGTGATATTGCTGTATCCTGCTATTGACCCTGTGACCAAAATCCGCCCGTCCCAAGCTGACAGTCTGCCGTCAGTTCCCAAACTCCATGCCCCATAAATGCAAGCAATCCAAGCAGGAACAATTAGAATCAACCATGGATCATGATCGCTTGGTCTTTTTGGGCTGGGAGGCAGGCCGACTGCTCTCTTCTGCGACTTTGCGCTTTGCCAATCTCGCAGCAGCAGCTTGAAAAGCCTCCTCCGACGGCTCGTCCTTGGCAGATCCCTTCTTCCCCTTCTTGGGCTTGTTGCTCGTCGCCCCATATTTCTCGGCCAGGCGATCAAGGGCGTCTAATCTCTCTTTCTGCCTTGACTGAATCAAAGCCTGCAGGTCAGCCTCCGAGCCCTTCTTGCCCTTACCTCCTTTGCCCTTCGCTGTCCCCTTGGCCGGCCCGTCACCGAATAGCTTGTCGTGGACGCCGAGTTCTTTCGCATACTCCTCGGCCTCCTCGGCCTCTGCCTTGGCCGCCTTCCTCCGCGCGAGCCGCTTTCTCTTGGTTTCGTTCTTGTAGGCCTTGAAGCTCGGCACGTCGCCCTCCTCGATCGCCTCATCGATCATCTTGCGGAAGCGCTCGTCGTCCTCGACGACATCGCTCAGGATGACACGTTCGTAGATTAGGTCCATGTCTCCCTCGCACTCTTCGTAGGCTATGAGGAGGTCATCCTTCTCCTCGTCGGAACCCTTGTACTTCTTGGCGAACTGCTCGATCGCATCGGCCGAGACGGCATCGTGGAACTGCGCGCGGTAGTAATCGCTCCAGTTGAAGCCTTCGGAGTCGACGATGCTGTCGGATGTCGAGCCTGTGGTGTCGTATCGCTTGCGGCGCGCCGGGTCGGACAGGATGGCGTATGCGAAGGCGATGGACTGGAAGGCCGCATGAGCCTCTTCCTTTTTATCCTGGTGGACCTTGTCTATGAATTCAAATGATGAGACAGGATTCCAGCAATGGTACTGGGGGCTCTGATTCATGCGATCTATGTACCTGGATGATTCTTGAGCGCAGCCTTGCGGTATGCTTGCTTGACCTGATCGGCAGTGGCTTCTCGATCCAGACCAAGGACCTCGTACGGGTCGATGGCCGGCGGCTCGCTGTCGACGAGGTCCTCGCACTCCGAGTCTGGCATTATGAATTCGTCGATTGCGGGGCCGAGCGAAAGAATATAAAAGATGAGACTGGGTAAAAGACTGGGTCCAGAGTATTGCGACAAAAGGTGCTGCCTCTTTGTTTGCTTGATCTTGGATCTATTGACTGATCGTTGGAGATCAATCTCGATGGATTCTTTGTGGTCGTCCACGCTCGCTCAGAGCTCCATCAATGTCAAGATCGACTCCCTCCAGTCGGAAGACGCGTGGTGGCGCGTCACTGGAGCCCACTGAGTGGGCGAACCTATAGTGGATAAGCGAGCCCCTCGACACGCTAAACCCGCTGTAGCTGCTCGCTTGGCCCTGGGCAGACCCGCTCGAGCTCCGCACCTCGAGAATGAAGTCCTGTGCACCGTCGAGATTCACATCGATGGATTGATTGATTGATGGATCGATCAATTGATCAATGCCAACTGAGATCTACCTGATTCTGCTCGGCTTGAATGCTCGGATCAGCGAAGCGAGCATGATCTGGATCTATTGATCATTTTGCACCTCCTCCATCATATTGAGAGATGGAATTCATAACCCAAGACCCGAAAGCGACCCTCCAGTCCGCCATCTCCCTCGCCCGGAACTCCCCCCCCAAGCCCACCAACTTCCGAGTCGGCGCCATCCTCGCCAGCCTCGACGACGGCCGCGTCACAGCTCACGGCTACACGCTCGAGCTCCCCGGCAACACCCACGCAGAGGAGTGCTGCCTCCTCAAGCTCGCCGAGCAACACGCCGCGGCGGAGGAGGACCTGGCGGGCATCATGCAGGGCCGGGCCCACGCGCTCTACACGACGGTCGAACCGTGCTTCAAGCGCCTCAGCGGCAAGATGCCCTGCGTCGAGCGAATCCTGCGCCAGCGGTCGTGGATCAGGAAGGTCTACGTCGGCGTGCGCGAGCCGGAGACGTTTGTCGGCGCGAACCCGGGGAGGAGGATGCTAGAGGACGCCGGCGTCGAGGTCGTCTACGTGCCGGGGCTGGAGGAGGAGATCCTGGAGGTTGCCACCGCCGGTCACGAGGGGTCGGGATCGTAGAGCAATTAATCATTCTCGTGCCTGTACGGAATACAGACAATATCTCAATACATACGACAGACCGGTCATACGACAGCTTCATGCTCCCACGGCCGAGATCGACGCCGGCGGCAATCTATTTCAGAGACATTGTTTCGAGGGCGCCGCCCGTGATTGCTCGGATATATTGATTGATGGCTACGTGGACCCGCGTGCAGCTCTTCTCCGCACCTCGACCGACCTCGACTCCTCAGCTCCCCCAAGATCTCTACGCGTACGGGGTGACGGAGCAAAGGTGTCTCCAACCAACCCGGATCGAGATCTTCACAGGTCAAGTTCATTGATGATCCGAGAGATTACCTAATCGTGCGTGCCTCGCGGAGGCTGAAGTGATCGAGAGCGCAGGAGACGGTGAACCGTGGGTTTCGGGCACAGTCCGCCGAGGAGGAGGAGAGGTGAGGAGAGGGGATGACACACGGGCAGCGTTAGCATGGGTTCTTGATGCGTGTCGTCCCGCCATTTCCGGCGAGAGGAAAGCTAATCAATCATCGTGGTGTCCTGGCCATCCCTCGATCTTCCTTCATGAACATTGCCCATTGCCTCTATTACTACATGGTACGGATAGCTTCAAGGTACGCCCATGTCGTCATCGTCCCATTCCCTGTGTGGTGGTGTCTGCTCCGCTGCTAACCGCCCGTCAGACTATATGAGGATTCAACATGGTTCAGACAATCATTTCGACAAAGTCGAGCGAAGGCTTCAGCCTCGTCGGTGCCGACATCTTGCTTGATGTGGCAGACTTGGAAGGAGTCCGCATCGCCGCCAACAACTTGGCCAAGGATTTCGCCAGGGTCACAGACAGCCAGTCTCGTGTCGAAAGCAACTTCGCGGAGCAGCATTCCTCATCATCTCACCACGGGCGCGCATGCATCATCGTGGGCTCATTAACGCACTCGCCATTGATCAACAAGCTCTGGGAGCTGGGCAAGATCGACGCGAGCCGGATCAAAGGCAAATGGGAGTCATGGCTGACGACCTGTGTGAAAGACCCCATCGCGGGTTATGACAACGGCCTCGTCATTGCCGGGAGTGACAAGAGGGGGGCAATATTCGGCATTTACACCCTTGCCGAGCAAATCGGCATCTCGCCGTAAGTCATGCGGCGCGCGGGCTTATCTATCAAAACCTATTTACTTCTGACACTTCTCTTTGCAGGTGGCACTGGTGGGCAGACGTCCCTCCGAAGAAGAAGAAGCACATTGTTGCCCTGCCGGTGACGACTCACAATGGGGAGCCCAGCGTCAAGTACCGCGGCATCTTCATCAACGATGAGTGCCCCGGGATGGACAGTTGGGCCCAGGAGAAGTTCGGCCCAAAGTTCGGCACCGCGCTGTACCACCACATCTTCGAGCTGCTCCTGCGGCTCAAGGCCAACTTCCTGTGGCCGGCCATGTGGAGAGGGTACCCCTATCCCGGGCGATCCTTTTTCGTCGATGATCCCAAGAATCAAGAGCTCGCGGATCAGTATGGAATCGTGGTCGGGACCTCGCACCACGAGCCCATGCAGAGGGCGATGAACGAGTGGTCCACGACGCAGCCGCCTGGGACGTGGAACTGGGATACGAACAGGGAGAAGGTGACCGAGTACTTCGAGGAGGGCGCCAAGAGGGCGGTGCCGTACGAGTCGTACGTCACGCTGGGCATGCGAGGCGAGGGAGACAGTCCCATGGCAGGGCGGGATCCTATAAATATTCTTAAAGAGGTGCTCGCGACGCAAAGGAGCATCATCAAGAAGAACTATGGCCGCGAGGATGGCGTGTTGCGTAAGTCACGATTCGTCACAAGACTTTGAACTTATTCAGGCCCCGCTGACATTGAGGCGTCTCGACAGAGCTTATGGCGCTGTACAAGGAGGTTCAGGGCTATTACAATCGCGGCCTGGAAATCCCAGACGATGTAACGCTTCTATATGCGGACGACAACTTTGGGACGCTTCGGTGGCTTCCCAGCGAAAAGGAGAAGAAAAGATCTGGCGGCTCAGGGGTAGGTATCCGTCATGTTGGTCAATGGCCTGCTCCCCTTGTTGCTGACACAGGCACCCTTCCAGTATTACTACCATTTTCAATACACGGGAGGTCCACGCTGCTACAGATGGATCAACAGCAATACACTTGTGAGTTACGGCAGCAGCCCCTTTATTGAGGGGAGAATCTGAGGTCTAATAATCTGCAGGGCAAAGCACTTCACCAGCTGCAGCTGGCGTACGAGGGGGGCTCGAACCGGATCTGGATTTTCAACGTTGGCGATCTCAAGCCCATAGAGATTCCAATGAGCTTCGCCTTCGACTACGCATGGGATGTTACCTCCATCACCGCGACAACGCTGCCTCAGTACTTTGAGCGCTTGGCGGCGCGCGAGTTTGGCGGAGAGCACGCCGCCCAGATTGCGAGGTGCTGGTACGACTTCAACAAGCTCATCGCGCTGCGCAAGCAAGACCACATCGAGGCGGACACCTTCATCATCCAGAAGTACCACGAGGCCGACACCGTCAACGGCCGGTGGAAGAAGCTCTTGGCAGAGGCGCAGAAGATCGACGGCTCCATCGACAAGGCCCACAAGTCGGCCTTCTTCCAGCTGGTCCTGCACCCCGTCAAGGCGTCGTCCATCTTCGTGGACCTGCGCGTGACGCAGTACAAGAACCAGCTGTTCGCGAAGCAGCGAAGGAACACGACGAACGCGATGCTCCGGCAGAGCATCAATCTCCTGGACAGCGACCACGATCTCTTCGAGGAGTACAACCGCATCTCGGGCGGCAAGTGGAATCTCATCATGCGGCAGCCCCACTACGGCTACTCGCCGGGTGGCAGCCAGCCCTCGCGCAACATGATCGACGGGCTGTGCTACGTGCAGACCCGCGAGGACTCCAACCCCAGCGTGGGCCACATGGGCATCGCAGTGGAGGGCATCGAGGGCATCAACCCGGGCCACATCAACGAGGACTCGGACCGGACGCACCCGTCGCGCAAGTGGCTCGAGGCCGGCGTGACGCTCCCCTTCATCACGCCGTACGGCGAGCAGACGCGCTACTTCGAGGTCTTCAACCGCGGCACGCGGGAGTTCCTCTGGGAGGCGCGGCCGCAGCACCCGTGGATCAAGCTCTCGCAGTACAAGGGCGTCTCGAACCCGCGCAACGACGACGTCCGGGTCATCGTCACGATCGACTGGAAGTCCGTGCCCGCGGGCTTCGACGAGAGGGTCTGGATCGAGATCGTCGGCAACCGCGACGGCTACGAGCTGGTGCACCTGACGGTGCGGCACGAGCGCGTGCCGCCCGCCTTCGAGGGCTTCGTCGAGGAGAGCGGCCACCTGGCCATCGACGCCGCGAGCGCCGTGAGCGCGCCGTACGTGCACCTGCCCGCGCTCGGGAGGCCGGTGATCGGGTCGGTCACGCTGGGCCCCGGCGTGGATTTGCGCCGGCCCGGCGAAATCCCGTTCCTGCGGTTCCCCATCTGGGTGTTCTCGGAGCGGGACAACGTGACGCTGGAGCTGCAGTTCGGGATGACCATCGACACGGACCGCGAGAATAAGATGCGGTTCGACGTGCGCCTCGACGGGGCAAGGGAGGCGACGTATCGCCTGACGGAAGACAACCCGCGGGACGACCAGGACCTACCTCTGGGGTGGAGCGTGGCGGTCATGGATGGCGTGTGGAAGAAGCGGCACAATCTGGGGAGGGTAAGGCGGGGCGAGCACCTGCTCGAGGTGAGGATGAGGAACAAGAACATGTGTCTGGAGAAGATGATTCTGGATCTGGGGGATCTGAGGGGCACGTATCTGGGGCCGCCGCAGAGCGAGTACGTGAAGAGGACGAGCCGGGTCTCGGATGTGCAAGAGGAGGACGTTTTGGATATCGACATTGGATATGAGGAGAGGTGAGATTAGGACGTCGAGGTCGTCGGACCTAGGAGAGTGATGGTCGTGAGGGGGCAGGACACAAGCCTGTGACAAAGCTGGAGAATGACAGAACAATTTGAATTCACACAAAATTGTAAGAGCAATATGGACGGGATGAGACATCACCGAATTCAATGATGCAAAAAAAAAGGAATTTCAAAAAAATAATTAAAGTCTCCGATACGGGGAATCGAACCCCGGGCTGCTCGGCACTCGGATGTTGAGAGCGAGCGATGTTAGCCACTACACCATATCGGATGTTGTTCTTGTTGGACATATGTCCTTAGTGCGGCATATACGTCCATGCTTGTGCATCCACGTCGTCGATGTTGTGCCCATCACACAGGTAGACGCCTTCACGTGTTTTGACGCAGACCAACGTGATTCTCTGCCAAATGCCAGCCATACTACTCCGTACTACCTACGCATATAGACCCTGTCCTTCCTTTCAAAGTACATCATGATCGATCCTCCTCTCTTCTGTGCATACTACTACTCCGGTCATATTTGCAATTATTCTCCTTGATCTCATTACAAGTGTACAAGTGTTGCGCGAACTCTGTTGCTGCCGTCAAGGGACTTGTGAGCGTTGCCTCCCCTGATCCATGATCAACACCCTCCCTGTCCATATCATCAACACGCTGCCTCTGCTAACTCAATGCTCGTCAACATCCGACGTAGTGTAACGGTTATCATACAGCGCTTTCACCGCTGGGACCCGGGTTCGACTCCCGGCGCCGGAAACTTTTTGCCCGAGCGTCATTCGCTCCATCCCGGCCTCCGAGCTCGTACTCCGTATGTACGTACGAGTACCGAGCTCTTCCAAGAGGTAAACCACCGGAGAACGCACCACCGACCATTGATGTCCGCAACAACAACGGCTTGTCAACTTGTGTCTCGCGACTTTAACCTCGAGTCTTTGCCTCAATCTCACCGCAGCGGGTTGACACTCACTACACGAAGAAGACCACTTGTCGTGCGCATCAACCGACAAACTTTGACTCTTTCTTTCCACGCTCAGCTTCGTGGCCCTGCTGACGTCGGATCCCCAATGGCCGCCGGCCCGAGTCTGACGAATACAGGCCGGTGAAATTGTGGAGCGATGCGCCCCGCATTGCATACGAGTACTCGTACGAGTACGAGTACAGGTAGCCGCTGATGGCAGTCTGGGAGTCTGCCAGAGAGCACGGGGCATCTTGATGTCACTGATTCACGGTCTTTTTGGGTCCTGCAACGTCATGCAACACGGCCCACGCGTGCCCGGCGCGTTGTGCCGGCTCGGAACGCACAGGTCCGAAGCGAGAGACGCATCAGCGACGCGAAGCCAAACGGACCTGGCTGCAACTTGGACTTCAATGTTGACTTTTGACATCGGCTCGAAACTTACATCATATCAATGGAATCGATCCATTGATCAATCAAGGCCATCCAAGCTCAATGCTGCAAATCGCACATCGAGAAGTGCTTGTCCTCTCGTCCTACCATCCCAAAGCTCGTCCTTGTGTCAGGCCATGATAGGCCGCCCACAGGCAGGAAGGAAGAGAGGAGCCTGGGCGTCGTGCATGGCGGCCGTGCCTGCCGTGAAAAGGGTACCTGCCAACCTCGCCCCTCCTCCGCACCTGCCGCCTCTTTCTCGCTACGGATTTCAGCAGCAGCGTGACTGCAACACAGTTTGAATGAATACCTCGTACGGAGCACAGTGAGGCACTACGAGTACCTTGCCTGCGACCTACTCCGTACGAGTACATACCTGTACACGCATGGACGGCCCGATGGAAATTCTGACTCTGAATTCGAATTAGGGCCGCTGCCCCATGGAAGTGCCTTGGAGCCGAGTCTGCATCTCACGACTTGATCGTGTAATCCATCAATCAAATGCTTCACAAGGACGGACCGCTAGGTAGGCCGACAATGGCCCCAGCGAATGCGCCGTGCCGATCACGCTACGAGTACTCCGTACATACGAGAAACCAGAGAATCAAGAGACACAGCAACAGCTCGTCGCCATCATGCTCGACAAACAGGCTGGACCGTAGCAGCAGGGTGACCTGGTCCTTGATGCGGGGCCTTCTCATTCTCTCGTTTGCTCAGCCTGCTACGAGGACTCCGCTTTTTATGTGGGAGGGCTACCGGTATTCCACGAGGTTGGGGCCTGAGGAAGCCCTGCGTGATGCGTCACCCAGCAAGACGACAGAGACAACCTCAATATCCTTCGACACTTGAGCCTATTTCAATGGGCCGTCGGCACGCGGTGATGCCTTTCTTCTTTCTCATGATGCTTCCTTTACCAGTATCAAACTCTCTCCTTTGCCTCGTGGCTTGAGTCTCGACGCGGCCCCTGCGAACCTCTACGATTCGAGATCTATTCATTACACCTCGTGAAAGCGTCCAGGATCAACAGCTTGACCTCATCCCTCTTCCTCTGTCTACTGATACGAGTACCAGCCAATCCGGAAGAAAGACAAAGACGACAGGGATCTGGCGAACGGTCCGCAGCCGTGGTGGAGCCGCCCGCTCTGATATCCACATCCTTGCTCTTCGCTTTCTCTGTTATACATATGCTGGCCCAGGCGAGGTCTTCCAACCTGCTTCTATCCAAAACACACTCCTTCATCTTTCGGAACAAGAGAGTCAGTTCTACCTTTACTCTCCCCTCCACGAGGTGTGTTGAACACCTCTTCTTGCTGTTGTCTCCAGCATGAGCTCTCGTGCTGCTTCCGAATCATTATGGCTGGAAGAGCTGGGCTTGTCCCTCCCCCAGCTCCTCACCGTCCTGCTCTCTGGCCATACCACGATGCTCTTCAAACCCCAACCCATCAGGACACATGGCTCTTGAGATGAATGCTAACAATCATGTGATAGTTGCTTCTCCCAACCTTCTATCTTTGAGCTCGAGCTACCCATGTCTGAACAAAGAGGTGGACGCGGACGCGGCGGCGGTGGCGGCGGCGGTCGAGGCCGTGGTGGCGGAGGTGAGCGCGGCGATCGGGGCGGCGGCCGTGGCAGAGGTGGTGGTGATCGTGGTGGCTTCGCTCCTCGTGGTGATCGCGGCGACCGTGGCAACTACCGTGGTGGTCGTGGCGATGGTGACCGCGGCAACTTTCGCGGTGGCTTCGGCGGACGAGGCAACTTCCAAGGAGGTGGTGGTGGTGGGTTCAGGGGAGACTTTGGTGATCGTGGACGAGGTGGCTTCCGCGGAGGCCGAGGCGGCGGTCGCGGAGGCAGAGCCGAGGACACTACCAAGTCTCAGGCTTTCAGGTACGTGATCATCCCTGTTCGTTGTATGAGACGGGCGACTGACTTTCCTGCTCCTCCTGCAACAGCGTTCCTGGACTGGACACGACCCCCGACCTCGCCATCACCAAGCTTGAGGATCAAGTCCTGGTTTCGTCGGCCCTCACGGGCGCCATGTCCCAGCTGACCGTCAAGGGCAAGGGCAAGGGCGGCGGCAAGGCTGCTCCAGCAAGGCCCGCCTTGCTGAGCGACCTGTTCCCTGCCCGGCCCGCCTTTGGCAGCAAGGGCAGATCGATCTCCGTCTGGGCAAACTACTTCCGCGTCCAAATCGACCCCAATGTCTTCTACAAGTATACCATGGAAGTCAAGGAGATCAAGGATGAGGGCAAAAAAGGCGGCCCGGCCCGAGAGGTCAGAGGCCGCAAGCTTCAGCTTGTCATCAAGGAGCTGCTCGCCTATCTTTGGACCCAGGACAAGACCATTCTCGTCGCCACGGAGTTCAAAGACAAGCTTGTTACCATGAAAAAGCTGTCTCTCTCTTCCAACCCGGTTCGCATCGAATTTAAGGAAGATGAGGACAGCGATAAAATCTACAAATTCGACGTTACCATCAACGGTCCCTTTGAGGCTAATGTCGAAACCCTGAAGAAATTCTTGACTTCAATGGATGACGGCCCTGGCGAGGCCGCCGTCCTTCCCCGATATCCCGATATCATCGACTCGCTGAATGTCATCTTTGGACATGGACCGCGAAGCAAGATGAGCGAGATTTCCGCTGTCGGATCTTCCCGCTACTTCTCGTTCGGCAACGATCAGGCTATCAAGGAGCTGACGCTCAACTGGCGCGCCCTGTCCGCCATGCGTGGGTACTTCCAATCTGTGAGAATCGGCACCGGTCGAATCCTGCTCAACACCAACATCACCCACGGCGTCTTCCGTCTCTCCGGAAAGATGACGAAGATCTTCAAGGACCTCAACATCGCTCCTGTGCAGGATCGAGACTACAGAGGGATCAGGATGCTCAAGGCCTTTGCCAAGTTCTTGCCAAAGGCCCGCGTCAGGGCTACTTTCCGCCTTGCCAACGGCAAGGAAGTCCGCCGGGTCAAAACGATCCACGGGCTTGCTGTCTCGACTGATGCCCGTCGTGCCGTCGACAGACCGCCAAAGTTTTCTCCCAACTGGTCGTTTCCCGGCCCCAAGGACGTCTCGTTCTGGCTGAAAGACGACTCGGGTGGTGGCAAGTACACGACTGTCTTCGACTACTATCGTCAGAGTAAGACTTGCGTCCCTTCAGCCCCTTTACTTTGCTTGTTCTCCCGATTGCTGACCATGCACGTAGAATACAACGCCACCCTTGGTGACTTCCCGGTCTTGAACTTGGGCTCTGCAGACAAGCCGACCTATTTCCCGGCCGAATTCGTCGACCTCGAGGCCGGTCAATCGATTAAGGCAGGCCTCTCCATGGACGAGACAACGGCCATGCTGGAGTTTGCCTGCCGCTCTCCCTACTCCAATGCGCTGTCCATCAGCACAGAGAGTCGCAAGGTCCTTGGGCTCGATGATCAGGAGCTCAACAAGTTTGGTATCTCCGTCGACAAGCAGCTTCTCAGCGTTCAAGCGCGTGTCCTCAATGCGCCAACCGTCTGCTATATCAGCGCCGACGGAGGAAACAAGAGGCGTGACGTGACGCCGTCGAATGGTTCCTGGAACATGCGATCAGTGAAGGTGTACAAGCCGGGCAAGATAATCCAGCGTTGGACCTGGGTCAACGTGCTGCTCCGCGGAAACGAGGAGGTCATTGGCGGCGACGTTGTCAAGCAGTTCGGCACCTTTTTGAGCCAGAACATGGGGATTGCCATCGCCAAGGACCCCATCAACCCTCAGACCCAATCGCTCACGCGAGACCAGAGCATGAACAATGACTCGCTTGAGCGGTACTTTGAGTGGCTGCGGCAAAATCAGATCCAGCTCGTTGTGGTGATCCTCTCGGACAAGGACTCCAGTGGTCTGTACGCCAAGATCAAGACTCTCGGAGACTGCACTTATGGTATCCACACGAGCTGTGTTGTGGCAAGGCAGTTCCGAAAAGCCAGCCCCGCGTACTTTGCCAACGTCGGTCTCAAGGTGAATCTCAAGGGAGGTGGCACCAACCACAAGCTGACGAACGAGATCGGTCTGATCAAGGAGGGCAAGACCATGATCGTGGGCTACGACGTCACTCACCCGACCAACATGCCCATCAAGGACAAGATGCCTCCCAGCTTGGTCGGATTGGTCTCGAGCATCGACAGCGATCTGGGCCAGTGGCCGGCCGTGGCGTGGGAGCAAGCCTCCCGACAGGAGATGTTGAACGACTACCTCTCGGAGGTGTTCATGACGCGCCTCGAGCTCTGGCAGAAGCACAACGGCGGCCGCTTCCCCGACAACATCATCATCTTCCGAGACGGCGTCTCCGAGGGCCAGTTCGCGCAGGTCATCGACCTCGAGGTCCCGTCCATCCGGGAGGCCTGCAAGCGCAAGTGCCCGCCCTCGCAGCAGCCGCGGCTCACCATTGTCGTCTCGGTGAAGCGGCACCACACGCGCTTCTACCCGCAGAAGCCCGAGGAGATGTCGCCCTCGGGTAACATCAAGAACGGCACCGTGGTCGACCGGGGCATCACGCAGGCGCGCTACTGGGACTTCTTCCTCGCCGCGCACGACGCGCTCCAGGGCACCACGCGGCCCGCGCACTACACGGTCCTGCTCGACGAGATCTTCCGCGCGCGGTACGGCGCCGAGGCGGCCAACGAGCTCGAGCGGCTCACGCACGAGCTGTGCTACATGTACGGCAGGGCGACCAAGGCCGTGAGCATCTGCCCGCCCGCGTACTACGCGGACATTGTGTGCGAGCGAGCGCGCGCGCACCGGCCCGAGTACTTTGACGTGAGCGACACGGAGAGCGTGATGACGGGCGGCGGCGGGAGCAGCACGGCGGCGAGCGTCGTGGCGGGCGGGAAGCAGGTGCACGAGAGTATCAAGGACTCGATGTATTACATTTAGTTGCTGGCAGCCTCGGGCTCGTACATATGTCCCTGGAAGCCTTGCCCCGCCTTTCCTTCTACACACCTCTGTTCTGTCCCCTTTGCCATGGCCATCTGAACCAGGGAAAAGACATCTCCACCCCCCTACACATGTTTTGGAAACAAATTGTCATGCCTATCTACCCAAACCCGATATAAGATTGAACGAATTAACACCTCCATACTAGTAGTACTAGAAACCCATATCTCCAAAAAAAAAGATCCCGCTCGACATGCAGTGCTTGAATTGATCTTCACCGAGGCATCCATCCATCCCTCACAGCTTGCTCTTTTCCCGCGGCCGGCTCGGGCCGCCAGTCTCGGGCACCCCCGCAGCCATCCTCCTCCACTCCTCCCCCACCACGTTCCTCTCCCCCGCCGGCCTCGCCCTCCACTCCTCCCACGCGGCCTCGCCCTCCTCCCACGCGACCCTCTCCCTGCGCCACCACCTCGCCACGTGTCTCGCGCAGAAGCGCGGGTTCTGGAGCGGCAGCGTGTGTCCCGAGTCCTCGTCCACGACCTCCTCGACGCGCCCGGCCGCGAGCCCGCCGCTGCCGCCAGCCCCAGCACCCGTGACGTGCTTCCGCGCGTGCGTGGCCTCTGTGAGGGGCAGGTTGGAGTGCCTGCCCACGATGTAGAGCACGCCGGGCCGGAGGTGGGGCAGGCGGGAGTAGACGTAGCTGGCTTCGGGGCGGTAGAGGAGGAAAGGGGGCGGGTCGAGCGGGGAGGGGCGCGGGTGGATGTCGGGGACGTGGGAGGGGCGGAGGAGGTGATTGAGCGGGGGGCTGTAGGCGGGCCAGACGGGGCGGGCGTAGGTGAAGACCTCCTGCTCCTTGGGGGTTGTGAGGCGGACGCGGGCATTCGCATTGGGATCGGGATTGGGATCGGAGGCGGGCTCGGGCTCGGGCTCGGTGATCTCGGTCAGGCCGAACTGGACGAAGCGGTCAAGCACGCGCGGGTCCCACGACGTGAAGAAGGGGTTGCGGCCGAAGGAGGCGCGGGCGGCGGCGCGCGAGGGCCACGCGTCCCGGCGGCGCAGGCTGGCCTTGAGCGGGGTGGTCTGTGCCTCCTGGTGCGCGAAGAGGACCGGGTCGAGGAGCACGAGGGAGGAGAAGAGGCGCGGGTTGGTGAGGGCTGCGAAGGCGATGGCGGCGGAGCCGAAGGAGTGGGCGATGCCGAGGAGGGGGCGGGCGGGGCGGAGGACGTTGATCATGTGGGAGATGTCGCGGCCGTAGTCGAGCCAGGAGGCTGTGTGGAGAGACGCGTGAGCTGGGCAAGTCTTTCATGTTGGTGAAGACTGGAGGAGGAGAAAAAGG
>NQYQ01000022.1:374374-405780 GCA_003055925.1 Escovopsis sp. Ae720 | reverse complement strand
AAAGCTTAATTATATTATTATTTTTCTTTTCTTTTAATTAATTATATCTTATTATATAAAGAAAAAGCTATTAGTAAAGAAAGATAGAATTAACTATTATTATTTAATATAATTTATAAATAATAATAAAATTAGGTAAAGGTATATAAAGAGAAAAAGAAAAAAGAAAAGGATAATAAATTAACTTAAAAAAATAAAAGGTTAATATAAGGATTATAAGTTAATATAAAAAAAGAGCTTTAATAAAAACTTAATTAAAGTAAATAATATTAAAGGAAAAAGGAAAAAAAGAAAAGAAAAAAAAAAGATTAATATAATAATAAAGGTAAAGATAAAGGAGCTATAAAGGGTAAAGGGGTTAGGTAAGGTATAAGGAAATTAATTAATATATAAAAAAAATATAAAAATATATATATAATATATTTAAATAAGATATATAAATAAAGGTATAATATAAAGTATAATAAAAGCTTTTAAAGTAATAGATAAATATAAGAAAAAAGGATATAGCTTTATATTTTATTTAAATAAGGTTTAATATTATATTAGAGTATAGCTTAAAAGTATTAGAATAAGAATAAGAGTTATAAGGTAAAAGAGAAAGAATATATAATTAAAAGTATAATATAAAGTAATATAATAAAAGCTTTTATAAAGTAAACTAATAAAAAAAAAGAAAATATAGCTATATATTTTATATAGAAAGTAATTAATATTATATTAATATATAGCTTTAGGTAAAAAATAAAAGAAAAGGTAATAGATAGGTTAATAAGGTAAGGAAGAAGGTATATAAGTAAGAATATAACTTAAAAAGAAGGAGATATTTATAATATAGGCTAAGGTATAAAGTAATAATAGTAATAATAATAATAATATAAAGTAATAAAGTAATAATAATAATAATAATAAAAAGCTTTAAAAGTATATATTAAAAAAAGAGTAAAGCTTTAAGAGTATATATTAGGGAAAAGGTAAAGCTTTAAGAGTATATATTAAGGAAAAGGGTAAAGCTTTAAAAGTATATATTAGAAATAAGGTAAAGCTTTAAAAGTATATATTAAAGAGAGGGTAAAGCTTTAAGAGTATATATTAGTATTAGTATAGGCAGGCTTAGGTAAGGCTTTAAGATTAAGATTACTAGCGCGGCGCTAGTAGTTACCTATAAATTTCTATACTAACCCCCCCCCCAGGCTTTAAGAATAGGGTTAGGAAAGTAATAAAGTATAATATAAGGTTAAAGATAGTTTATAAAAAGGTTATAGTAAATATTATTAAAAGATATTATAATAAAAACTAAGCTAATTAAAAGTAAAGGTATATATAATAAAATATTAATCTTTAGCCTTTTTTTAAGTTTTTAAAGGATCTTCTTTATATATAGTTTACTATTTCTTTATAAGTTATTTAATACTAGTTTAATATTAAACTACTAAGCCTATACTTCTAGCACTTGGTTACCTAACACTCTAATATACTCCCTAGGTTTATAGTACTTTAATACTAAGTACTATTAGACTTATTATACTAGCCTCTATTAATATAAAAGGCTTATAAAGGTATTTTTTTAGTATTATATATAGGGTTTAAATATAGTAATAGAAGCGTTTTTCTACCTTTAGCTTATAATATAAGTAATAAGCTTATAACTATTATAATAGCTAAGCTATTATACTAGGCAGCAAAAGTAAAGGAATTACACTAGTAGGTACTCTGCCTTAGTAGATTATATTAACTCTAACAATATATATATATATACTAGTATATTAATAAGATTATAATATTATATCTAACCTATTAAAAAAATACCCCCTACCTTACTAGATAGTGTTTTATTTTCTGATTCGACACGGGCTATCGCGTCCATCGCGTACACTTTATTCTAGGCAGAGGGCGGAGGGACGCCATCAGTGATAGAGCCATAGGGCCCCATAGTCCAGTTTCCAAAGCAGGAGTATTCATACTCGACCTTTCCAAGGTTCTTCTTAGCGACATTTAGGAAGGTCGACAACTCACACCATCCATCATCACGGTAAGGACACTCGGTGAAGCTGGCATGGAGCGGGACCGTTCGCTGGTTAAGGATAACGTGGACGTAGGTGGTGTTGCCGGTCTTGGTGTCGTAGACGCCCTCGCCGCCCTCGCAGCCCCTCACGGGGTTGACGGCATGGGGAGCCTGGATGACCTCGATGGCGATGCGCCCAGCGAAAGGGGTGATCTTGGCGACATCGAGCTTCAGGTCAGGGGTTGGGCCGGAGGCGGGGAGGAACTCGGCGAACTGTCGGAATCCGAAGCCCATGATGACGGCCCAAATCGAGGTGTCGTGTCCAAAGTCAAGATACAATCCCTGGTCGAGCGGAAAGGCGACGGGGCTGGTGTCCTGGGTGATGTTGGCGGTTGTCGTTCCCGGCGCAATGTCAGGCAGACGACCCTCGACTCGAGCGATGAATTCAGCGACCCAGGCGGCACCAAGAGCCCTTCCGCAGGGACTGGCGAAGCCCGCCAAGGACGACGACATGATGGTATTGGAATAGCCATATCCCTCCCACTCGTTCCAATTAAAGAGGTTGCAGAACTTGCTGTATCCGGCGGTGATGGTCTGGTAGGCACACATGGTCTGGGCATTGTAGCTATCGGCGATAGTCCAGTTGTAGCCACCAGCCAGGCTCCGCAACTTGTCCGTCCTCTCCTTGAGATATTTGTTCTGCCACTCGATCATGGCCGGCTTGTTCAAGTTGGCAAAGTTCTCGGCGGCGTGAGGGCAGACTCCGGCGCCGCTCAGGGATCCGTTGAATCCGTTCGCGGTGATGACAGACAAGATGTCGGCCTTATCCTTCCAGTCGAGGCCGAACATTCCAGCGAGGAAGTTCTGGGCGCTCTTGAAGGCGCGGTCCACCGAGGTGCTTCGCACGACGAGCTTGTGCGACGAGCCCTTCTCGAGCAGAGCTCCGTAGTTGTAATAGTGCTGAACTCCGCTCTCAAACAGCTCCTGACGGCCCTTGGCCACGAGGGCGTCGAGGCCGTCGTCCGGAACCAGCTCGTTGAGGAACTCGAGGTCACCGGAGAACTTTACTCCCTGAGCGGTTGCATTGGCAATCTTATGGGCGAAGGTGTTTGCATCCTCCTCGTCGGAGGGATATCGTGATCCGTGGCGATGGACGAGGTAAACCTGCTTGAACTCACTTCCTTCGGGCAAAGGGTATTCATCCACGCCGAAGCCATCTTCAGGGACGAAGTAGGGACTACCGAGCGAATCAGCGCATGGTCCACGCTGTGCCTCGTAGCGTAAGGGGGGAGATGGGGGATCGTTACCTGAAGGGGCCCATGTGCTGGAAGATGTTGCGTCCACCCGCACCCGCGATGGGCTGCGAAGTCTGCAGAGGGTTGCTGGGGTCAAACTGGGCTCGGAAAGGACCAGGATTAATCTGGGCCAACAAGGCCGGTGGGCCCGTGACGGCGGCGCCTGCGGAAGAAGGGTGAGATCAATGTCGACCAGTAGCCCGAGGGGTGCATGTGTGACTTTACCTGCATAGATCGCGGGGGCGGGGGTGAACCAGACCGCCTCGGAGTCGGACGTGGTGGAAGTGGGCGTGTTCACATCTCGAGAGCCAAGCTTCGCGGCCTCAGCGCCCGAGGCGGCGGCGGCAAGCGCAACAAGGGCATTGGCGAGCATGGTGAGGATGAGTGACAAGTGCCGATGTGATTGCAGGGCAAGCAGGGCAAGACATCACCCGATGATCCAGATACACGGTGGACCTTTATACCTCCGGTTTCTCTGCGCCTGGTCAAGGGAGGACGACCGAAGTCCGTTATCAGATCGGATCTATCCTCAGGTTGCACCACGAGGTCGGGGATCAGTTGTCCGCGGAAACTTCCATGCATCCTCACCATATTTCGGGTGATCGACGGACTCGAACACCACGCCGATTGACGCGCGTGTCAAGATGCTCATACCGGTGCTCCGTATGGGCTTCACCATTCAACAGATTGGTGCTTCAACCGGCAAGACACGTTCAGGTCTCGGCCTATGGCAAGGCCCTGTTCCTGCACAACCCTGGCACATGGGCCGGATGCTCCCGTTTATTCGACGATTCGGAACCAGATCTATTCCTCCGATAAAAACTCCGCAGCCTAGCGCGGGGTAGATCCGCGGATTCAAGTGCGATGGTGTGTTTGAGTTTGGCTACAGGGGTAAGAGCGCAAAGACGAACGCCTCCTGATTCACGTCTCGGGACGGACCAGAAATGTAGACGCGAGCCCACGTTCAAGTGTCAGTGGCTAGAGTTTACATAGGCTCTTCACCAACGACCACTCAACTGCCTGTCCGTGGAGGACAATTCCTGGAATGAATCCGGGCTATACGGAGTTGGCCGTTCAGGCCCCAGAGAACAGTGCGTATAGTGTAATCAACACTGTCCTGTGAGGTCAGTCTACGGATAAGAGCACTGCCCGAGGCTAAAACGATTCATCTAGAAGAGCTTATACATATGTACGGAGTATCCCGTCCGGGCTTTCGTCGGTCGGCCCCTGTCTCAAACATTGCGGAGACTCTCAGTTCTCTTGCATTCGTACATCTACCGGTATACTCCGTGCTCCGGACATGGGTCCTTCTCCGTGCGGGACCCGGCCGGCCGGGAGACCACGTGCCCACGGAGCGCGGACGACGCCCTTTCCTGAAACGGGCTAGATCGGAGGACACGCTCCGGCGGCGCCCTGTGCAATTCAAGTCAGCTCTTTCGCCCCGGACGCCACAAGGCGGATCCGGACGGTGCAAGCTACAGGTATGAGTACTCCGTATGTATGTTGTGGCTGCGCGCCAAGTTAGTCATCCTTAGTAAGGCATTTGACGTCGCCCCCCCTGGGCCTGCAGATTCTCTCCCGAGTCTGGACTGGAATGACCAAGGTGATCGACTTGGCATTCTCTGACAAGAGCCAGCTCGGACTTCCAGAATCCACGAGTCCTGGTACTCACTCGTCCTCGTGCATACCGACCACTACAGTATCCGTACACCGTCCGGGGACGCGAGCTGAAGTAGCTGTGCTCGTACACACATACCGGATCGGGAGACCTGGACTTTTCGCCCACTGCCAATCGCTCCCGTGGGCGCGTGTGATATTTTAGTCTCTTTCGCCATCGCGCAACCTTTTCTCTCCTTCTTTCCCAAACGCCATCCCTCTTCCTCGTCACTCATGCTCCCTCCATCCGCCGTCGACCAGAAAATGACTTTCGCGCCAGACCAACCGCATCACAACCACCCAATGGCCAGGACAAGCACGGTTGGCTCCTCAGTCTTGGACCAGGAACAGGCGCAGGCGGCTCACCCTGTGGACGTCGCCAAGTTCGATGGCTCCTTTGCGCCGAATGCGAGGCCGATCGGGCCGGCATTGGCCGTCCCTTGGTACCGGAGCAGGCAGTATCTGCTGGGCGGCTGGACCAACACGTCTGTGTGGAAAGCTGCGGTATGTCTTCCAAGAGAGCGAGGGCGGGCATTGAGCATCCCTCCAGGGCCTCCATTAACACCCAAGCCTGCAGATGATTGAAGGAATAGGGACGTCTTGTCTCGTCTTTGTCTCGGGCCACACCACCGCCACCCTGCTCAACTACGGCACAGTCCAGATCGGCGCGTACATTGGACTATCCAACATCTTCCTCATCGCCGTCTTCATCTACGCCACAGCGGCCATGACTGGTGGTCATCTGAATCCGATGATCACCTTCTCTGCCATCTTTGCAGGCATCTGCCCTGTTTCCAGAGGTCCGTCCCCCCCCCCCCCTTCTTCCACCACACAATGTCTTGGAGTCACATCAACTCACATCATCCTCTCGTCTCAGGAGTCTTATATCTCTGCGGCCAGACCCTGGGAGCAGCCTTAGGCGGCGGCGTCTTGCTTGGTGTCTACGGCAGTGAACGGGCCAGACTGTAAGTCATCCATTATTGGTCTTCTTATATCTGTTGTTTCCCTCCTCTTTCTTACACTCTCTACCTAGATACCATGGCGGCGGGTGCTTTTTCGATCTTTCCGAGATGAATATCGGCCAAGTCTTCCTCAACGAGATCTTTGGTTCCTTCGCCCTGCTCTTCCTGTCTTACGGTGTCGGTCTCGACCCTCGACAAGCCCTTCTCTTCGGCCCCCGATTCGGCCCGGTCCTTGTCGGCTCCTCGCTCGGTCTCATCACGTTCGCGAGCAGCGGCATCATCCCGGGATATGCTGGGGCCCAGATGAACCCGGCCAGGTGCTTCGCCTATGGTGTCGCGAAACGGGATCTGACTTGTGAGTCACACCATCACAAATTTCTCCTCGAATGTATCAGAGACCATAACGGCTAATTGCTTCAAAGATCAATGGGTTTGGTGGTTCGGGCCGGCAATTGCGGCTCTCTTGCTGGCGTTCATCTACAATATCGCTCCGCCGCACGCCAAGGAGAAGTACGCCAAAGAGGGCGCGCAACACACCTTGCCGAGCTGAAATTTTGACGAGACATGAGACTTTGCTTCTTTCTTTTCATCCATCAGCGCATTTTTCCATAGTCCATGGGTATTCGGGCACATATAAACGGCAGGGTTTTCGGGCTTACGTTTCAAGTTGGAATCAATACATAGCAGCGGGTAGGGGCGAAGCAACTCCATAATGATAATTCGATAACACGACATTGGCATTCACAAAACCAAGAAACCATCCTGCTACAACCTCGATCACTCAATCATGCACCTGACAATACCATTTGAGGCAATGAGGAAGAATGTTAACTGGGCCTTGAATTGGCACATGTCCTGGTTTCCTGGGTGACCTCAGGTCGGACTCTCGTTTCAACGGCGCGAATCACTGCAAGCCACATGCAGCAATGCACTTCAGTCGGGAGTGGCGACTTCAATACCAGACTCGGTGGCAAAGCGTCATTGAAAGACCTTCAGCAATTCCAAGAGACACCCGCCCCTTAACAACTCTTTAGTAGCGCCCGAGGCCGCGCGGATATAGAGCCGGGAATTTGATTTAATTGAGCCATTTTGTCTCGCCTTGGTAAAGCGTTCCCGCTAGAGCTTGCACACGTTCCGAACCTCTAGCCCCTTACCCCCTGGCGCCTCAGAGATTCAAGCAAGTCGTCATGACAGCACCCACGTGGGCGAATCAATCAGATTATACTCCGTAAGGGTAGTTCAAATCTGGCAACGGTACAGGTAAACGTTAAGTGACCACTTGGGATTGTTGATGGTAGGTCAAGCGTGAGCTGATGGTTTTCCGCCAACCGCCATGCATGCCTCAGACAATCATTGCATGCAGCCAAAAAGGCGTCTCCATAGAAGACGGACCCCGCATGCTTTCCGCGGACCCGCTACTGGCCCTTGGCTCTCCTTAGAGACCGCTTGTGTGATGAAGCTTGGGCTCTCGACGGTTTCCGTGCTGCATGGGCTCTCACTCTTGGTCGTTTCCTCTGTTTCCTGTGATGGAGGGTCGTCCACATCGACACGCTTCGACGGCGGTGCAGCAAGACGAAAGTATCGCCCCTCGTCTTCGAACGCGCCGAAAGGACCGCCACAAAGCTCGCCTCTTGACAAGGCAGACCTCACGACGTCGGACTTGGTGACATACAGATACGGATGACCCTCGACTTGCACAACGCAGTTGTGCCACGGGGTTGGGATGTGCAGCAGGTCGCTCGACTGCATCAGGGCCCCGTCCGCCGACAACCTATTGGTTGTTCGAACCCCTGATCCGAACATCTGAATTCCAAATTTTGGGCCGGAGTTGGAGTGCCTGAGACGGGTCCCGTGTCAGTCTCTCTCGAGAGTCTCCATTGAAGATGGGAAACCACGTGGACCATTGTCAACTCACGCATGGATGGACAGGCGGACGTGATGCGGGAATAAGATCTCGACCAGGTTCGAATACGCTTGGTTTCTCTAGCGCATCTCCTCGTCAGCAGGCAGTCTAAGAGTGAGGGGGGGGCGGAAGGGGGCTTTCATTGCCTGAATCATTTCAAAGGCTACCGCGGACGACAGCTTCCGTCGTCGCGTGCGACTCATGGGCCGCGTATAGATGTTCTGGTCCAGATCCTGCAGCATGAACTTTGAGAAGCCCCGATATAGCGCGAGGACGGAATCCTCCTTCGCATCGATGCGGCGCCTCAGCTCATTGTCATCTGTCTGGAATCCCAGCATCAAGATGCGGCGGCAAAGCTCGGACTCGCGAGTCCTCCTGGTAGGGATGTGGTGGTCAAGAGGGGGTATCAATTCCTCCAAAGCCTCCCATTTTGCCAGGCCTGTTGACCCATCAGGACCAAAGAGGTTTGAGAGAGATTTGAACCCGATGCGGTCCTGCCCTCCGTGAAGGCGAGTTACTCGTTCGTTCATCTGGATGAGCTCGGCTCCGTACGTATCGACCACGGCGTCGTCCACTCCGACTAAGAACCTGTTAGCAAGGAGCCGATCATGCAAGGGGGTTATTTGATTCAAACCTACTGCAATCAGAAAACACTGACCCGTCACTAATTATCCATAGCTTCGCCCCGGGCCTATATAACTTCTCGATATCCTCGATGAACCGGTGCAGGTTGGTCAAGGCGATGTACTCCCCACGGTCTGGCTGCGTGCCTTGAACTTTGTCCAGGTTTGAGGACTTGCATGGGAACGCGGGGAGACAGAACTCGACTTTCTGGTTTCTAGCGACGAAGTGTTTGACTCGTTCGAGGAAATAGTCTCGCCCTCCGGCATTCCACTGATCATCCTGGCTGCTGTATCTCAACGCCCGATCGAAATGATCAACGACGGCTTCCGATACTGATTCGGTGAGCTGATCTGTGAGTTGCGCGAAAGCTCTAGGCTGGAAAGTGAGGCTGATCGACTTGAGGATCAGGCAAGACAGCGATTCTTCGATCACGCTGGGTAATTCCTGTGTCTCGTCAAGCCGAAAGACTATACCAATCTTCTCGCCTTGTGACCCTTGAGGCTCTTCATAGACAGCCAGGTATCCGGGGTTTGCTTCCAACACGCAATCTGACTGCAATCGGATTCGCACAGACTTCTTCAGGAAGATGTCTCGGAGTTGAGTCTCCAGGAAACGCCATCTTGACTCGACCACTTCCCTTTGAGGACCAACACAGTGCAACAATTGCCCCGAATCGCCTCGAATATAGGCCGCAAGAATGCGATGGAAGAAACTTGTTGTTAGTCTTTGATGGGCGTCCATGTCGTCTCGTGCGTCTGCTCACAATGTCTTGTGCCGTCCGATGTTCGACATCTCTGCTAGATGAGAACAGTCAACATTCCAACCATGTCGGAAGTGCATTATTTATAAGGATATCTCTGTCTTTCTCAGTTACTGGCCTCCCCTCAATTGGCATCCCTGATTCGATACACATTCACTCTCCATACTAGGCGAAGGACTTATCGAGCTAACTCATTGCATGCCGAGGAACATCACCACCTTGAAAATCCCCGAACAATATCAGTCTGCTGTTGGGCCATCTTGCCTTTCGGTCCTATTAGGCCGAGTCATTGAAAAGCTGAGAGAGGCTGTGATCAGCCCTCAGGACCACTCTTGAGTGATTGGCCTGAGGCATTTGGGCCAACTTTTTGCCTCACTGCTCCAGTAGCAAGGAGGACGCTGAAATGGAACGTTAGAAGGCTGGCTGGCGACGGCTTGATTAAGAAGGAATGGGCCTAGTGCTTGTGTCGGGCATCTTGGGGGCTGTCACTGACGTTTTGGGCGGACACAATTGCATCCATGCTTGAATCTGCATGAGTTCTTGGCAGGAATCGTGTGATCCTTGCAGAGGTAGACTCCATCCCACCCACCAAATGTGTCCTTCGTGTGGCCAGGACCCTCCGTGCCCCGAGCTCCATTGGATCTTTGATTCTAGAAGAGACGGCGGGACGATAAGAGCGAGAGATCCATCAACGTAGAAGTCTGTGTCCTTTCCCAGGAAAGTCCAGGGCAGGGCTTCAATCTCGTGCAAATATGGCAGACTTTTGGCTCGGAATTGTTGCGAAGGCACTCTGTCTTTGCCTCTTGATATCCGTTGCAGTTTATCTCTTCCTCCTACGGCCTCCGAAGCATCCACTTGGAATCCCCTCCATCCCCTTTTGGGTTGCCCTCATCCCTCTCTTCAAAGATGTTGACCAAGAAGACGTCTTCAGACACTATGTCAAGGACAAATTGGTAGAGTATGGAGCGGTCAAAATCTTCTTTGGCTCTCAGTGGAACGTCCTTGTCCATCGTCCGGCTTATCTTGCCTCGATCTTCAAGAATGAGGATGATTATCAGAAAAGCGGCAACCAGAAGAAGATCCCGAGGAGCATCTTGGCTTCCTTCCTCGGGGACAACATCATATCTTCCCATGGAGCGGACTGGCGACTCTATCAGGCTATCATCAAACCGGGACTCCAACGGTCCTTTCACGACGACGTGGCAACGCTTGTCAGCAACGCCCAGGCATTATGCGATATTCTAGTCAATCAGCAGGACCAACTTCCAAGTGACGGGATCCTAGTCCAGGAAATCTTGCAACGATATACAATTGCCAATTTTTCGCAGACATTCCTTGGAAGTGACTTCGGGGTAAGTATGCTGTGATTGCCCGGAGTGGGAGTGATCAATGATCAATGATTCATTTTGGCTGACTGTCGATTCCCTGGCTGCTAGACGTTGAGGAGCGGCGACGCTTATCTCAACCAGCTTCAGCTCTGCTTGAAGAGGGAGATTTTCAAGCCCGTCTTCATGAACTTCCCAATTCTAGACAGCCTCGGTCTGCCCAGTCGCGAAAGGGCACGCCGACTTGCGGCCAGCTTTACAGATCACTTGATCTCCGCGACGCTTGAATCTGCTTCGCCTGGTGAAAGCCACGGTCATGCCAAGGATAATCTGGGGGCCCGTCTGGCAGAGGCTCGGTGGTCGGGGAGGATCAGCGAGAAGCAATTTCGAGACAACATTACCGTCACCTTTGTTGCGGGACAGGAGAATCCCCAATTGGGCCTCACCTCTATCTTGTATCTGCTCGCCAAATATCCGGTAGGCATCGAGAGATTGACCCCAAAGCGTGATATATTTTGTTTCTAATCTGTCTTCCGTCCCAGGAAACTCAAGAGCGGCTGAGAGCCGAGATCGATGGCATTCCTGGGGACGCCCCGACCTTGGAAGTATTGCAGGGGATGTCCCTCCTCACAGCTATCGTGCTGGAAGGCCTTCGCCTGCTTCCGCCCATCGGCCAGTTGATCAACAGACGAGCTTCTAAGGATCTCATGCTGGATGAGGGCATCATCATCCCCGAAGGCACCTACATTGGATATAATTGCTACTCGACAAACAGAGACGCCGCCGCATGGGGACTTGATGCGGACGATTTTCGACCAGAGAGATGGGGAGACAGTGTGGACGAGATTCAGAAGACCTTGCGCCGGCGCAAGGCCCGGGCTGAGTTCATCAGCTTTCACGGTGGTCGTCGAGCTTGCCTTGGGGAGCGCTTTGCCCTTCTCGAGCTCAAAATTTCCCTGTTCGTGCTCTGCCGAACGTTACGATGGAGGCTGGATCCTACATGGGCCGATCGGCTTACTCCGGTATTTGCTTTCCCACCTATATATCCTCATTCACTTTCCTCGAACCCCCTTCCCCGCCCCCTCCCGCCCCTTTTCAAAAGCTCCCCCATTTGTCATAGTGTCGTGCTCCATGCTGACAAGGTGTTACACAATTACATAACAGTCGGGTCCCATTTGCCCTAGAGCTTTAAGAATCATCCTCCACCGTGTCCAGTGCCACGATGTCGCGGCGAAGCCGCAGGAGAGGATGTCGGACTTGGCATGATGGCCCGCCGCACACTTCTGAGCAGGGGATCCCCGGCGGAAATGGCATAATTTCTTCATACTGAGAGGACAACAAGTTGTATGATTATCGAGAACCAACTATGGGCTCTGAGCTTGTGTGGCTGCTGCGACCATTCCTCGCCTGGCTCAGCTCATGCGAGCCAAGTTAGCGGTTTCTAGCCATGGCCATAACGATCCTGATGAGAGCGGGCTTGCACGCGTCAATCCAATCAACACCGTCTACGTGCGCCATTCTGCGGTCAATTTCGTATGGATGATTAGTTTCATCAGCGAGACACTTTGGCTGAGAATCCTCTTTTTCTTCAGGGTTACACAGGAGGGATTGTGCATCATTGCGTGCATACGGCAGAGCCAGTATACCGCTGCCGCCCCCGAAGACGTTTCACCCACGGCATAAGCGAATCGTAATCCGTGATCCGGCACCCAGACTTTGAGGTGGCATTGATGGAATCGGATGCTCTACAGAGCCTGTCAACGAGGCTATCGGCCCTAGATATCGATCCTTCTACTCCTCGGCGATCAGAGGCGATGACTCTAATGGCCTCTCGGCATCCTTTATTCCCTGCTCCAGATCCGTCCAAAGATACAGAGCCAGGGCAACGAGCATGAGGATGATGTTTGGTAACATGGGGAAACGAAGGTTGTGCGTGTGGTTCTGAATGGCGCCCTGAACGAGGGGGTTTATCCAGCCGGTGGCGAGATCCAGCGTAATCTCGAGCCCGAAATAGAGCGCCTCGGATCCTTTTGGGATCAGAGACGAGAACATGACGCGGTTCAGGGAGCGCAGGGCACTGCTTGTGCTCATGAAGAGGAATTGCCCGACCCAGAACTCAGCCTGGTGCTTATACCCAATGGACACCCGAGAGCTTATGCCGAGGCAGCCCCAGAAGACGCATAGAATGTTCACGGCAAGGAAGAGGTAGGCCCAGCCCTTGACGTGCATGCGGGTGTGCGGGAAGGCTATGAGCCAAGACAGGGATCCGATGCAGGCGAATATGACGATCGAGAAAGAGTTGACGGTGTAAATGCCGCTGCCACGCCGGATACCGGTGACCTCAAGGAAGAGGGCGCTGATGAGGGAGAGAAAGTTGCTGTATGCCGTGTTCCACAAGATCCAGCCAATGCAGAGCTTGAATGCATTTGGATAATTGCGGATGGAGCCAAGGAGGATCAACCCTGAAGAGTATTGCATGTCAACGACGGAGGTCTCAGTCATGGGGGAGCCAATTGGTGGTCATTGGATGAGTCTCTCACATGTTTGGAAGGGCAAGAGAAGAGTCTTCTTCCCTCGTGGACGCTCTTTGCCTGGAATGCTGGGGAGCAGAGTCTGACCGACGACGGCGAATAGAACTGGAGAAGCAACATCAACACAATGCCCAACTTTCGGATTGCGGCCGAGTAAGTGCAAAGCGCCACTCACTGGTCAGACAACCCCCAATTGTGATAGCAAGCAAGAAACTGAGGATTCCAAAGTCAGCACGCCTTTTGTCCTTTGGCAATCCGACCTGTGAGCATGCAGATGGAATTGATGCTCTCTAGGATCGAGCCTTACTTGGTGTATCCCTTTTCCACGTAGCTTCCCCTGGTGTAAGTGATGACGACCCCGATCAGCAGTGCCACCAGGGCACCAGCATTGCTCGACACGAGGCCCAACACGCTGACGCGGCTTCCCTTGATCCAGGCTCTTCGATATTCTTTCTCATCGACTTCCCCTTGACCGGCGTCGACCCTCGTTGGACTTCTCACCCATCCCACCGAGCGCATGAATATGGGGACGTAGGACGCCTCGATGACGGTGTACATACCGCTCACCACCGTCAAAAGGATATACAAGGTCGAGAGTGCATGTAGGTGCGTGTACGAGTTCCCGGATAGCCCGGCGAAGGGGAGTGCAAGCAGTCCGAAGAGGTATATCGAGCCCATCATCATCGGCTTTCGATAGCTCGAGTAGTCTGCCGCGCCGGCAGTCAAAATCGAGACAACGCCCTCGCAGGCTCGGCTGATCGCTCTCAGATAGAGGCTGTGACACTCTCGTCGTCAATAACGATCCAAAGAAGCACAGGTCTTGGGGCCATGATCCTCTCTTACAGATAGCTAAGATAGTCGACCTCGCCCGCGCCCAGCTTCACCACACAGCGAATGTTGCCGCGGCGGGCACAAGGCTGGTTCGTCCCAGGGACGTGGCCCACGGCATTCGCGGCAGCCTGGATGCTGGCCGTGACATAGCTGTTCACCATGCCGCTCGTAGGTCCGGTCTGCAGAGTCGGGGTCGGATCGATAAGCTCGCCGATCAATTGATGTATGTGCGAGGCCGACTGTGAATGAGAAACGACGAGCTTACCGAGAAGCAGAGAATAATCCAGCCCCAAAGCGCGCGTTTGCTTCTCATCAAAGCGTCGGGATCCTCTGGGCCGCGGTCGACAGAGGAAGTGTCTGCTCCTGCTGGGGGCAGCTCCGCAGAGAGAACACGAACGTTCACGTCTTTCCGATTGTCTTCTGGAGCTGAATGACCAGCCATTGTGATTTGAGTCTCGACAAGCTTGGTATTGTTATTGGTGGGAAAAAAAAACGAGGCAGCGAGGAGGAAAGGCCGTGATCAACAATGTTGAGGTCTATTATGATTTACTAAAGGGCTGGGGAGAAGAAAGAGCAGAGATCCAACACTTGAAGGGATGGAAACACAGCTCCATTGCGTTTGCCTTCCCGAGCTGCTTGTGAAACAGGCTTGTTCAGCTCAATCTAAACATTTCCAAAAGCGAGCCGTGGTATTGATGGATCTCGTATAACGGACCAAACCTCGAAGCTCACGAGCAATTGATCCATCACTGACATAAAATGCCTATCCTCGTCTTTGATCGATGGATGCCTTGTGCCCGGAGTGCAAAGTATCAGAATGCGCATCACTTGGGACTTGTAACGCGCTGAGGGATCCGAGGTCACACTGGCGAGAGCACGGCGACTACGGTGCCGCCATTCGTCCATGTCTACACGATGAGAGACAGTCTCGGTCCATCTCGGCGCAACGTCCGTGAGCAGCTGAGGCTATGTGAGAGGCCTTTCTCGAAAAAATCACTGAGCGAGTTTGAGGCTGTTTCGTGAACGGATACAGGCCCTCCGCATGGGTCCGGTGAGGGGATTGGAGAAGGGGCCTGACCATCTGACGATCCTTGCATCCGGGCGATCCCTCGTGTCGTTGGACGTGCATTCATCACACGCGGAGGTAGATCTACCTTGAAGATCGCACAAAGATTGAGGCCACATCTGTCCCGACACTTGACCAACTTACTCTTCAGACTCGCATCGGCAACACTTGTCGATCGTCGAAATCCAAAACGGTAAAGGCCCGAGGAGCGTAATATCCACCTTGAAGGGTTCCCTGTACAGCCATGAGCCAACAATGACGCCTCCTGATCCCTGGACCCATATGCAACGTGCGATCTTCCAGAATTTCTCTGCCATGTTGTCTTTGACTCGGCATGAAGGATTGATGCGGGGCTCAGGACGGTAACGCAGGACAAGTAGAGGATGGGCGAGAGGAATTTAGTATTCGAGAGCGATGACACTTATGATAGTCGCCTCTCTAATATATACATACATACTGGATCTCTTCCCGGTCTGCATCATCTTTGATGGCCAAAGAATCCTCCTCTGTCAAGGAGTCAGGCTCTCAAAACCTCGATGGCAGTCGAAGATGAGGATATCCGCCCAGATCCTGAGGGGCATCGCCCAAAATCGGAGAAGGCCGTGGGGGATACTTCTGATGACTCGGGGGTCGATTCCAAGACACAATCACCATCTCCGCTCTCCTCGGCAGAGGCAAAGGAGAACCCACCCGCATCGCCTCCATATTGCGCCTTTCCTAATGGCCGTCGACGATTGATTCTCCTCATAATCACCATTGGGGGCTTTCTGGGCCCTCTTGCCGGCGCAATCTATCTGCCGGCTCTCCCTGTCCTTCAGCATGACTTTCACAGGGGGCCGACTGCCATGAATGCCACCGTTTCGGTATTCATGGTCGTTTTTGCTTTCGGAGTGAGTTGACTTGCATCTCGCAAAGAGACGTCGCTAACAATGCCCGGCAAGCCTCTCTTCTGGGCATCTTTCGCAGATGTCAGTGGACGACGACCGCTTTACATCGTATCGCTCGCCATCTACGTCCTTGCCAATGTCCTCATGGCTTCCGTTCCGAGGAATTTCGGTGCGCTTGTCTTTCTTCGGATTATCCAGGCCTTCGGCTCCTCCGCCGTTGTCTCCATGGGTGCCGGAACCGTAGCAGATGTTTGTCTACTCCCTTTTCCCCTTTCCGATGGTAGAGGCATCGGCTTAGAAGGTCTAGATAACGGAGCCGAAAGGACGAGGCAAGGCAATGTCAATTTTCCTCCTCGGGCCTCAGTGTGGCCCAGTCCTCGGTCCAGTCCTTGGTGGGGTCTTCGCCGGCCAAACGAGTTGGCGATGGATATTCGGCTTTCTCGGTGCGTTAAAGCCTCTCGCAATAAGTGGTTGGAAGATCATATTCTAATCCGCACCTCCCTGTCATAGCAATCTCTGGATTCGTCTTGTGGTCGATTGTCGTGTTCCTCTTACCAGAAACGTTGCGCTACCGTGTTGGCAACGGTCAGATTTTCGCAGAACGGTCGTGGGTGATTCCCCCCCGGAGCCTCACCTCTGGGCTGGCCCCGGAACAGGAACGCGGACCAAAGCCACCGAAGCCCACGTTAATGGGATACTGGAGACTCTTCGCCTACCCTCCCATTGGGATCGTGTCTTTCAACACCGCCATTCTGTATTCGACATACTTTGCCGTCGCTGTCCAGTTGCCCCATACCCTCGAGGAGACATATCGCTGGTCGTCCACCGCGGTCGGAGGAGGCTACCTCGCCGTCGGGGTCGCCATGGTTGTCGGCTCATTGAGCGGAGGCCGGCTCAACGACTGGCGCCGAGAAAAGTTCGCGAGCAAGGATCCCGAGGGAAAGGTTGAGCCTGAAAGCAGGCTGGTCGACCAGATCTGGGGTGTTGTCGTCTGCGTTGCCGGAACCGCCATGTTTGGTTGGTTTGCTGAGAAAGCAATTCATCCTGCAGCTCTCCTCATTGCAACTTTCTTGAGTATGTGGCCCCTTTTTAGAAACAAGATTCTATTTCATCTGTAGTTGAATGCTTCCATGCTGAAGTTTCTATGCAGCCGGTTTCGGTATGAGCTGGGTCTTCGTCGCCACAACGGCCTTTCTCTCCGAGTGTGTACCGCAACAGGCTGCCGGAGCCTTTGCACTTGGAAACTTGCTTCGAAATCCAGGAGCCGCCATCACAGCTGTCGTGATCCCCTCGTTGGTCAAGAAGATGGGGATCGGCTGGTGCTTCACTGGCCTGGCGTTACTCGATGCGATACTTGTGGGCGGGGCGGTCATTGGTGAGCCTAGACAGGGTCTGATTCTCGTTCCATACGATGCTGACGTTTGTTTTGAATCGAATCCAGTTCTTCGTGTCTATGGCCCTGTCTGGAGGGGAAGGAGAACGAGACAAACGCTTCCAGGACCGAAGTAAAGTGCATAGAGCAATGCCAGGAGCGAGCTTGGACTTTGTAAGTTGGTTTCTGGGACTTTAAGGTCTTGTCTCACTCCTGCCTGGTTCAAATTCACTAGGTCTATATTTTCGACTTTTCAAAGAAAGATAAATAGAATGTGCATGAAGATACCTCCAGGCGGGATATAGGGACATATCTTCTTCCTGTAGCGATCTCTGTGCACTTACTTTTCGATTACCGTGGTTTTTAGGATCTGTTCTAATTCCCTTGACCTCTCTGTAGACAGCTTACTATATATTGGCCATAGATTCATCTATAGGCATATAGTACATATATTCACTAATCTCTTCCTCTAGCTGGGCCCTTTGCATCGCGGTCGTAGCCCTGATGTTTCTGAAAGACTTTGCGTCTTCCATTTGTCTATAACCACTTAAATACAATATATACTACATTCGTCTCTTGATCTTAAACCGGAGTTAGAAATGATCATTTGAAGGATAACACTCTTAAGAGGTTATCATTTGACTATGTTAAGCATTGCTTAGGGTCTGAAATAGATCAATTTTAGACTCGGTTGCTTTCCTGACAATTCAGCATCTCGAGGTTTAAGACGCTGCTGCGATTCAGTAATAAGGGCCCTAGTACGGAGTAGGGTTAGGGTAATACTCATGGCGCATAAACTGGAATTATGTCATACACTCTAAGCACGTGATGTCTCGCTCCCTTGCATCCAGGCCCTTAAGAATGCGTTCGATTCGCAGGTAGCAAATACGACTCTATTACGCAAGACTCGCGGTGGGAATAAAGTACTTCGTACAATTGATCATTACCCGCAATGCGGCCAATCCTCCGATCACGTTAATTGACCACGGACGACTCGACTTGGTTGATCTTGACTTGCTGAATCTCCCACATTCTTCTTGATTGGACATCTGGCGTGGCCACAGATTGTCTGGGTTACATTCGGAGGTCAGAAGGTCGACATCATGGCGCCGCTCGTCACTGTTGCGACGTGCGCGCTCAATCAGTGGAGCCTGGACTTCGCGGGGAATCTGAAGAGGATCAAACAGAGCATCATTCGAGCGAAAGCGGCCGGCGCAACCTTGCGTGTCGGACCCGAGCTTGAGATTCCAGGCTACGGTAAGCCGTCATCTTGTTGACATCAAGCTCGAAATGCTGACCTGTTCAAAACAGGATGCTTGGATCACTTCCTCGAGAATGAGGTCTACGAGAACTCGTGGGACTCGCTGTACTCGATCCTTACGGATCCCTCTCTCCATGGCATTATCATCGACGTCGGCCTTCCTCTGCTCCACCGAACGTGCAGATACAATGCACGAGCCGTGATTCTCGATGGCAAGATCCTCTTCTTCCGTCCTAAACTTTACCTGGCCAACGATGGCAATTTCCGTGAGATGCGTTTCTTCACGCCGTGGAACAGACCTCGGCATGTGGAGCAGTACTTCCTCCCGCCTCTGATCCAGAAGCATCAAGGGCGACGTCACGTCCCCATCGGTGATGTCGTCCTCTCAACAATCGACACCTGTCTCGCGGCTGAGACGTGTGAGGAGTTGTTCACTCCAAACAGCCCGCATATCAACATGTAAGCATCCGCGAGGGACTCTTACTCCCCTTAAAACATTTCTGTTTTGCATATTCAGCCTTGCTAATTTGGAGAATATAAAGGGGACTGAACGGGGTCGAGATCTTCACCAATAGCAGTGGGAGTCATCACTCGCTGCGGAAGCTCGACCAGCGTATCGCGCTCATTCAAGAAGCTACCCGCAAGAATGGAGGAGTTTACCTCTACTCTAATCAGATCGGATGTGATGGAGATCGGCTGTGCGTTTCGTCTCAATCCCAGGTGCGCTTGTGAGCTGACTCAAGTCAGGTACTACGATGGCTGTGCTATGATATTCGTCAATGGCAATATCGTTGGACAGTCGAGCCAATTCTCGCTCAACGAAGTAGAGGTCGTCGTCGCGACCATTGATCTCGAAGAGGTCAGAGCCTATCGATTTGCTCCATCGCGCGGCATGCAGGCAGTGGCAGCCCCGGCCTACGAACGTATCGAGGTCGACTTCTCTCTCTCCCGGGATGAGCTCGATTTTTTGCAGTCACCTACTCCCACGAGACCCCCGCGCTACCATCTTCCCGAGGAGGAGATTGCTCTCGGCCCTGCGTGCTGGCTCTGGGATTATCTGCGACGGTCCAAGGCAGCTGGCTACTTTGTTGCTCTGTCCGGCGGAATTGATAGCTGCGCGACCGCCACAATTGTCTACTCCATGTGCCGTCTCGTCATTGCCGCGATCAAGGAGGGGAACGAGCAGGTCATGGCTGATGTCAAGCGCATCGCCACCATGTCTCCCAGGCTTCCCGAGACGGCCGAGGAGCTGTGCAATCAGATCTTGCACACCTGCTATATGGGGATGGAGAACCAGAGCAGCAAGGAGACACGGGACCGTGCCAAAGACCTTTCCAAGCGGATAGGATCCTATCACACAGATGTCAACATCGATGACGTCTTTCATTCGACCAAGAATATCCTCACTCAAGCCACCAGATTTGAGCCAAAATTCAAAGGTGGGTTCTCTCACATTGATCTCAAGAATCGTACAGGATTGACGCTGACTGCTTTTACCTCATAGTTCACGGCGGATCGGTGACGTCCAATCTGGCGCTGCAAAACATTCAGGCCAGATCACGGATGATAATCTCGTACTATTTCGCACAGCAGCTGTGCGAAGTCAGGAACCGTCCTCAAGGCGGCTCGCTCCTTTGTCTTGGGAGCTCTAATGTCGATGAATGCCTTCGAGGATGTAAGTCAATATAACACCGGTCGAAGGAGATCAATTCTTTGATCTGTCACGATGAAGGCTGACACCGTCCAACACAGATCTCACAAAGTACGACTGCAGCTCTGCAGACCTGAATCCGATCGGCTCTATCAGTAAAGTTGACCTTGTGCGTTCCTCATTCGTTCACTTTTCGGCCCTAGCTAACTCAGGACCCTAGAAACGCTTCATTGCCTGGGCCGCGAAAGACTTTAACATGCCCATACTCGAAGACTTCATCCATGCCATTCCCACAGCGGAGCTTGAGCCCATTACAGCCGACTATGTATGTGATACGCTAGCTCGATGCAATCTCCATCTCGATCCGCACATTTCCTTCTATTCGAAAAGAAATTGAACTGAGCACCTCCTATAGGTACAAAGCGACGAGGCCGACATGCAAATGACATACAAGGAGCTCTCCCGTTTTGGCACTCTCAGAAAGGTCTACCACCTTGGTCCATACGGCATGTTCCTCCGACTCTTAGAGGAGTGGGGGACCAAAGGGGACCTGAGCCCGCGTGATATTGCGCACAAAGTAAGGCCGTTCTTTCAACCGCATCTGTTTGGACTTTTGGCTCACTAGCTGTTTTCTAGGTCAAGTTGTTTTTTCACTATTTCCGTACGCCTGCCTTGATTCCTATCAACATGTCTCGCTCTATCCGATTTCTTACCCCGACTCAATTCTGCAATTGGCCAAATACTGACGAAGATTCTCAGAGATCAACCGCCACAAGCAGACGGTCGCCACGCCTGCGTATCATGCGGAAAGCTATAGCCCTGACGATCATAGATTCGACCTTCGACCGTTCCTCTACCCTTCTGCTTTTGAGAGCTGGTCCTTTCAAAAGATCGATCAGCGAGTGGAGGCCTTAGAGAAGAGGATTGGGAAGCAAAATGGAGCATCATCTAGGAGTTCATGAAAGTTCCTCATCGGAGGCGATCAGGAAGAAGCACGCCCATACGATGCGACGCTTAGCAGAGGCTAGAAACATAGCAATAGATGTCTAACGGCGTTTCCTGCACCAAGGCACTCTCTCTAGAGGCTCATAGACGTTCCAGTTCTCTTCTAAGTAAACCAGGCAGTTTGCATCTCCGTGCTATATACAGAATCTCAGGGTTAGGGTTATTATATGGCCGACCTAAACTCGAACGGAGTAGCGCCTTTGGGCCATAGGACGAGGTCTAGGGATGCCCTCGTCATTGATATCACCCTGTTAAACAAGGCAGGATTATCAAGCCCCGCCGAAGTGCTCGACTTCTGCACTTATGTACGCAACTCGATCTAGGTGGCGCGACGGAGATGCATCGTTTGGATGACCTCTCTCTCATCTTGTATCTTATGAAAGGAAACTCATAGGCGACAAAATGGCCAGTGCTGCATTAGCCACTGGCGGGAGAAAACATCGCTAGCAACGAGCAAATATTCCATCAATGAATTGAAAAAAACGGGAGTTTGAAGTTTCGAGATCGCGACTCTTCCGAAAACTGTTCGATGTCAAGCTCTCCCGAGGATAAGGGTAGGACTGCTCGAGGAAACCCCAAGAAGCACCCCGAATCGGCGACGAAACAAATTGGCCCGAGAAAGTCCTTTTTCTTCTGGATCTCTTAAGACCCTAGCGGTGGAGGAAGCGCAGGAAAGGACTGGAAAGCTGGGTCGCTTCGGAGTAGGCTTCCGAACCAGCGTGAAGTCAGAGGATGTTCCGGTGAGCGACCACTTCGGCATCCTTATTGGCATTTCGGTCCGATAGACGAAAGAGAGGGGGTAGGGGGGGGGAATCAGCCAGCCAAGGGCCCTCTATGGCTTTCTCCTGGCGCCGCGGTCCAAGAAATCAAGTAATGCCATCCAGTGTCCATACATTTGATCTATACCCACGAGTCAGATTTGAGCGGCCAAGCATCCTGTCCAGCACGATTCACGCGTGGCCCTTCGCGGTGAGAATGATAAGGAATCACCCTGCCCGGTCGCCCGAATTCCTTCAATCGTGACCTTGAACCGACCACTGCAACGCCATTCCCGAATGGTGATGCAGGGTCTGCAGATGACATTTCCCCGCATTGTGCTAGTTGGACTGCGGGGAACTTGCATCGCGGGGTCCTCCGTTCGTCAGCCGGCATTCGGTGCTGTGTGTGGACAAGTCCGGAACAGGGAGCACGGTAGCCCATATTTCCGTTCTGCCGAGATCGTGAAAATCTCTCGATTTTGCCGGAAGTGTCCTATTGGATCACAGGTTCGAGATCTCGTTCTCCCTGTCAGGATTCCTGCTCGGGCAGTTCGTTCGAACAGTAACCCGAGACCCGAATCACCTCGCAAATCATCGGGAAGATCTGAGAGTCCCGAGATCGGCGTTTGGCCCAGGGGGCTTATCATCAACCAGAATGCTTCACCGAAGGAGACTTGAAATAGACGCGAGAGGGCGTCACGGAGCGATGCAACAAGCCCCTCCGCATCCTACTGTCATCCCGTACAGCTGGTCGCATGCGGGCTGACGTGGGGGCTAACTCGCTGATGATATTGGTTGGACGACTCGAGGAGTTTGCTTCTTCATGCCAACCCTGATGTTGTTCTCGAGCCTTGCCAATGAAATCGCTCACCCATCGTGGATTGGATGGCAGAAACAAAAGCAAAATAAGCTTACCAGCCGATTTGCTTCTGTAAATCGAGAACACGTGGTACGTGGCCGCCTTGGTTGACGGTTCGAGGACTTCTACTCTGTACTCAATTCGCGCTTCGGCCTCATCTCTTAAGAAAACCTTTCTTTGGAGGCGTTTGAAGAGAACCAGTTCTTGTGAACAATCATTATCCCGTCCAGGCTTCTGACGACGTCTCTAGATCATGTCCGCCCCCGTTGACAAGAAAACAGAAGATGCGAGCCATATTGAAGAAAGTGGTGATGCCAGAGGGCCCGTCGATGCCGATGATGCCCTCAAGGCCATTGTCGACCATGCCGGGGACTCAATCCAGCTTGATGCCGAGACAGAACGTCGTCTCCTCCGCAAAATCGACATGAACATCATGCCGGTAAATACTCCCTTTGATCGTTCCCCATTTTCGCTACCTTGGAGCTGACTATACGTGCTTACGACTAGATGATGTGCATCATCTACGGCCTGAATTATCTTGACAGTAAGTTTGATCTCATTGATGCCTTATAGGGAGGACTTCGGCTCATGTTCTCACAGAAACCACGCTGTCATACGCAAGCATCATGGGGCTGCAGACGGATCTCCATCTTGTCAATGACAACTACCAATGGCTGAGCAGTCTATTTTATTTCGGTATGAAATCCCCACCTGGCCTTGTGTAACTCACGATTATCATGCCGAGTTTGGAGATCCGGCCTGACGATTCGACACCAGGCTACCTCGGCTGGGAGATCCCCACAAACTGGCTCATGCAAAAGTTTCCCCTGGCAAAGTACTCGGCTGTCAACATTATCCTCTGGGGTCTGGTGCTTTGTCTCTTTGCCGCGACGCACGACTTTGCTGGAGCCGTCGTGATTCGCCTCTTCCTGGGCATCTTTGAAGCCGCAGTCACCCCCGCTTTTGCGCTCTTCACGTCTCAGGTTAGTGCCCTTCAAGACAACATGATTGCCGGCTCACTTCTGGGAGCGAATGGGCTGAGTGTGAGAAGTGGTACACGATAAAGGAACAGGGTTTTCGTACGGGAATCTGGTTCTGCTTTAACGGGTTTGTGAGTCTTGCTAGGTCTTTCCTCATGCGATCCCCTAAACTACACGAACGTGCTCTCCCGATCTTTTACGGGTCTGACAGAAGACATCAATGCAAAGGCCCAGATTATTGGAGGCTTGGTGGCTTATGGATTTGCCCACGGTGCCGAGAAACACGCCTTCTCGATCGCTCCCTGGAAAGCGATCTTCATCTTCACAGGCGTCCTGACAATCACAATCGGTATCATCTTCCTGTTCTTCATGCCGGATAACCAGTTGAATGCCCGCTTCCTGTCTCCGGAGGAGCGCATACTAGCCATCCACAGGATTCGGATCAACGAGCAAGGGATCGGCAACAAGCACTTCAAGGCATACCAGGTCAAGGAGGCTATTCGTGATCCCGCCGTCTGGGGCATTGTTCTGTTTGGCCTGATGTCCAACATTCCCAACGGCGGGATAACGAATTTCTTTTCCCAGCTCATCGTCTCATTTGGCTTCACGCCACAACAAAGCCTCTTGTACGGGACCCCTGGCGGAGCCGTGGAGGTCATCTTCATCCTCGGCTCCGCCTATCTAGGGGATCGCTATGGCAACCGGATCTTGATCGGGACATCGGGGGTCATTCTGTCGATGATTGGCATTATCATGATCATGGCTTTACCGCTCGACAATCCGGGCGGACGGCTGGTTGGCTTCTTCTTTACACAAGTAAGCTACAGCAGATACAAATCACGCACCACCCTTTGGACGCAGGAGGAGGTAAAAGAACAGTCAAAGAGCAAGACTGACTGAACCAGTCCGCTCCGACCGGCTTCGTTGCATTATTGTCTCTCATTTCGTCCAATATCGCTGGTGGGTTCTAGACCTGACATGACGATGCCCGGATATTGCTGATATCTCTCGAAAGGATGGACGAAGAAGGTCACCGTGGCGGCCATGTTCCTAGTGGCTTATTGCGCTGGGAATATCATCGGTGAGATCCTATTTCATACACCATCGTCTCATTGCATGATCACATGTGCCTGATATTAGAGTGTTGCAGGTCCGCAAATGTTCCGACCCAAGGACGCCCCTCACTACATCCCGGCCGAAATTACTATTGTGGTGTGCTGGACCGCCTGCCTCGTCGACCTGCTCTTCGTCTGGTGGTGGTACCGAAGACAGAACAAGAAGAAGGCGTCGATTCGGGCCGACTCAACTTATGTGAGGCTTGAGAACCATCAGTTCTTGGATATGACGGACTGGGAGAATTCCGAGTTCACCTACACCATTTAAAAGAGCCCATGTTAGGTTGGTGGACTCAAGACGAGGGGGTCAGGACATGCTCGTCGCCTATGAGGATTCTTGGACAGGAGGCACTCATAGGCCAGATTGCATTTCCTCAGAGTCAAAGGAACTCCAGTTACGGTCAACGGTCGGCGTAGTCACAAGCACAGGAGAGTCTGATGGTAGCATAGAGGTTCTCATCACAATTGATTCATCACCCTGATAACCATAAGTACGCATTCATTGGCCTACTGTTCATTGGCCTACTTATTCGGAAACGCCCCTCGCACGTCTGATGCAGTGCTCCCATCCCGTCTGGCGTTACGCCATGCGGGGGGGGCATCTCAATATCAGCCCAGGCACAGCCCCTGTCTAATCGTCACGAGTCAGCCTGGACCCTGATCCGAAGTTGAGTCGTTCGGTGAATCATGACGTCTCGTGAAGATCATCTCGGGTGGGGGCTTAGGGGTGTCCCTTCATTCCGGCATTCTCCAGATTCGCTCTCCGGTCAATGCACACAGATTCGGAGTGGACGCTCGAAATTGCCGTCGCCTTCACCCCACGTCTCATCCAATATCTCCCACTCTCAAGGTCTCATCGATACTCACATTTTAAGGCTACGGCTGAGCAGTGAGATCACCCATGGAGCCCCGCACGTGAACAGTCTCAATCCTTTTCTCGCCTCCCATTCCAACCCAGGGCAGAGCCAACTTGGCGTGATACATCTTGAGGATCACCGAGTCGCAGCCATTCATCATCAATACCGACCATTCCCTGATAGAAGACACAAGATTCCTTCCCGCACGTGCCGTTCCGGGTCCTTTGACGCCACGAATCGGTGCGCGACCCATTGAGCGGCGAGTTCATCCGATGCAGCTGCTCGTCTTCTGTCTCGATGGACATCGTTCCACGGAAGAGGGACCGCAGGCGTGGGGTCTTTCGAGATCCGGCTAGCCTGAAGGCCATTGTGTCACCAAGAGCTGGACCCGAGGTGTCACCACCGGAAGTGTTCACCATTACCTTATTTTTTACGACGTGGTACGCCGTATCACCATTCCATGCAGGCGATAGGTCTTCTGGTGTCGTCCTCGGGACTTTCCAGAATGATCAAGGAATCAGAGTGTTGACAAGGTTTCCTTCGCCCGGTCAAGCTTTAGCAGCCTCTTTCGATTTTATGTTGCTACCATGGTGATCATCGCGGAGTCGAGACATCGGGTCAAACCACACACCATCGGATGCGACTCGATGGTCACGGCGAGAGCCAAGAATCCTCTCTGTCGAAGAGGCTGCCTGGCTCCCTCAATGCCCATGAGCATCCTCATCGCACGTGTAGCTTGCTCTTGGGCGGACTCCGCCAGGATATAAGAGGCGTTCATCTCCGCGTCCTCAGGTCATGATCCAAGCCGCCAGTCCTCACCCGCCCTTCTCAGCCTGCAACCTCCCCTCCCGATAACCAATCTCAATGTTCAACGTCCGTCGTCTCGCCCTCCTCCTGGGAGCCGTGCTGCTCCCAGCGGCGCTGGCTGCTCCCGCTCCAGCCGCCAAGGAGCCCGAGGTCGTTCCCGGCAAATACATCGTCACTTTAAAGGGCGATGCCTCCTCTAAGATCCAAACCCACATGAGCTGGGTGGACAGCATCCACACAGAGTCCCTCGCCAAGAGAAAGACAGCCGGTGTTGAGAAGACTTATAACATTGCAGACTGGCACGCCTATGCTGGCGAGTTCGATGAAGAGACTATTGAGCAGATCAAGGCCAGCCCTGATGTGAGTTTCTTGAACCTCTCATCTCCATCATCGAATAATTCCACCGCGGATGGGCCGCGTGATAGCCGTCCCGAGGACCGTGGAATGCTGACTTGAGATGGTGGGTGACCTGCCTAGGTGGCTCACGTCTCGCCCGACTACATCATGCACATCGATGACGCCCACGTCGCCGACCATGCGCTCGACAAGCGTGCATTGACGACTCAATTCGGCGCCCCCTGGGGTCTGGGAACCATCTCCCACCGCAACCCAGGCTCCATCGACTACGTCTTCGACACCTCGGCCGGTGCGGGGACGTTTGCTTACGTCGTGGACAGTGGTATCTTGACCACTAATGTCGAATTCGGAGGCCGTGCCAGCTGGGGATACAACGCCATACCTGGATCGTCTAATTCTGATATGATCGGTCATGGAACGCATGTCGCGGGCACCATCGGTGGCTTGACTTATGGTGTGGCCAAGCGGGTCAGTCATCTCATTGATCTCTCCATCTGTTCCCCATCCGTCCCGAGTCGATTCTCCTTCTTGTGGGACCTTAGTAACCCTGACCTTCTTCCGATTCACAGACGAACCTCATCGCCGTCAAAGTCTTTGACTCTGCGGGTTCACCCACCTCCGTGGTTCTCCAAGGGTTCAACTGGGCAGTCAATGACATCGTGTCGCGCAATCGAGTCTCCCGCGCCGTCATCAACATGTCTCTTGGCGGACCTACCAACCCTGTCTGGAACTCTGCCATTGACGCGGCCTTCACGAGGGGCGTCCTCAGCGTCGTCGCTGCCGGCAACGGAGATCCTAACACCGGTCTCGGTGTCAATGTCGCCGGTTTCTCCCCTGCCAACGTCCCCAACGCCTTCACAGTCGCCGCCATCGACTCGTCGTGGCGCATCGCCTCCTTCAGCAACTGGGGCGCTGGTGTCGACATCTTTGCTCCTGGTGTTAACATCCTGTCCGCATACATCGGCAGCAACACCGGAACTGCCACCCTGGACGGAACGTCGATGGCATGCCCCCATGTGGCCGGCCTTGCGGTCTACCTCATTGCCCTTGAGAACATCAGCACACCTGCTCAGCTGACCTTGCGCATCAAAGCGCTGGCTACCCAGAACAGAGTCTCCGGAGTGTTGAATGGCAGCCCGAACTCGATCGCCTACAACGGCAACGGGGCTTAAGAGGATGATTGGCTTCGATCTCTGATCCCCTCATGGAGAGCATGATTCTCCATAGCAGTGTGAAGTGTTGGGAGGAGTGTTGTTTGGGTCGGAACAAGGGGGGAAGTGCTCTTTTTCGGTCATCAATTTGTAACTCAGGCCTGGATACTCGATAGCAGCCCAAAATTGATTATGCCCTGCGCTTCTTGGTAAAACTCGGCTACTTTCCCAGCATTTCAGACCAGCCATGCGGACTGAGAGTCGGCTTTCTCCGCCAAAGACTGTGCCCATCGTGGGGTAGCGATTTCGTGAGATCCGGCGCGGGTCTCATGTGCGTCATGACTCGCGCCCCTTCTTTTGGCTCGTCTTGCGATGGTTTTCTCTCTCAGTGATGGTGATCATCGTCCTCATGGTCTGTCAGCTTTCCTGGTAATAAGGGTGTCCATCTCGACGCGAGAAGCAGATGACATCAATAGATGGAATTTTGCTAGTCCGGGAGTTGGACGCGCGCTGCATCGACATTCAAGCCGTTGATCACTTGTGACTTCATGTTCTGATTCATCACATCAATGGGTCTCGTCCGAGGTAAACGCCTCGATGACTCGCGAACCTTCGAGACACTGGCAAACTCCAAACAACTTCCAGATCACTTTCCTTTCCCCCCGACGTTTAATTCCTCCCATCATTTCTGTGTTTCCCTCGTCTCAAATGCACGATTGCTTAATCGTAAAAGATGCCGAAAGAGAGCCCACCTTCCGCATGAGATTCCCATCTAGAAAATCAGCCCCCTGGTGTCGATAGCCTGAACCTTTGAAGGGATTCCTCGAGACTCGCCATCCGCTTCGACCCCGCTGGTCGTCACGTACAAAATCATGCCATCCCGTCGCGTTCGACCAAATTGACAGGCAGTGGTTGTTGTGAAGTCCAGCGTGCCATCCCCGCCAGCAACGACGACCTTGATGCCCTCGGCATTGACTGCGATGATCGAACGACCCGAGTTGGTCGTCACCCATTTCAAATCGTTCCGGCCCGGGCCAAAGACGAAGTCATCGAGACCCGGCGTTTGAAACTGGACCATTCTCTCCGCTTGAGCACCCTGTGCAGGGCTGCCGTCCTTCTCCACCTTCATGCGATATATCGCCCTCTGAGAATTGTTGGTTTCAACGCTCGTATCAGCGGTGCTGTTTGTCCACCAGAGATGCCCATCGTGGATCTTGATACCGTTGATGCCCAAAGTGGAGTATGGGCCTGGATTCGTCGCGTCTTGGAGATTTGCCGCAATGTCCACCTCTTGAGTGCCGGCGTTGACGCGCCAGACCAAATTCGAGAACGAGTCCGCGATCAGCACCACATCCTGCGCCTCAGGTGCTGCAATGACGCCGTTGAGCAGCGTGGCCTCTGGGAGGTCGGCGAGAAGGCTCGGTTGCGGTGACGGATCGTTGAAGTCGATGCTCCAGAGACCAAACGACCCCTTTGTCGGGCCGGTGGCGAAGCTGAAGTTGCCGCCTGCAACGACAAAACGATCCGGCGCGAGCTCTGCGATGCCAAGCAGGCTGGTGATCTGCTCGATTGTGAAGTGCCGGATAAGTGTTGGCGACGCTCCTGCCGGATCCACGACCTCATAGAGCGAGGCGTTGGGGAGGACAGTCGTTAACAATAGGTTTCCATTCGCCCGAACGGCGAGGTTCTCGATCCAACTGCCGGGAGGAAGCTCCGTGACGGCGTGATGCCTCAACGGGATATTCAGGGGGTAATCTAATCCAGGAATGGCAGTGGCGGTTGCACCGGCGACCAGGCACCAAGAGACGAAAGACTTCATGATTGATATTGATGAGGGAAATTCAAAAGAAGATGGCTGTCAACGCGGAAGAAACTGGCCATGGATGGACTCTTCCCCAGAGATCAATATATCTTGTCATTCAAATACCGCCCTGCCTTGGCACTTGTTCAGCTCGAGGTTCTAAGACCTCCACAGTCTTACTCATCGGGAGATCGGCAGGCTTCACCGATCCCTTGGACAGCCTTGGGCTCCACATTTCTGACCTGAAGACGCGGTATACATGCAGCGTTGGTGTGCGTGTGTATGGGAGCTAAGGGTACTCGTGTGTACATGTTCAGCTGAAGACAGACGGGCGATGATCGTCTTGAAAGCAATCACTGTCCTGGTTTTTATTAAGATTTCCCCTTTTAGGAGGTGAAAAGTGGAGGATACCCCCAGACGAGGCTGTGGATCTGCGTGCGGCGAACAAGGCCATACCAAGATATCTGCATTTGTATTCCCCTTTTGTTGATGATGACAACGGAAGCTTGGTTGTTATCATTTAGAAAATTGACAGTGTCACACTCCTCCGTGACCTTTGCTGTCATCTGCGGTTCTTTCTGATGCTGTCCTGATGCACATGACTATTCATCATCATTCCAGCCTAGAAGACCGTTGCTGGTTCGCCAATTCATGCATCCTCCAAGGGCAGGGTCATAATGGCACGAAACCCCTAGCAAGAAGGAGGCCAGCTCTAGGAGAAAAAAATAGATCAATTTCTCAAATCGTGATGCACCCGCGACTGAAGAGGAAAGTCGAAGTCCGATACGAGTAAAGCGACTTTCACTGACGAAGGCTCTCCCATCACGGCCAACGTCTACGACAGAGGGTTGGCCGAGGTCCCCGTGTTCTGGACCCGAGAGCAACAGTATAAGACAAAAAAAAAACGCCTTCTAAGGCGCATCCCGTCCCCACTGCACCTGCGAACGCATTTCGTCTCGTTTTGACTTATCAAAAACCGTTTTGAGTGGTCTCGTCCAAAGCCCACCCGAAGCTGAAGGTCTGACATCTTCAGTATATGTCTGGTGCGAACTGGGAGATTCGGAACTTCCCCGGCACTTCGATTGAGCTTCGGAGAGACGATGCCGTCTCAATTCAGGCAAAAGAATCGATTTTCAAGGGTCATGCAACCGGCCGCTCTTGGGTATTGCCGCTTTCCCAATCGGACACGTTACATTCTGATGAAAACCGACGATAAAGCGCTCAACTCCCAAACAGGAGGAAGTGCGTTTCTTTGATGCGGCCCTAGAGAGCTATCGCATGGATGAGCCTCAGGGTCTCGGCCAACCAAATGCGCCTCGTGATCGTGTTGTGATCTGATCTTTCTAGGCCAATTGCGGAGAGACTCGAGGACCAGGCTCGATTGAGCAAAGAAGGAGGGCAGATGCATACCCCGGAACTCCATGATGCATGTCGCGGGGTTTGCTTCCGAGTGCCGCTGTTTTTTTTTTTTTTTTTTTTTTTGGGGGGGGGGGGGGGTGGGCAATTACTTTTGTGAGGTTCGGTCTTTCTTTCTTATTTACTCTTATTTTTATCCCTGCAATAGTAATAGAATAATCAATCACAACT
>NQYQ01000022.1:341516-374349 GCA_003055925.1 Escovopsis sp. Ae720 | reverse complement strand
TTGGGTTATTTGTGTGTTGTGTTTTGTTGTTTGGGTTGGGTGTGTTGTTTTGTGTTGTATGTGTTGGTGGTGGGTGGGGTGGTTGGGGGGGTGTGGTGGGGGGGGACGCTCAATCTATTGCTGAAGTGCCTGGTTTCTCGATCTAATTACAGTCATTTCAACACTCTGTAAAGACTAGAAAAATACAGACATAAACTTTAAAGCCAGAGAATATTATTATCAGAACATAAGCGACCTGCATTTACTCCGTGGGGATTTTACAATTAAAATTATCTTTAGATATCAATAAATAAAATAGTCAAAGCCATTCTCTTCTATTAAATATAAAGAGATACTTATGCCTATCGAAATCTTCTAAATAATCGCAAAATCCTATCCTATTTAAGTCTATAATAATTACAGAGTAAGTTAAAATTAAAAAAGACACCATCCTCTACTTAGGATAGGTGACTTGTCTTTTGATTAATTGATCCATGTATGTATGATAGCTCTAGCATTAAATCCAGCTACCTATATACTGATGGATGTGACCTGGGCCTCTCGAGGCTTTGCCTTAGAACAGAGAACTGATCATGAGTAAAGCTGCATGTCGAGACATGGTCTGCGGGTCAAGACTCGATCGATCGTGGACCCACATGTATTGGCACGTACTCGTACTCATTCATGACAGTGTCCAAGTCAAGAAGCTCCGAAGATGCAAGGGATGGCGCATATGTTCTTGATCAGATGTGGGGACTCAATAGTTTACCTTCTTCGTCGAGAACAAGGAAAGCAGTTGGCCAAGGAGTGCGACCTTGCGCGACGGCGCAGTCGTGCGGACAGGGGTGAGCTCTTTTTACCTGCCCCGTTCGCTGCGCTATCTAGGAGATTTCTTCAGCTCGCTCAAGAAATTCATAGAAGTTTGCAGCCTGTCAATCAGCTGGATAAACGGCACGGTGAGACTCCCCTGCCTGAGAAGCTGACTGAGATCGCGAAGTTGATGGTATGTCGTTGGGCTTTCGGCTCGAGCACCTCCAAACGGCAGGTCGCAGGGCGAGGATGTTCTGGAGCGAGGAGGCCAAAACGCAGTGTTTAGCTTGTTCGATTTGAGCATGTTACACCATCAGAAAGAGAGGTAGCGCGGCCTCCAGATCATAGATGCCGCCTCGCATGCCTCTCGGTGGCGCAAGTCCATGCCACATCCCATTGAAGATGGTTGCACCCGTCACGCCGTCATTGGCCGTAATATGGAGGAGGGTAGTGGAGTGCTTCCGCGGAACGTGCTGATATGGCATTCGGGGTTAGAGTGACCCAATTTTTGGCAGAGACATCCGAATGTATCATGGGAAAGCTGGCGATAGCTTCCCTGGGCGGCGATGAAGACTATCCTGCCGCGAATCTGGGGTGCAGTCGGGGCGACAAGGGGGGCCGCATGTAGTCATCCATCCAGCATCTTGGACCCCGGTCAATGCCAGGTTGAAAGTCAGCACCTTTGTGAGTGTTGCTCGGGATGTGAAGATACCTCCACACGCACGCACCTACTTTCCGTCTCCGTAGGATCTCGCGCGGACTTATGCCGAGAATCCGCGGCAAAAAGTATCCCATGTGGCTTCTCAGTCGTACTCGTACTCGTACATGCGGCCGACGTTCATGCAGACATGCGTCCAAATTACCCCAGGGACCCCGGCCTTGTCCTCGGCAGACATATCCGTATGCGGAAAGTGGCATGCCAATCAAGAGCAGCCAAACGTCCCAATGGCTGATAAAAGTCCTCCGGCTCAAGCCCCGTGAGTTCGTGCCCTGCACACGCGCTTCGCAGCGGCTGTTGGATCTGAGACAGAATGGGCAGCAGACGCGCCAATTTCTTAGAAACCCTCCACGACATTGGGGGTCCTGACTTTCCTGACTTGCCTGACCTGTCGAGCAGCTACTTACAGAAGTTCATCGAAGCAAAGGGCTCGCGGCCCCGCAAAGGGCCCCCGAATGAACAGGGACCGGGACGGTCGCTTCGAGTTCCTACTCGTAGTGAGACCCATTCGCCTGCCCTGATCGTGCCGCGGGGCGTGCGCGTTGTGATCCTGCATGAATTGAATGCAAAGCTGATCCCGGGCCAGTGGAATCACAGTCAAAGAGCGTGCATGGATCACGTCCAATCTTTCAAGGATCGCGGAGCCCCGCAGGGTTGCACCTGGAGCCAGGAAACTCCGGGTGGTGACACGGCCTGGCTGTTGAGATTCGGCGCGATGGAAACACAAAGGCTCATCAGATGCTGATGCGTTCCAACGGCTCGGGCATATGCATCTGTCCACCTGGGCCCGAATTGATGGTGCCCGAATGAGCTCTCCTGGATTGAAAGATTTGACATTGGTCGCCGAGCAGAACACATGCTGAGACGTGAGATTTTCCTTTCTTGCTTTCGATGCTCTTCTCGCCTAATCTCAACATGAGATGGAAGCATAAGGTATTGATCATGAATATGCGATGGAGGAGGTACGAGCAGTTGGAGATGACTCGTAGGCAAGCAGACACCACGTGCCATGTCACGCGTCCGAGCACACGATACGCAAAGTCACAAATTGCGCAAGCCACGAATCGATCCCGATGCCTCCTGCCCCTCCCCCCTTTCCATCCGACGACATTCCGACGACGACGATGTCGCATCGAAGCCGCGCAAACAAGCATGCATCTATCACGGCGAGATCCAGCGCAAGATTCTGGACGGTTTGAAGGGAAGAGCAGACAGTCAAATGATGGTGCCGTTCAACTCAAACGCTCTATTTGTCTTGAGCAGGCATTCACAGATCCAATCAGCCTGCTTCCTTAGGAGCCCAATGCTTTCCGTGATGGCATCAGGCGCTTGCCGTGCAGCTGGCTCTACTCTTCTTGGGGAAGGTCGCTGCATGGCATGAGAAGATACCGATATCGATGAGTCAATTCCAAACACATCGACCGCACCGTGTGAGGCGTTGGGTGACGGTGCGAAGGGTGCGGTATATCTAGGGATTCTGGCTCAAGACGTCCATCCATCCGAGTCTTTTGACTGACACAAGCACAGTGGCCACACATCGTGAAGAGGATCCTGCTATTGGCCTGGGTGCGCGCATTAGCGTCCGCCGCCCGGGCCACTTGGCCGGTGGCTAAACCCGAATGACTCGACCGGCCCGCGCTTGTACCTGATCTCGCTCCTCGTGCTCGGTCCCGAGGCCCGGGGATCAATCTTTGACCGGCACTGCACCGCAAGCGCGCACAGGCACGCGAGCGCATCATAGGCCCGGCTCGGAGCAAACGTCCCCACTCACTTGGCTGTTTCGCGCGCGCACACACACACATTGATAACTTCGATGCTTCCACTCGCGCACACGCGCATATAGGGAGACACGCATGATGTCGACTCGACAGTGCCTCTCAAGAACTCAAAGGCAACAACGTTGCATTGATCTTCTCTTCTCAAGACTATCGGCAGAGGCATGAGATCCCGAAGATCAATCATGGGGGGATACTTCGAAGTGCATCACTATGAGCCCACGATGTCGGCCTAGACGAGAGAGCTATCAGGGATCCCGAATACCCCTGTGGCGGCAACATGACTCCTGGCAGCGTCGCATGGCTTCATCAACCACCAACAGCCTCGACACTGGGGGTGTCGAGAGCAAAGAACAGACCACGAAGATCCGAAACGTCATGTTACATGCGAACTCTTTTCTTTTTCTTTTCTGTACGTCAGTAGTCTCGATACCCGACTGCCCCATCGGGAAGGCCTAGAATGATTCGAGACCCTGCGTGTTTTCTTTCTTGCTCGTTTGCTTGTTGGTCCTTGCTCAGCAGAAGAGGATCTGGATCATATCGCACTGTAAGTTGCTCATTGACAGATATCCGGTTCTTTGTGCTTCTTCAAATCTATAAAGGCGGCTTTGTCTCCCATCCTCTCTGGCTTTTTGGAACATCTCTTCACCATCCTCCTCACTTATCCCCCCTTCGCCTTCCCATCTCATTCATTTTTCTATCATCTGGCCTGTCAACTGGTTGACAGCTTTAAGACATCAGCACAATGTTCTCCATTCCTTCTCTGGCCGCGGGACTCGGCTTTCTCGGTCTCATTACCGGAGTGCAGGCTGGTTACAACCCCAGCGCCACGAACAACATCGCCGTGTACTGGGGTAGGTCATGCATCAATGTTTTGGAATGACAAGATTGGTTGCATACTGCCGCACTCGAAATGCTGACGGTAATTTTTGCTCCTTTCAGGTCAAAACTCTGCCGGCCAGCTCTCCACCCAGTCGCGTCTCTCTTATTACTGTCAAAGTGAGTACTTGTATCCCTTTCTGCTTCCACACACGAAAGATCTACGACTAACATGTGAAATCAGGTGCCCCCGATGTCAATGTAAGCTTCAGGCATACGGCATATCTCGATGGTGAATGTTCACTAACAATATCAAGATTATTAACCTGTCTTTTCTTACCGGTCTATACAATCCCGCCATGAACTTTGCGAATGCCGGCGACAACTGCACCGCCATCGCCGGATCCAACCTCCTCCGCTGCCCTCAGATTGAGTATGTACAATGGCCTCCGTTTCTGAGCATCATTCATAATGACTCTCCGTGACTGACTCGCCTCCTTTCAGGGCTGATATCATCGAATGTCAGCAAACTTATGGCAAGACAATCCTCCTCTCCATGGCCGGAGCCATCTACAGCGAGGGTGGCTTCCCCTCTGATGCTGCTGCCGTCACCTCCGCCAACAACATTTGGTCCCTCTTCGGCCCCATCCAGAGCGGCAGCACCGCCACCCGTCCCTTTGGCAACGCCGTCGTCGACGGCTTCGACTTTGACTTCGAGTCCACTGTGAACAACGCGCTTGGCTTCACCCGCCAGCTGCGCCAGCTCACCAACTCTGCCGGCGGGAAGAAGTTCTACCTCTCCGCCGCGCCTCAGTGCATGTATCCGGACGCCGCCGACCAGACCTTCCTCCAGGGCCAGGTCGCCATGGACTTCATCCAGATCCAGTTCTACAACAACTGGTGCGGTGTCTCTAACTTCCCGACTGGCTGGAACTTCGGCACCTGGGACAACTGGGCTAAGACCGTCAGCGCCAACCCCAACGTCAAGATCCTCCTCGGCGTTCCGGCCTCCCCCGGCGCCGCGAACGCCGGCCAGTACCCCACCAGCTCGCAGCTCTCCAGCGCCTTCAGTGACGCCAAATCCTATTCCAGCTTCGGCGGTGCCATGCTCTGGGACATGAGCCAGCTCTACCAGAACCTCGACTTCCTGAAGCAGATTGTCGGCCTCGTCGGGGGCGGTAGCGCTTCTCCCACCCCTCCGCCCCCCTCTTCCACCCCCACCCCCAGCCCGACCACCCCTCCTCCCAGCACCGCGCCCACGACCCCTCCCGTCTCTTCCCCCACCGGCGGCAACGGCGCCGGTCTCCCGCAGTGGGCCCAGTGCGGTGGAACGGGCTACACCGGCCCTACCCAGTGCGCCGCTCCCTACAAGTGCGTCACCAGCAGCGTCTGGTGGAGCTCTTGCCAGTAAAGCGAGCCTTTACCCTGGCCGTTTGATACGGCCATGTCGCAGCCATCTTTGCAGCCACCTGACACTCCTGGACTTTTGAGTGCGGCAGACCTCGGTGTTGATCTCGCCAAGAGCATGAGATCGCGAAACGCCTGACCTTATGACCCAGTGTCATACTTTTCTTGTTCATATCTTGTCTGATTTTCTGACCGTCTTCTTCCGAGCAACATACTTCCATTGCAAAGTTTGTACATATGGACCTCTGACTTTTCTTTCTTCGAGCTAAGGCTCGCCGGATTCGATAGCTCGGCAACAAGGGTGTCGAATTCTTCTTGTATATATGTTTGAGTTGATGTGGATAGACATAGCCCGATTCTGTGAGCAATGCGATCTATATTTTACAACGTCTATAGTCCAATAGAGTATCAACGGAAGCTTGCGTGGAGAGAATGTCTTTCGCGGTGCCTGTCGACTTGATGGTCCCGAGGTCACGGCCCAGTGCGACTCAGGTCTGCCTCTTCCGACATTCGGGAGCCTTGCGCACAATGATGGAGTTCCCCGCCGCAGAGGTGGAAGAACTGCTGTGTGTACATGGCCTCCCGTGCCCAACCGGGATTGAGGCGGCGTGGAGTTCACGGCTGAACACAGAATTGGGCTCACACACATACATAACACGTGTAGCTACATACGTTGGGCATTCATCATCATACCATTGCGTTCGGAGGGCAACACTTAGTAGTATTTAATCCGCAATGGTTCGATAAGAAAATGACTGGGACGATAGATGCCTGGTAGACATTGCGACCTTGCCTCCTTTGCTTTGTCTCTTCGTCCACTTCGATTCAACAACGCCTATTTTCGCTTGACGCAACATTCAGCTTGATCCTGTGCAAACGATTTCAATCCAACGCGATGGCCTCAGCGCCCTTTACCGTGGGACTTCACGAGATTCACTACCATGAACCTGACGATAAGGCCTGTGTCGATATCATCGCAATCCATGGTCTGGATACCAAGTCGCCTGATACGTGGCTCTGGAGGCCAGAGACCAAGGGCGAACCAGGAATTAACTGGCTCGACGATCCGAAGATGCTGCCAAGTATTGTCGAGCAAGCACGTATATTCACATGCGATTGGCCGGCTAACATGTTTATACCCGAAGATAAACATGAAGGAGGTCTGCGGGAGGCTTCCCGCTCTCTGTTGGCCAGTATTCTTTCAAGGTCGTCACCCAATTTTCATGGAAATCCCGCAATGGAGCGTCCCATTGTCTTCATCGCATCTTGCCTCGGAGGCATCATCTTGATGCAAGCTTTGACCATGGCAACGGAGGAATACCTCCCGATCCTGAGAGCTACGCGCGGCATCGTTTTCCTGGCTACACCCTTTCGTGGAACATCATTCGAACACATCGCAGAATGGGCGGAGAAGGGTCTCCGAGTCTGGGCCTCCATGCAGAACTCGGGTGTGACAAACCTCCTCGAATTCGTCAAACGAAATGTGCATCTCAATGAGCTTGTACGAGAATTCACTCGACTATCGATGAAGCAGAGATATCGAGTACAAACCTTCTACGAACTAAGAGACACCAGCCTTTCAGCAAAGGTCCCCGGTGTCAACGCCTTGCCTGATTGGATGCTTGGGAAGTCTTTGAAGAAGAGACATGTAAGTGGGCAACTACTCCCTCTTTCAAGATTTATGATGAAAGCACCTTTGACTTACAATCAGCAGCTGGTAAATGAAGAATCCGCCTCTCTCGACATCGTCCCACATCCTCTCCCTCTTGACCGCCCGCATATTACCATGAACAAATTTGGCCACCCGAACGATGCTGATTATCAGCGTCTTTCTGGAAGTATAAGACTGATACTTTCAGACGTACGTCAAGCATCATGTCTCGCAGCAGAGGACAATATCATTCGCAAACATTATACTAGCGATATGTTGAGAATTCAGAGACTGTCCGGCGACTTTTTGCCCATGGAACGATGTTATATAAATCTCACCCTTGTTGAACAACAAGATTTATTTCAACACAGATTTTCTGACCAAGGAGCTCAGAACAAGGAAAGCGACGATCCCAGGGGTTCGAGCCTCTCTCTCATATCTCAGCCGGGGACGAACACACCGACAAAGGAGATTCAGGTCGACTTGGAGAAGATCTTCGACACCCGAAAGGGGCTCAACGGCACCTTTGCGCCCCCAAGGAGGATTTTGATTTATGGGCGCGCAGGTGTCGGAAAATCAACCTTGTGCAAGAAGATTGTCTACAACTTCACGCATCTCGGAGCGTGGGGCCACCTTTTTGACCGGGTCATTTGGATTCCCCTAAGAAATCTCAAGAACAAGGAGATAATTGATCACAACCTAGAAGGATTGTTCTTCGCCGAGTTTTTCTCTCAGAATCCGGACGGTCATGGTCATGCCGAAACCATGTGGCACGCGTTAGAGGCGATGCAATACGGGAGAACATTGTTCATTCTCGATGGTCTTGACGAGATATCCGAGGCATTCGACCCGTCTCAAAAATTGAAGCAACTTCTCGAGACTCTTCTGAATCTCCCAAACGTTATAATAACCACTCGACCGCATGTCAACATTTCCAGCATCATGGGAAAGCCCCTAGATTTGCAATTAGAGACAGTCGGCTTCACGTCAGAACAGGTCAACCGGTACCTCGAGGCCGCTGTTGATAAAGACACCGCCAGACGGATTCAATCATTCATCAAGGACCATGCCATTCTCCAGAGCCTTGTCAAGATTCCCATTCAACTTGACGCTGTGTGCTACATATGGGGAAAACATGATACTCTCCACGCGCCGCAGACAATGACTGCCCTATATCAGTCCCTGGAGGCAAGTCTCTGGGAAAAGGACATCAGACATCTTGATCAACGAACCCAAAAGAGGCAAAAGCGGATGATCGAAGCGATAGCCTTCTCCGGTCTTCTTGGCAACATCGTAAATTTCGACTTCGCGTTCCGAGAAAAGATCTCCCGGATAAAGTTTCTGGATGGGTTTTCATCTTATCCTACCTGGGAAGATGATCTCGCCAAGGTCTCCTTCATGAGGGCATCAGACTCGCCGGCTAGCCATCGAGACAGGACATACCATTTTCTGCATCTCACATTCCAGGAGTACTTTGCGGCCCTTTACTTCGTCCGTCACTGCGAGGCAAACACGGCGATTCCATACTTGAATGTTGAGACATCTATGTGGAGTTCTAACAGCATTGCGCCCACTCGACTCGTGCAGGAGCAGAAATACACAGCCCGACTCGACATATTCTGGCGCTTCGTCTGCGGACTACTCAACGACAATCACCAGGTGACGGCCTTCTTCAAGAACCTTGACGACGAACCACGTAATCTCGTGGGCCTCGAGCATCTCAGGCTGATAGTGCACTGTCTGAACGAGCTTCCGGAGACTGCGCCAATCCGGAAATCGTTGATGCAAGGTGGGCTAGCACGAATGATGCAAGGATATTCACTATCCCGCACTTTGCTTTTGCGTGCGACCAAGGAATTGTCATCGGAAGACTTTGACAGCTTGTGGATCTCCGTCTTCATCAGCAGCAGGAATAGGGAGGATTCAGATACCTCGAGCCCCAGTTACAATTACTGGATCAACCGTCATCGTCCTGATACCCTCCAGTTTTGCGTGAATCATTTGAGGAACCCCAATCGCGTTTTGCCATTTCTGTCTCCTAGGGAACTTGGGAATCTAGGGTACCAAAACATCGACGCTCTTAACAACGACCTGGAAGCTATGCACCAACAGCCACTGGTCCTCGAGCGGATGATGCGGCAAGTGAAGGAGTTCCATTTCGGGAATCTTCTTTATCGACTTATCCAAGGGGTCAGTAACCTATCGAAGCAATGTCAGGATAGATTGGTGGATTTGTTGCAAAGCGAGGGTCACATTCAAACGCTCGCTGCGAGCATCCTCAGGGAACGGGAAGAAGAACTTAGCCCCCGGATTTTCGAGAGGCTATTTCAACTCTATCTCCAAAAAGGACGGATCAGGCGGTCTGAGGAGGTCGCGTTGGAGTCGCGAAAATCCATGTCAATGGCCTTGAACCTGATGGACAAACTCGGAGTACTCGATCACTCTCAAATTTCTCTTTACTCCAACCTACCACCAGAAGACTTTCATCTCCCTCGAAATCTATCAGGGGCACTGAAAGAGAAACTGGTTTCGTGTCAACCAGAGGTCTTGGAGCAGATTGATGATTTTTTTCATGAGGCATCCAGGCTCAACCTGCCCGAAGAACTTGCTCAAGCTTTGCGAACGACACTGGATCACAGCAATGGTACCATAAGGAACATCTCCCTAGCAGCCTTGTGCTTGCAGGAGGATTGGCAAGATTGGGTAGCCGGGGAAGTATCTGCGCGCCTCTTGATAGAAGGCCCGCCGGGAAAGCTGGCCATCTTGAACTCGATTGATGAGAGAGACGACAAGTCTCGATTGCCGGGAGAATTGCTGCAAGCGATGCGTGTGATGGTTTCTGAGTCGATACACGCCCCTTTTCTCGAAGATCGAAGACCCTTGATCAATAAGGCGATTGAACTTTTGACCTTGAATCGTGAAAGGCTGCCAGCAGAGCATCTCAAAGACACGATATTTGAGCTTCTTCAAGACGGTAAAGAGGACTTTACGAGGCTGTTTTTCGACGCCTGCGGCGTTCTCCCCCCAAATGAAGAACTCTTTCAAACTATTCTGCTTAGACTACATGAACCGAACAAGCTGGCCGGAACTAAGCACCACATGGCCCTAGACGCGCTCTGGCGTCTGACAAAGGAGATGGGTCAATTACCTGCCTGGGTCTTGAGTGACCTCGTCAAACTCATCAGAAAGGACCCTCACGGAACGCAGCGACGAGGGTCCTTGATTAGATTCTTAAGCGACCACGGTCAGCTATCAGGCGAAATGTTTTATTCGATCTTCTCCGTCTTGAATCGAAGCGAGCGGGCACAATTCACAACTCCGATTAGTGAGGCTTTATGTCGTCACCAGATTCCTGCGAATGCCCATCATCTAGGACCCTTTTTCGTGGGCATAATAGCGTTCAACAGATATTTTCACTATCGTATGAGCGTCTATATTGACGGCGAATATCTTTGCATTAACACCCCGCAGAGTCTGAACCGCCTTCTCATCAATAACATGTTTCCGTCCGAAGTCAAGCGTGCTATTACCAGGGCGAGAACTGAAGCGAAATACGAGGACCACCCAACGAGGCGGAATTTTTGGAAAAAGATTGTACACTTTTGAGGGTCTCTTACTTTGTGGAATCAAGACATTCTATTCGCAGGATCGTATTTTAGCGTGTTGAAGTCTCCCCGGACTCATCCCGTGGTGCCCGGAGGTCCTCGCCGACGAACGCCGTCTTGTTTCCGGACTAAAATTCGGCCCTCGACCCGTCCCCTCTACCGGAGGCTCATGTGATTTTTAGAGTCTCCTGGAATCAAACACATTTCATTCGCCGGCTCGTATTTTAGCGTGTTTATATCTCCTCGGCTTATCCCGCAAGGCCCGGAGGTCCTCGCCGACGAACACGTTTTGCATCCGGGAGTCGCTATACCGAGCCCGACCCCCTCGTTGCCGCTTGACTTCTAGCACAATGACCATTGGTACGGAGCATCATCATATCTCATTTCTCTCTCCTCGTCCGGAGCCGGGGGTGATGACCCCTACCAATGGATCTTGATGGGGGCGGAAGGTGTGGCTACCATGTACTCCGTAATTCTGTACGGGAACGGAGCAGAGAGTAGCGTGGGCTAGTCGGTATCGAGCTCAAGTGCCGCTTCTCATGGCGGCCTCGCCTGAAAGGGGTTGGTTCGACTCCAGGTCAGCAGACTGAACCTCTTTTCGGCCATTGTCTCCGGAATCCATCTCGGTAGGGCTAGAGGCCTCTGCCTGAGACACGAGTCTACGAAGCACGGGGTAGTATGCCGGCAATGAACCCTCATTCTGGTCGTCATCTGCGATGCGCATGCAGTCAGCCTCCTGGCGCGTGCAACCCGCTGGCAGTACGGAGTAGGATCACACTTCAGCATCAAAAGCTCTTAGGTCCGGAAGAAGTTTCAGGTCAATGGGGGCACAATTTCGCCCTGCCAAATACAGAGACACTACAGGTATCCAAACGGGGGAACGACTCAGATCTACTGAGCACGGAGCACATGCTCGTTGCTTGCTCCGTGCCCACATGGTTTCATAGACAGGAACTCAGTACGAGTACGGAGTACGGAGCACTACGGAGTAGTATTGCTGGTTCTGGGGCCGGCGCATCGTGATCTGTACCGTTACGAGTACGAAATGCTCTGAAGAGACCCGATTCTTTTCAAACACCCTTACGGAGTAGAAAACACGTGCCATTGAGGCACTTCAGACACGGCTCGCGCTCCTGTTTCTGCAAAAAAGGCCCACTAAGGTCTACGCCTCTGCGCCTCTGTCGGCAGCCCCATCGGGAGCGGCTTGATCGGTAGCAGATCTCACGCTTACTCGCAGGTTGGATCACTATCGTCGACCGGCAACCCTTGGTCCTCACTTGACACCACAGAATGACTTGGCTCTGTGCTAACATATGATGGTAGTGATTACAGCACTATACTCCGTGCGGTAGTTTCGAAATCCCAAGCCATCTAATCTACCAGCATCAGATCAGATCGCAACCACCAGGGAGCCATTCCTGCTCCAGGCATCTCCTCCGAACGAGCAAATGTCCTTCGCGCTTCAGCCGGTGCCATCGGCGTTTGCTTTCAACTAGAAATAGATGGCCCCGACGCGGCGGCCCAGGTCTTCCCTCACGATGCCGTGTTGTCCATACCGATAATCGCGCCCATCGGCACTTGCGACGCCCTCATCAGGAATCCGAGCATCAATCGTCAGAGAGCTCCATCGTCGTTGCCATGGGAGAAGCCAAGACCCTTGTCGTCTCTACAGTGGTGAGCTCGACAGAATCCACCACGATCCATGTCTCGGGCATCTCGGCCGGTGCCGAGACCGTCCGTGAGTCGACTCTGACCATCGAGGAAGAGAGCGCGGCGGAAGTCTCGCAAGAGTCAGTCCCGGCCAAAGAAGATGTGATTGTCGCCACGGGAGAAAAGAGGGTTCTCGTCGGCACGGCGGCCGTGGGGAGCTCCGCCGACCTCGCCGGGATCCAGGGTCCCGGCACCACCTCGCCGGAGTCGAAAGCCGCCTGCGAGGCGTCTGTGCCCGGCGCGGACGGTGAGAAGGGAGTTCGCCATAGCCAGGACCGTGAACAGAGGGAAGTCTCCACGTGGGAGTTCTGGATAGTGGTGTCGATCATCCTCTTCTGGTGCTGGGCAAATGGTATGTCATGTCTTTCTGCGATCGTCTCCCTCCATGTTCCACTCGTGACGCTCACCTCTCGGTGTCCCCCAAAGGCTACGATGTCAGCAACGTTGCCAACATCCAGCCCCGAATCTACGGGCAGTTCCACCAGATCCAGTTCCTGCCGTGGATTGGCCTGTCGTATTGCAGCGCCACGTTCGCAAGCCTCTTCTTCGCTCGGCAACTCACGCGATGCATCGACATGCGGACGCTCTCCATAATCGGCCAACTCATCTTCATTGCCGGCTGTGCCATCTCCGGGGCGGCAAAGAGCATGGCAATGCTCATCGTTGGACGCACGATCACAGGTATCGGAGGCGCGATACTGAGTCTCATGTTAGTACACCGACTTCCCGCCTCTCTACCTCTCTTGTGCCGTTTCTCTTCTCCCCCCCGCCCCCCTTTGTCAACATAGTCGCAACTCTTTCGTTGCCGAATGCTGACTCGTCTCCGCCGACGCAAAAGCTCCTATACCTACATCGCCGCCGTCGCCACCCCTACCCAGAGTGCCCGGATCATCAGCGGGATCGGCGTTTTTTGGTCCCTCGGCATCATTGTCGGCGGCCCCATCGGAAGCGGCTTTGCAGAGAACCATCATGCGACGTGGCGCTGGGCGCTCTACTTCGTCATGATCCCCACGGCCATCACGCTGGTCCTGACCATCCCCTTCATGCCAAGATATACCGTCCATGTCGGCGAGACGTCCCTGGCGAAACGTCTCACAAAGGTGGATTTCGTCGGCGTCATCCTCTTCATGTCCTCGGAGGCGCTCTTCTCCATCGCCATGACCTTCTGCGGGCCCGTGTGGAAATGGAGTTCTGGGTCCAGCATCGCCGCGTGGGTCGTCTTCGCCGTCGTCTTCGTCGCCTTCATGCTTCAGCAGGCATTCTGCCTCCTCACGACGCCTGAGCGTCGCGCCCTGCCCGTCGCCCTGGTCTTCAATAGGCGGATGACCCCGATCTGGGTCGCCAGCGTGTGCTCCGGCATGAGCTACGGCGTGACCATGTACTACACGCCGCTCTTCTTCGCCTTCATGCGCGGCATGGGACCCATCAAGCAGGCCATCCGGCTCTTCCCCTTCATCTTCGTCCTCATCGTCTCGCTCTCCCTCACCGGGCGCATGCTGCCCATCATCGGGCGGTACAAGTATGTCTACATGTCCGCCGGCGCCATCTGCCTCGCCGCGGGAGCGTCTCTGGCCGCCACGCTCAAGACGACGGTTTCGGACGGCCAGGTCCTGGGCCTCACAGCGCTCATCGGCTTCGGACTGGGCCTGCACTTCCTCCACGGCGTAAGCATCTCCAACGCCGTCCACCCGAGCGAGATCGACCGCATCGACGGCTCGCTGGTCGGGAACGTAGGCCTACTAGGCGGCATCTCGCTGGCCCTCATGATGGCCGGCAGCATCTACCAAAACATCGGGTACAACAAACTCGCCCACGTGCTTCGGGGGCAGAATTTCACCAAGGCCGAGATCCAGGCGGCCCTTGCCGGCGTCTCCTCGACCCAGATCTTCTCAGACCCGGAGACCATGCAGGAGTCCTTGGACGCCGTGTGCGATGTCCTCGCGCACATGTTCTACATTGTCGCCGCGGCCGGTGCGGTCTGCTTGATCTGCGGGGCGCTGATGAAGGACGAGAAGCTGGATTTCCAGAAGTCTTCTGAAAAGAGGCAGGACGAGGAGAGCGGGAGTCCTCGGCAGGAGTAGATTTCGCTGGGTTAGGATGATGGGAAAGACACTTGATGATAATGATGAGAAAGAGATAGAGATCGTGCGAATAACGACTTGCAGGAATGCGAACAAGAGGAGCAGAACATTGGACTCACCGAGATCGGACAGTCATTGCGAGGACGCGAGGCCGATGTTGATCGGCCAGCCTATCTCTACCCGAGAATTATAATAGGGAATATTGCCAAAGTTATTAATGGATGAATCTATTGATGGATATGTAAAAAAGATACCAAATATAGAAACGCAGCTCCGTCGATCAAGATTCTAAAGTGCTCCTGACATCAAGGACTTCTCCATCCTCCCATGCCCCGGCAGAGCCTCAAAAAGCGGACCTGGTAGGTGCCCGGCGCTATCGTCGGCTCTGCATGAACACGCGGCTCAAGCTTCACGGGCGAGCAATCAGCGTCATCGAGAGACCGCTGGCGCTAACTCGTTGCAGTGCGCGGCTTCGCGCCAGAGATCAATAGCCGATAGGGGTCTGCGGGTCAAACCTCGCCTGCTTCCTTGGACGCTGACACGGGACGAGGCCAGTAGGCTTGGCTGCTGATTCTCACAACCGCAAGCTGGATGGTATACGCGGAGTTATCATGTGCCGTCTCGCGGTACATAAACGTCTTTCCCTGGGCTAGTTGAGACATTCTGCTTATCACATTGATTTATGCCCACTCTACGGAGTAGTCGAGACGAGGGGGTGTTCCTGAGGGTTCGGATCCAGAAGGCTTTCAAGCTTATGGCATTGCATGAACATTGTTTGGCTGATCGAAGCGAAGAGGGGATGGAATGTACCATCTACAGGTTCTGCTGATCTCAGACAAAACATCAAGCAATGTTGCTCCACGACGTTCCTCTTCCTTAAAAGGGAATGAACCGTGAAGTTCTAGAAAACACCGTTGTTCTTTTCCATTCCCCTCTTCGGAATAGCTCCGAGGCCAGTTCTTACTACTTACACACCACACACCCTCGGTCATCGAAGCATCCGTGGAAAGTGTATCGAGATCAGCTTCTAGAAGCAGTTTATGTCTGGCCTGGAACTTCTTGTAAGCAAACCCTAGCACATTCACAGGGCGCAGATTAAGCGGTCCATACGGCAAGGGACAGGCCTCAAGTATACGACGAAACAGATGGAACTATCGGCGCCTTCATGAAGCAACATCCATCACGACGATTCGTGTGAAAAGCACAGCACCAGTCCTCTGGAGGGGATGTGAGAGCATCAGACCGCCAGTCAGCGTCTGTGAAGTCTTAAAGGACCGACAGTGAGCACGCGTCAAAGCCTTTGAGACCCGTTCGCCGAGCGGCGAATATCAATTTACACAAAAGATCAAGTCACGGTATCACCGACGGCATCCAGATAATGGGCAGAATAAGACGATTTGACTTGCACAGCACCATCGCTTTCTCATGGCCTTGCTAAGACTACAGACTCTTAGCTCGACGGCGGGGGCTTGTGGCAGACGGCCTCGATGTTGTTCCCGGCCGGGTCGTGGACAAAGGAGCCAAAGTAGAAGGGGTGGTAGGCACGGGGTCCCGGCTCGCCGTTATCCTTTCCTCCCGCAGCGACGCCCGCCGCGTGGAATGCGGCGACAGCTTCCCGGTCTACAAAGCCGTTAGTCTCTGGCAGTGTTGAATGAACAGGATGTAGAGGACAACAAGATGGCTACTCACCGGGAGCTGTGAAGGCAAGATGCATTTTGTGGTTCGGAGCCTCCTCGACACCGACGATGAAGAAGTTGGCCGCCTCCTTCATCATGGTGTTGTACCCGAGGCCAATGACATGCTTCGCGAGCTGTCGTCGCACGGTGTATCCGAGGGGTTGCAGCGCTGCGGCGTAGAAATCAAGGCATTCCTGGAAGAGGTCCACAGGGACGTTCAAGGTCATGTGGTCGATTGTCATGGTGAAGGTGTGGTGTGGGTTTGATTCGAGCCGGGAGACTTGCTTCGGATGAAATGGATATTGTGATGAGGACAGAGGTCACAACGGCATTGTAAGAGCTCGGGAGGCCACATTTTTATGTAAATTTTCTTCCCCCTCACAGGCATGCAGCCTCTGGTCTGGACCATGAAGCCGACCAACACGTTGGACCGTCTGCGCTGTCAAAGTCCCATTGATATAGATTGAGGCACGGCCCACGCGACAAACAGACGGCGCCTCGCAAATCACGGCGCCGTTGTCCCCCTCCCAACACCCCGCACCGAGCATCACAGCCCCCTCTCTGTGCCCTGGTCGTGCATTAGCGGCCGCTCGAAGCAAATGAGAATATAGAGCACGCAGCACTGGCAGCAGAAGCTGAGCTGGATAACGAGGCTTTCCCTTCCACAGCTGTGTTGTGGAGTAAGGCGTGGCGCGACGCCCTCTCTTCTCTCTACTTGTATGCGCTCGTGACTCGATTGGTCGAACTCCGCAGTCCTCGGACTAGCATGCTTGCAGAGACGGGTAGGGCCTGGAAGGAGGAGGAGGAGGAGGACAGGGCAGAAGCAATGAAGTTCATGTGTTCTTCGTGAAACCCCAAAGCTAAACTCGTACGAGGACTCGCACTGGTACGGAGTTCAGAGAAGATGACATTGGATGCTGATAGCTCGATGCTTCATTGTTGGTTCGAAGAGGACCAAGGTGGGAAGGTCGCTTTCGGCAACCCTTGCACGCTCCCACCCTCCTTCTGCTTCCCCATACATAGAGATCCCTGGACTGCGGGCGAATGCCTGATTACTGAGGAGATCTGACGTCTGATGGTTTCAGCTCGAAACCCACAGGCGGATTCTACGAGTACGAGTACTCGTAGGTTGATGGCGCCTGCGGAGATGCACGGTTAGCCTCATGCATCTCAGCACGGGATCAAGCAGGCTCTTTGCGTGCCACGGCCCTCAGATACTTCATTGGCCCCTACCTGTACGAGTACGAGTACTCCTACGAGAGGCACTCGTGCGGAGTACTAGTCCCGATAGTTCCCGTGCGACGCTTGCTCCATTGGTCCAATTGATTTTTCAGGGAATTTTCGTGAACATTCTAGTTGCCCTCGCTAGATCGCCAAGGGGACTCGTAGAATTGGCTCCAAGCAGGTCTTGGTGGCGACTTGAAGTTTTGCTGCACGATTTTCTCATGGAGTATTTTTCTCCTCGAGCCCCTCTCGAAGATCCCAATAATGGCAAGTCCATCTAGAGATCCGTGCAGATTAGTCATATTGATCCGATTGGCCAATGCCGAGCGCAGCCGAGCAGCGACCTGCCCTCATTGGTCAATATTCCCCCTTCATTCCTAGCCCCTAATCAGGGTCGGCGGGGTTCAATCAAGGCCTGCTCCCGGATTCCGTGGCCCCTCCCGGCGGAAGAGGGGCAAGCCGGTGCGGTGAGAAATCCGGCACGAGCTGTTGCCAAGTCGCAAGTGGCACCTTGACTTCTCTTCTCCGTGCTTCTCTCGGGTCTTGGCTTTGCCGGCGCTCGTGTCGGCCAATCGCGTCCGGCCGAAAACCTTTCGCGCCACTTCTGCATTCGGCGGCCTGCCATTGGCAAATGCCGCCCTCCCCTCCCCTCTCCCTTACCTTCCAAGCTCCTTAGGTTCCCGTCGCTCGCCAATGCGTGCCAATGCGTAGGCCGCCTTCCCTGCTTCTGCCTCCGTCCTCTCCCCCCCCGGTTCCTTCCCTGCGGCGTGTGGAGGGAGATTACGTAGTGAATATTGCCTTCGGCGCGCAAATATGGCAACCACGCTACGGGAGGGTCGGATCTGGCTTCATAAGACGTCCATCCTTCGCGCGGGGTCTGACTGTGCAACTTCTCCTCTCCCACTCACCCATCGTCACAGGGACAGCCCATCAATCCTTCGTGCTATCGTATCGTTCTTGATTCAAAAAAAAAAAAAACTGCGATTCATCGTAACGCGTGCAGTCATAGGCCGCGTCTCCGATTCTCCAAAAAGCTTTCCACACTCTCTACTGTTCTACTGCCGAGGGTATATAGTCTCTCACCACCATGGCGCAAAGCAAGTGCCCAGCACACCTCGACGCCAACACCGGTGGTGGTGGTGTCAAGATCCGCGATCTCTGGCCTGAATCCCTCAGACTTGGCATTCTGCGCCAGAACAACGATGTCTCCAATCCTCTCGGCCCGAGATTCGACTATGCCGCCGCCTTCAACAGCCTCGACCTCTCTGCCGTCAAGAAGGACCTCCGCGTCCTCATGACGGATTCGCAGGACTGGTGGCCTGCCGACTTCGGTCACTATGGAGGCTTGATGGTCCGAATGGCATGGCACGGCTCGGGCACCTACCGTGTCTACGACGGCCGTGGCGGCGCCGGCATGGGCCAACAGCGCTTTGCGCCCCTCAGCAGCTGGCCTGACAACGCCAATCTCGACAAGGCGCGGCGTCTGCTGTGGCCCGTCAAGCAGAAGTACGGCAACAAGATCTCCTGGGCCGATCTCATGATCCTCGCCGGAAACGTGGCCCTCGAGTCCATGGGCTTCAAGATCCTCGGCTTTGCCGGTGGACGCCCAGACACCTGGGAGGCCGACGAGTCCATCTACTGGGGTGGCGAGACCACCTGGCTCGGCAACGATGTCCGCTACAAGCACGGATACTCGGGCATCACTGGTGAGGACCACGCTGTGTTGGATGCCGATCAGCACAACAAGCCCGACATCCACTCTCGCGAACTCGAGTCTCCTCTGGCCGCGTCTCACATGTGAGTTTTTCTTCATCCACTGAAAATGTCTCGATTTCCATGAGCTAACTGAGGAATAGGGGTCTGATCTACGTTAACCCTGAGGGTCCTGATGGGATCCCCGACCCCGTTGCCGCCGCCCGCGATATCAGGGTCACCTTCGGCCGCATGGCAATGAACGACGAGGAGACCGTGGCCCTCATTGTCGGTGGCCACACTATTGGCAAGACTCATGGAGCCGCTTCTTCTTCCCACGTCAGCGCTGATCCTGAGGGAGCCTCCCTTGAGAAGCAGGGCCTCGGCTGGGCCAATTCATACGGATCTGGTCATGGCTCCGACACAATCACGAGCGGCATCGAGGTCACTTGGACCAGCACACCGACCAAGTGGAGCAACAACTACTTGGAGTACCTCTTCAAGTTCGAGTGGGAGTTGACCAAGAGCCCTGGCGGTGCCCACCAGTGGGTGGCCAAGAACGCCGACGCCATCATCCCTGACGCCCACGACCCGTCCAAGAAGCACCGGCCGACTATGCTCACAACTGATCTCTCGATGCGTTTCGACCCCGAATACGAGAAGATCTCCCGTCGCTTCCTCGAGCACCCCGAGGAGCTCGCCGACGCCTTCGCCAAGGCTTGGTTCAAGTTGACCCACCGTGACATGGGACCCCGTGCTCGCTACCTTGGCCCCGAAGTCCCACGCGAAGTGTTCATCTGGCAGGATCCTATTCCCGAGGTCGCTCATCCCCTCGTTGACGAGAGGGATGTGGCCGCCCTCAAGCACGAGATCCTGGCGTCCGGTGTTCACCCGTCCAAGTACGTGTTCGTTGCCTGGTCTTCGGCCTCTACCTTCCGCGGCAGCGACAAGCGCGGTGGTGCCAACGGTGCCCGCATCCGCCTCGCCCCTCAGAAGGACTGGGAGGTCAACAACCCGGCCGTCTTGGCCGAGGTGCTCAGGGCCCTGGAGCAGATTCAGCAGCGATTCAACCAGAACGCTCAGGGTGAGAAGCAGATCTCACTCGCCGATCTGATTGTGCTGGCCGGCGGCACCGCCATCGAAAAGGCCGCCCAGGACGCAGGCCACAACATCGTCGTGCCCTTCGCCCCCGGTCGCGGCGACGCGCTGCAGCAGCAGACCGACGTGCAGTCCATCGACCACTTGAAGCCGTTCGCCGACGGCTTCCGCAACTACGGCAAGGGGACCCCGAGAATTAAGTACGAGCAGTTCCTCGTCGACAAGGCCAATCTCCTCACTCTGTCGCCTCCCCAGCTCACCGTTCTCATTGGTGGTCTGCGTGCCTTGAACACCAACTGGGACGGCTCCTCCCACGGTATCCTGACCCACCGTCCGGGTGTCTTGTCGAACGACTTCTTTGTCAACCTGCTCGACATGGGCACCAACTGGAAGTCAATCAGCAAGGACGACGAGCTCTTCGAGGGTATCGACCGCAAGAGCGGCGCCAGGAAGTGGACGGCCACCCGCGCCGACCTTGTCATTGGCTCTCAGGCCGAGCTGCGGGCTATTGCCGAGGTCTACGGCAGCCAGGACGGCGAGAAGGCGTTTATCGACGACTTTGTCGCCGCTTGGGCCAAGGTCATGCACCTGGATCGATACGACCTCTCGCGCGACTCTATTCTTCGAAGCCGCCTCTGAAGGAGGTGAAGAATTGAGCCTGCAACGATAACGAAAAATTGCGATATGAAGACAAAAAAAAAGAACAAGAACGAAACTAAGAAAAAAAATCTTGAGCTATATGTATTCACCTTCAGTTCTTATGCCGAGAACATTCCGAGAATGGACAGCCTAGATTAGCTACTCGAAGAAAGACTCATCTCAATTGACTGAACTTGTGTCTTTGCCTGTGTGAACTGAACTAAGATGCGCATATATTTTACTCGCTACCGGGAGATCAATTGCTGATGATATCAATCCTATTTGGCGGCCTTGTCCGCGCCTCCCAACTCGGTGGCCCTATTCGTCGCCGCCGCGACAGCCCCGTCCACGAGCTCCCTGAAGCCGCCATGCTCGAACGCCTGTAGCGCGGCGAACGTGGTCCCGTTGGGGCTCGTGACGTTGGTGCGCAGCTGGGCGGGCGGGTCTGCGGACTCGACGAGCATCTTGCCGGCGCCGAGGCAGGTCTGCTTGGCGAGGCGGGTGGCCTGCTCGCGGGGGAGGCCGAGCTTGGTGGCGCTGTCGATGAGGTGCTCGACCATAGCGAAGAAGTAAGCGGGTCCAGAGCCTGGGGTTATCAGTGAACGGGACTTGAAGAAAGAAAGAAAGAAGGGGGAAAAGACATAAGGAGAGCAACTTGAAACCATCTCGACAGATACAAGCGGAAGAAAGAGGAAGAGCGTCGTAGGGATCAAAGGGCTTGAGCACTCACCAGAAAGACCAGTCACGACATCGAGCAGCTCCTCCCTCTCCACCCACTCACTGGCCTTGCTCACGCTCCCCATGAGCTCCTCGACCAACGCCCTCTCCTCCGCAGTCACGTCATCCCCCGCGAACAGGCCTGACGCGCCCTCACCCACCAGCGCCGGCGTGTTCGGCATGACGCGGACGACGTGCGCCGTCCTGCCCCCCTCCACAGCCAGCCAGCTCCTGAGGCTCTCGAGTGTGATGCCGGCCGCGATGCTTACGACCACGGGGAGGTTCTCGCGCCCGGCCCACGCGGCGGCGAGCTCCTCAGAGACGGCCCGGGCGACCTGCGGCTTGACGGCGACGATGAGCAGGTCAGCGTCCTGGGCGGCGTCGACGTTGGACGTGGTGGTTAGGATGCCGAGGGCGGCCATCTTGGCGCGGTTGACGTCCCAGGGCTCGGAGACGGTGATGTGCGTCTTGGGGATGCCCTGGGCGGAGAGCCCGCCGATGATGGCGGAGGCCATGTTGCCGCCGCCGATGAAGGAGATCTTGCTGCTCTGGAGCGATCGAGCCATGATTGTGAGCTTGAGGTATTCCTCGGGTTCGTCTTCCTTTGTGTGCTCGTCAAGATGACGCTGTGGGATGACGCTCTGAATTGGTGAGATCAAGTGATGAGCCATCAATGGACGCATCAACGAAATTCGGAGCGGTGATTACATAATCCAGCCGATGGTTGCCGCGTTGACGACAATTGATAACGATTTTTATCCTTCAAGTGCTTGCGTTACGTAGGGCCGAGTCCAATTCAGGCAACTTCCGTAGAATTTCTTTAGAAGCTCAGTGACAGAGAGCAACACTTGAGAGAATGTTTCTGGATACATACGTGCGATGTTGAGCGATGGATTGTAAGAATCGAACTGCAGTGAAATAGGTAGAGATGGATGCATCTACTCCGTATTTCTGGTCCGCATCGAGCTTCAACCCTGAGGCCGGGACGAAATCAATGCTTAGTCATCAGAGAGGCAGCTTCAAGTCCGTGAAAGAGAGACCGGAAAAGGGTCGATTCGGGTTGTCAGCCGAGGAGAAAGGGGTTTTAGAGTTGATTTCCTCGATGATACCTCAGTGGGAAGATTTATTTGCGGTCTCGACGACTCTTGTACATGCTCACGGTCAGCATGGCTCCTTAATGATTCCTTCGGGCGGATGGGGAGTCGGGGGGGTCGAGGCTTGAGAGAATCCATGGCGGCCCCTTTTTCGTTATCAAGTTGACAGGAGATCTACATATACGCAAGTTCTCCAGGAGGGCTCAAATAGGGCAGCAGCTATGAGTCGTACTCTTTTCAAATTGAGAAGACATGAGGTATGCCCCGATCTATAGTAACTCGCTCGTCACATCGGCCTCCTAACCGCCTTCTAGAGCTTCTTCTAAGCAAGCTTCCGTAGTAGTCTACATCTGCGGAGACTAAGAGCAAGCGGGGACGTAATCCCATCTTCAATCCTCATCATACAAGAGTCACGATGTTTTGTTTTAGCGCTCAACTGATCGCAACACATCAAGCTATATTAAAGGGAATGGACAAGTGCAAAATTCGTCTTCGCAAAAGCCACGACTGAGCCACACAAGGCCGAACAAGCCGAAGAGGAAAACCGCTGCAGGAAAGCAACAGGCGTCGATCGAAGGAATTCTTCCAACATCGCGGGTCTCACGGGTGCCTTTGTATTATTGATTCGGAGGCTTGATGGGCAAAGATCCCCTCTGAATCACGAAATTTATCATTTGAATGCATCATTCAAATGAAGTCATCGATACTGTTTAGCCGTCCCTCGTTCTGTCTTCTCGATTGTTGCCTCAGGTCCGGAACAATCATCCGGTCGATTGAAGACCGTTCCGCGCCGGTCTAACAAGAGGTGAACACCAAGACGCCCAAACTTCGTCATGATTGTTGCGCCTTTGGTTGTCTTTGCTCTTCGTTGTAGTTTCCGCAAAGCCCGAAAGAACTGCCATCTTGATCGCGTCACCGTTCCCAGCTTCTTCCTCATCCTTCTCGCTCCTCTCTCTTCTTGGCACGCTGAGGGGTTGAGCTGCTTCAAGACCTTTCTCTCTCATCTACCCAAGTTCTTCTCTGTTGTATTATCAACACACTTTCGCTCATCCTCTCAAACAACACTCGCTCATCTTCACAATGTCTCCACCTCGGTCCTCAGTGGACGGCATCCGGGCCGGTCGCGGCCCTCAGATAGGAAACGTCCAGTCTCTCCGCAGGCGGTCCATCTGTGGAGCGAGGAGGTTCTTGAACAGAGTCTTCGGCGCTCGAAGCGATCGCGGCGACGCGGCTGTGACCGAGTCCTTTGCTTTTGCCAGCGGTGCCCTCATGGATATGCATCATGGCCCCCCCTTCCTGAACTCCGTGATCCCGAGTCCGATGCTCGATATCGACGCCTCGGCATTCGGTATGACTTCGTTGTCCTCTGAACGTCCTCTTTCCTCTGAAACTCCCATTTCAGAAGTTGTTGAAACCTCCGTTTTGGACGTCGTGGGAATCAGAGTTGCAGAGCTCGATGTGAGCATGTCGACTGCCTTCGCGTCAGGGTCGAGGGCCCCGCTGCACGACGCTCCGGCCGCCAGCTCTTCCCAGCTTCCCTTGGTTCCCGCTGCCCCCCGCCGTCGGCTGCGCTCCCCTCCTCCTGGCTACCCCAGGACTTCTGGCGGCTCCATTTCCGACGACGACTCGTTGGTCCAGGCTTCCGAGACCGCCGTCGCTCGCGGCCGCCGGTTCTGGCGCAGGACGTCCGAACCCCGGCGGCGATATGGGTTCTCGCCTCCCCCGAGACCCAGGTCCCTGGTCCAGCGCTTCTACGACTGGCTGTCCCGCCGTGGAGGGAGTTTGCGGGCTGCCTGTCAGAGACGCAGCCCGCCCGGCAAGTCCACACTGAGGCCCTGCCGGCTGCTCGAGGGGGCTCGTCGGAGGAACCGCAGGGACTGCCGTGTGCGCTTCGAGCTCCCTTACACCCCACCAAGTGCGGTACAGCCGTCCGAGGGTCTCATAGCAAGCTCCTTCTCTCGTGGGGAGTGGGACTGCTGGGTCCGCAGAGTCGTCTCGAACCTCGATGTTCCCATCCAGCACATCACCGGCGATAATGCTCCGGAGCCGCAGTCCGCTATCATCGAAGAAGCCGGAACGCTCGCTTCCTACCTTGGGGAACCCGAAACCGAGACCGAGTAAGTCACCTTGTTCGCTTTTTTTCTTTCCTTCTAGAGAAGAGGACATTGATTCTTGGCTATTGATGCTAACGGGATGATTTCGAAGCAACCGCTCCATGGTCTCGTGGTACAACAAAGACTCGGTTGACCGATATTACACGGCACTGGAGGAAGGCGTCCTTGAAGGGGAGGTCCCCGAGAGGGTGGAGGTACCGGTGGAGGAGGAGCAGGAAGACTTCTATAGCATCGACGTGCTGTTCGGCGACGAGTTGGACCCCGATCCCCAGGATATCCCCATCGTCGTGAACCCCGGCGAGGGATTCGGGGTTCTTGGGTTGTCAGATGACGAGATGCCTAGATATGTCTCGGTCGGCACCCAGACTGACGTCTCAGAGGTTCTTCCGCTGGATACTGACACCTCGAGGGGGGACAGCCTCTCCTCGGAGGGGAGATTGGAGAGCGAGTTGCCACCCGAGTTACTTGCTTTCCAGCACCAAAATAAGGATTGATTTCTCCTGTCTGAATCGACAAGTCGGAGACCGCGAAGCCTCTGAGACAAGATATCTTCCCTTCCCCTCCCCTTTTTTTTCTTTTTTTTATTCTTCTTTTCTTCTTTCTTTCTTTCCTTTCTTCTTTCTATCTTGTATTCTTCTTTCTTTCTTTTCGCACAAAAAAAGTTGGTCAAATCGGAGACCGCATAGGCTCAGAGCGGGATGCGGTCCACTCTCTTGGATACTAGAAGAGAGGAGACTTTTTATTTAATCTTTCTCTTCCTTTCAAGAAGACGAGAAAATGGACCGCAACGGCTTAGATCTAGAGACGATATAGTCATGTGAGTCATGGATCTCGAAAGCCATTCCAGGCCCAACCGGGACATACAGAGACAGGAAGAGCTGACTTTTCTAGGGAGATACTCGAAAAGATTGCTGATTTACTTTCCTAGGATGTCGAATGAGCCGCGGACATGCGGGATATTTTGGATTGTTTTTCTGTATTTACTGCAATGCTGAAAACTCGATAGTACCCAGCCTGCGGGGATGGCCGCCCCCACAGGCTGGTCCCAAAAAATAGAGGGAGTTTCGATATGTAATTTCAAAAAATTTACATAGACTAGATATGTCCAATGTGATTCCTTTGTTCGTGAGGTCATGGGCCCGGGTTGGGGATGCCTGGCCTTGCTTGTTCGTGACGTCAATCCGTGTCGTTCTAAGAAGAGAACGGCCTAAAGAGAAATGGAAGAAAGGGGCGTCAATGACACGATACTACTAGATGGAAGACAATACAGCTCGGCAATTCAAGTCGATCAAACAATGCATTGGAGACTCGCACGTGTGCAGTCGACATTGCACAGTATGGGACTCAGGCCGCACATACTCTGGGGAAACATGGTCTGTGGCCTACGACAAGAAAAGAGTCCATCGATGTATCCGGTCCACCTGTGACGATCCAGGAACCATTGATCCATGAGAAGGATGGATTGATCAATCTGCCCCTCCAGTTAGCGTCAAGTGCCCGCCCCTATTGGCCGGGATATAGGACAGAGGAACTATAGTCTAGATAATGCAAAGTAAGGACTTAGTAAATAATTAGTAAATAGGATTAGCCTAAAAAGGAGAGGGAACCTTTATAATATAATAGGTATTCTAGTTATTTTTAAATAGTATAAGCTATAAGAACTAAGCTTATTCTCCTATTTAATTAAGTAAGAGAAAAGAAGATAATAAATAATAAAAGAAAGAATATAAATCTAGGTTTAAGAACTTCTTAAGAAAGTAATATTTGCCTAAGGCAAAGGCTATTTAAACCTAACCTTTATTATTTTAAAAAACCCCCTTTAATCTAACTAAAAGGAAAGCTTATATAAAGAATAAAAGAAAGACTAACTAAGATAGTTAAGGCTATTAAGTATTATTAACTATAATTAGTAAGTTTTTAGGATTATTTATTATTATAGTAGTACCTTATTAAAGCAAAATACTAAGGTAAAAAACACTAGTTATAGTAAGGTCTTTTAAGTTTAGCTAATATTATAATATAAAAAGCCTTTATTATAGTAAGCTAAGGGTAAGGTTTATTATAGTAAATAGATTTTCTTATTTATTATAATAAACTAATAATAAAAGTTACTATAGTAACTTATAAGTAAATAGTTCTCTTTATTATAATAAAGAATATAAAAGCTTACTATAATAGCTTATATTTAATAGATTTATAATAAATTCTATAATATATCTTAATATATTTAATTTATAATAATAATAAAGTAAGAATAATATAATAAAAGATATAACTACTAAAAACTAGACTACTAATAGGCTATAATTATTCTAACCTTAGTAATAATAATTATAATCTCTTTAACTAATAAGCTAATATTAATAATAGTAAATATAATAATAACTATAACCTATATAACTTACCTAACTAGTTATCTAACCCTAATAATAACTAAATATAATAATAAATATAATCTATATAATCTACTTAACTAATAATTTAACTTTAATAATAATAAGTATAACCTATTTAGCTAATAAATATAATTAGGTTACTTAATTTTATTAGTATAGTGTTAGGTAACCAAGTGTCAGAAGCATAGGCCTAGCGGCTTAATATTAAACTAATATTAAATAGCCTATAAAGGAATAGTAAACTATATATAAAAGTAGTTCCCTAGGAATTTAAAAGAAGGCTAGAGATTAATATTTTATTATATATACCTTTACCTTTAACTTACCTAATCTTTATTATAATATCTTTTAATAATATTTACTATAACCTTTTTATAAACTATCTTTAACCTTATATTATACTCTATTACTTTCCTTTTTACCTAATCTCTAATAATTTAATTTCTCTTTTTTCTTTTCCCTTTTAAGGTAAGGTAAACTATTAGAAGGTAATATAAGTAATAAAAAGTTTATTTAAAGTAATTATAATCTTTTATAAAGATAACTTAAAGATACTTTAAATTTAGAATATAAAGGGTTTATAAAATAACTAGAATAATAACTCTTAGACCTAGGGGCGCTCTTAAAACTAGGTTCTAAAAATATAGACCTAGAAAGTAGCTCTAAACCTTAGCAGCCTTACTAAGGAAAAGCTAAATACTTATATTTAGGTTACCTTATAAAAGATATAACTTTAATAAAAGAGAGAATATTTAGCTATATTTTATTAAGGGAAAGCATTTATTTTAAATACTTCCCTAACCCTATTAGTATAAAATAAACTATTAACTAATAAGTAACTAAAAAGTAAGTTAGCTTTAAGGCTTAATCTTCTCTTAATCCTTTAATATAAGAGAAAAATATATACTAATTTCTAATCCTTTTTTATAATCTTAAGAACCTATTTTTATATTTAGCCTAAAACCTTTAAAAAAAAAACTATATAGGTTCTTTATATAGTTACTACCTTTTTATTATAAATTTAATAAAAATAAAAAATATATCTTATAACTAGCTTTAATAGTAAAATTATAAAGGTTACCTTTAAGGAATTTAAGTAATAGCTTAAAAATAGTATTAATAATAGCCCTATTAGGTACCTTAATATAAGTATTAGGCTTATTAGTACCTTATAAAGGCCTTACTAAAAGTTTATAATGTTTTTAAAGTATTATAAAAATATTAAGGTAAAGCTCTTAGAACCCTTATTACCCTTTTACTAAGTTTATAACTTCTTACTTTAACTTTACCCTAAACTCTAAAACTAAATACTTTATAATAAAGTCTTAGTAAACTAAGTAAAGATAAAAAAAGCTAAAATTATTACTAAAACTATTATTAATAAGAAAACTAATCTAAAGCTACTAATAATATATAGTTAGAATTAAAAGTAGCTATTAGTATTAATAATAAATAATTAGTAATATAATAATAATACTATTAACTTACTAGGCCTTTATAATTACTTATAAAAGCTAATAATATATTTTAAATACTAGAACTTAGGTTATTATAAGTTAAAATATAGTACCTTTAATTATAAAAAATACTTAGTATTATTATATATTATAGAGTTCTATAGCTAACCTTTATATTAGTAGAATAAGGGGTTAGGCCCTATAGACCTATTATAAGCTTATAGTAATATAAATAAGGAACCTTTAGGTAAGCCTAATTAAAGATAAGGGTATATAGACCTTAAAGCCGCTATAATTAGGCTAATATATATCTAGTTTAATAGTAAATAGGTTACCTTAAAAGTACTCTTTAACTTAAAAAGTAAATTAAATCTTATTAGTAAAAAGGTTATAAAAGATATACCCCTACTCCTAAGTCCTTATATTAATATTATTATAAAGAACTCCCCTCTTAAGGTCTTTAAAAGAACTATAAAGCTATTTAAAATAATAAATAACTAGGGAATTATAAAGAGGTATTTACTAGATTATATAGTTATAAATATTAAGAAAGATATAATTTTAAGGATACTTTAGTTTAAGAAAATAGCCCCTTATATTTATTAAGAATATAATAAATAAAATTACCTATTATTAAAAAAAAGTCTTTTATTAATTCTTACTCTTTTAAAGCTAGTTTACTTTATAAGGTTTTATAAGATACTAAGGATTATTATTATTTTAAACTTATCTAATTAAAAAAAGTAAGGGAAACCTACTAAAGAAACTATATTAATACTACCCTTAGAATATACTAAGTATTTAAAGGTCTTTAATAAAGAGAAAATAGCTAAGCCTAAGTAACTAATAAGGTATATATATATAATTAACTTTATTAAAAAACTAATAATACCCTAAGAACTTATTTATATATTTATAAATATAGAACTATAGGTTTTATATAAATATCTCTAAGATACTATAAATAAAAGATAGATCTAAAGATTAATAAGCCCTTATAGTGCCTTAATATTATTTATTTTAAAAAAAAAAAGAAAGCTATAACTTTATATTAACTATTAAGTATTAAACTAAATTACTTATAAAAATAAAGCACTCTTACCCTTAATCCCTAAAATCTTAAATTAACTATAAAAAGTAATAGTCTTTACTAAGCTAGATTTAAAGAATATATATTATTAAATATATATTTATAAAAGGGATAAGTAAAAGATAGTATTTTAATATAAATATAAGCACTTTAAGTATTATATAATACCCTTTAGCCTAATAAATACCCTAATAACCTTCTAAGAATATATTAATAATATATTATATAAATTAATTAATTATATTTATATTATCTATTTAAATAATATTCTAATCTATAATAAAGACTATATTACTTATATACTTTATATTTATAAAGTTCTTAAAAGACTTTAAACTAAAGGCCTTTTTATAAACCTATTAAAATATAAATTTAAAGTTAATATTATATTATATCTTAGCTTTATAATATCTTTAAAGGGAATCTAAATAAAGAAAGATAAAGTAAAGGCTATTATAAAGTAACTATAATTAAAAAGTATATATAATATAATATTATTTTTAAAATTTATAGGATTTTATTAATAATTTATTTAGGACTATAGTAAGATTATAGCCCTATTAATAAATATTCTAAAAGGAGGCAGATAAAGCGCTATTTAGCTAAGTCCTAGCGAACTTATAGCATTTAAAGACCTAAAATAAGCGTTCCTTAAAGAACCTATCCTAATATATTTTAACCTAGCTTAACTTATATAAATTTAAATAAATATATTATAATTTATTATAAAAGCTATCTTTTTATAAAAGATATAAAAAGGTTACTAATACCTTATAGCCTATCTTTTAAAAAAGCTTATAAGACCTAAGATCTAATATTTAATACTAAATATAAAGATACTAGTAATTCTTAAAGTATTTATAATATAGCGCTATTACTTTATATATACTAAATAAAAGATCTAGGTTATTATAAACTACCTAAATTATAGTTACTTTATTAAAAAAGTAAAGCTAGCCTTTAAATAAGTTATAGCTATAAAAAAGCTATCTCTCTTTAACTTTAAGATTAAATACTAGCTAAGGAATATTAACCTAGTAAATAGTCTTTTAAAAAAACCTAATTATAAAGATAAAAAAGAAATATAGTTATAATATAAAAGCATACTTTTAAAGTTCCTAAAGCAATTCTATAGTAAGGTAGAATAAGCTTATAAAATAAAGACTAAACTAAAGAGCAATAAAAAGACTAAAGTAAGACCTTTAGCCTTACTATAAAGTAAAGAAGTTACTATAAGCTTATATAGTTTATAACTATTAAGTATTCTACTTATTAAATAAAGTATACTTTTAATATAAATAGTTTATTTTAGGTAAAGGCTTTAAAAGGATAAATCTAAAAATTCTAAAGAATTAGACTTAAGGTTACCTAAACCTTAGAAGGATCTAGCTATAATATTAAATATAGACCTAATCTCCTTAAAGAAAGCGCTTTTTTATATATAAAAAAAGAATACTTTTTTTAGCTTTAATAAAGTTATAAAAAAAGCAAAAAATAATATAAAAGGAGTTTAAAGCTAGGTTAAAGGCTAAGACTAGCTTTTTTATTTCTAAAAAAAGATCTATATTCCCTTTATAATAAAACTTAAAATCCTAATACTATTCTATAATAACCCTATAAGCAGGCACTAAGAAGTTAGCTATATACTTATAAGGATTATAAGGTTATACTACTAATATAGCCTAAAAAGAGATATTAAAAAATATATTATTATATATATAAAGTATTAGCTTATAAAGCTAAGATACTATTAACCTTATAGTAAGTTAGTAATATTACTAACCCTAATAAAGCCTTAAAAAGAAATCTTTATAGATTTTATTATTAACCTTTTAAAGATAAAAGGCTAGTATTATACTTATAATTTAATTTTAATAATTATTAACTAATATATTTAATATACTCTTTATATTTTAACTTATAAGCAAATTACTAATAATAGCCTAATAAACCTTTTTCTTAATAATATATTTAAGTTTTTTAAAATCTTTACTAAGATTATAATAAATAAAGGTTTTATCTTTATAAGTTAATTCTAGTAAGGATTTTATTATTTCCTTTTAATTAAATAGTAACTTAGTACTACTTTTTATTTATAAACTAATAGCTAAATAAAATAATAAAATTAATTAATTAAATATTATCTCTAGACCTTTTATATAAAAGACTAAGTTAACTAGGCAAATAACCTTATAATAATATAGTTTATATATAATAATACTATCTATTTAGCTACTAATAAGTTATTAGCGCACCTACTTCTAAAAATCTAACCTTAGTTACTAAAAGAAATACTAGAGTAAGCTATATTATTTAGGGATACTAAGACTTAGATAAAGAAAATAAAAGCTACCTATAAACTTATAATAACCTTTATAAAGAAAGCTAAAGAAAGATATTAAAAATAATATAATAAAAAGAGAGAGAAATCTAACCTTAAGGTTAGTAACTAGGTCCTAATCTTAACAAAATACCTAAACTTATAATAACCTAATAAAAAGCTTATATAAAAGTATACTAGGCTATACTAAATTAAATATTAGATAGGTATAAGTAGCCTAGCTTTTTAGCTTTATTTTTTATTATTAGTTAAGATTTATAATATATTTAACACTATAAACCTTAAACTATTCTATAGCTATAAAGGTAAACTAATAAAGTTAATAAATTACCTTTTTTTTATAAATAAGATATTTAAAATTAAGCGAATATTAGGATATAGGTATAAAGGCTAATAGTATTAATACCTTATTAAATAAAAGAATTACTTAAATAATAATAACTTTTAATATATAAAGAGTGATTTTATAATAACTAATCTAATAAAGAACTATAAAGCAGCGCTTTTAGAGAATAAATGTATTAAGGTATTAATAAAGAGCTAAAAAAGGAAAAGAATTTAAAAAAAAAAAAGAAAAAAGGAAAGTAAAAGTAAAATTATTAACTACAACCTATAGAATAATAATAGTTAACCTCCCTATAATACTAATAGATTATAGTTTTATATAAAATATAAAAAAAAAAAAACTATAATAATATCTCTTTTTTTTTTTTTTTTTTTTTTTTTTTTTTTTTTTTTCT
>NQYQ01000022.1:296553-341504 GCA_003055925.1 Escovopsis sp. Ae720 | reverse complement strand
TTTTTTTTTTTTTTTCTTTTTTTTTTTTCCCTTTCCTCCCTTTATTATTCCTTTACTATAAGTAAATAAAAAAAGCTAATAAGACCTTAGTATACTTATTATAAAGTTTAGTTATTTTAGTAGCTAGTATCCTTATACTTATTTATAAAGTTATTAATATAAGAAAAAAAAAGAGAACCTATATAAATAAGTAAAGGCACTAAAGACTACTCCTTATTCTTATTCCTAAGACCTAACTTTATATTAAAGGCCTTAATATTTAATTATAAAGGTATTAATAATAATAGTAAAGTAATATTAAACTTATAATAGACTTATATTATACTTACTTACTTTAACCTTAGCTAAATAATAAAGAAAGTTTATAGTATTAATCTAAATAGTTATAAAGGCCTTTTATATAATATTATAATAATAGCTAGTATATTTATCTAACTCCTTAAAGTAAGTAGTATATATTAAGCCTTTATTATAGCAGACCTAATAAGTATAAATAAGGTTTTAGACTAAGATTAGCTTTTAAACTCCTAATAAAATAGTAAAGGATTTACTAACTAAGGCTTACTTTTATTATATAAAGACTAAAGCTATAATATATTCTTATAAAGAGAGCTAATATATAGATTATAAGACTTATTATTACCTATATAGTAAATATATTTTAAACTTTAGTTTAAAGCAAAGGGTTAGCAAAGAACCTTTATAGCTAAAAACTAACTATACTTAGATTATTAATATAAGGTAATAAAGGATTACTTAAGGTTAGATTTTATATAATATAGTAAAAAAGATAATAATAGTAAGGGATATAATAACTAGTTATAAATTAGCTTTAAACTCTTAAAGAAAAAAGAGAAAAGTATATAGCTTAGTACTTTTTAAAGGTATAATATTATTATTACTATTAATATTAGGCCTAAAAAAATTAGACTTATTAAAAGTATTAGGAGTTAATAGTAAACTATAAAAAGATATATTATTAGGTCCCTAAAGGGATATAAAGGGTATATTACTAATAGCTATAGCTATAGCTATTATAGTAATATATATAGCAGTAGTAGCCTAGCTTGCCTTTATAATCTTCTTTTTTTTAAAAGCTTTTAAAGGTATTATAAAAAATAATAAATAGGTTAGAAAAAGGATTAGAAATAACCTATAAGAATTAGTAAAAGCTATAAATACTAAGTAAAGAAAGAAGGAACTTATAGAAAGAGTAATAAAGCTATTATTATAGGCTAGTAAGATAATAAAAATAATAAAAAAAAAAAGAAAATAAAGAAAATAAAAGATAAAAAAGTAAGTGTTTTTTAAGTAAAGGGAATAGCCTAAGCTTAATAATATAAATATAGCCTAAGTAAAAGAAAAGTAAAGGTATTTAGTTATATTAAAAGGAGAATAAAAAAACTATAATATAAAATTAAAATAATACTAACCTTAATATAAGGTTACTAGGACTATACTAGGGGATTAGTTAGTAATATTAGCTATTTATTTAAGCACTAACCTTAAGGATAAGGTTACTAATAAGAGGGGTATCCTATTAGGTAACTAAGTATTAGAAGTATAGGCCTAGTAACTTAATATTAAACTAATATTAAATAGCTTATAAAGGAATAGTAAACTATATATAAAAGCAGTTCCTTAAAAATTTAGGAAAAGGCTAAAGATTAATATTTTATTATATATACCCCTACCTTTAACTTACCTAGTCTCTACTATAATATCTCTTAGTAATACCTACTATAACCTCTTTATAAACTATCTTTAACCTTATATTATACCCTATCACTCTCCTTCTTACCTAGTCTCTAATATATAGTAATACTAGATATAATCTAATAGATTAGAATATTATTAGAATATTACTAAGGTAATAAATATAATAACTATTATTAGATAATACTAGATATATTATACCTAATTACTAGACTTTAGGTTTAATACCTTAGACTAACTTATTATAGGTTACCTATAGTATTATATTATTCCTAAGATCTAATTTAGAATTTAGATATAATAGTACTTAGGGTATCCTTTTAGACTTTATTAAAAGGGATCTAGGAGCCCTAGGAGTGCCTTCCTACTTTACCTAGAGCTCGCTTATTTAATACCCTAGTTAGCTGCACTACCTGCCCCTTCTATAGCCTACCTAGGAATTTAATAGCTTTAACTATATTATATCGCTACCTAGAATTTTAGTAAAATTAGCCCCCTCTACTCCTTAGGTCTTATCTAATTATCTTAAAAGATTATTAAGGCCCTCTTTCCTTTATATTAATGTTATAAATCTTATAGTATATAACCCTATATATTTAATTAACCTTTATTTTTCTATTAATAATTTATAGCATTATATATCTAATTATTCTCTATTTCCCTAAAAATATTAATAATCTTAACTAAAAAAGAAAAATTTATAACTAATAAACCTTAAAACCCTAGTAAAGGATTTTACTTAAATAGATTATTATAATTACCTATCTAATAAATCCTTAGCTAGTCCTAAACCCCTTTAGTTCTAATTCTCTAATTCCTTAGATATATCTACTCTAAACTTAAATATATAACTTAACTTAGCCCTCTCTAGTTCTAATATAAAGACCCTAGATTTAAAAAACCCTATAACTATCTACTATCTACTAATACTTATAATATTATCTCTACCTCTAAGGAATATATCCTTTATAGGCAGGCCTATAGATAGTACCTTATAAAATTATATTAAACTCTATAAAGCTAATATAGCTATCCTCTATATACTAGCTAAATCTAAAACCCTTATATTCTATTAAATTTTCTAGTATGGCCTAGAGGACTGAGCTAAATCCTAGTTCAATGACCTTCCTAAAAAAGACCGCAAGGATTAGGAGTTAATTCAAGTTTTACTGCCTGCTATAGGGTTATAGCAACCTTCCGCCAGAGAGGAGGAGATTAGCCTGTTACAGGGCACTATAATACTAAATTATAAAGGGAGCCCTTTATTATATTAAGATAAATCTATCTTTAGTAGATTATATTTTCCTTACTAATATCTTATAAATGCTATAAAAGGCATATAATATATTAGGTTACTTTATTATAATAATAATAATAATAGTTTTAAAAGGCAGATATTACTAGCCTAATTAATCCTTTAATATAAAAGCCTATTATAGGTTATATATAATATATTAGAAAACCTTATTATAAATCCTAAGGATATTACTAAAGATAGTTAGAATTAATTAACCTTAGGAAATAGTTATTATAGATTTTACTAAACTAATTAATCCCTCCTTTTAAGTAAAAAATAGATATATTTTAATTATAGTAAATTATATAATAAGATTTAGATTTATAAAACCTTATTAAAAAACTATTAGAAAGGAAGTAGTGTATATATAGATAGAAAACCTTAGAATAATCTTTAGCTAGCTAAAAAAGATATATTATAATAATAGCTTTTATTTTAAAAATTTAATTATTAATATTATTACTAAAAAATATAGTACTATCCTGCTTTATAGGCCTATTTTATATCTTATATTAACTAGGCTAGCTAAAAGGTATATATACTTTATTAAGAATTAATTATATAAATAGGCTATAAAAAGAAAAGGAAAGGTAATTAAGTATTAGAATATAGCGCTGCCTTATATTATTATTATATTAAATTTAAGGTAGATTAATATATTAAGGTTTACTTTAAAGATAATAATATTAAGGTTTAACCCCTTTTTATAATATAAAGGGATAGATATAGGTAGGGTTTTAAAGGAAGAGTTAAAGGAAGGGCTAAGTAAAGATAGGATAGATATACTATAATAGGCTAAAAGAAAATAGGATATAAAGGCATTAGACCTTATTAATATATAGAAAAAGAGATAAAAAGCTATTATAATAAGGTAAGCTAATAATAGTTATTTACTAATAAAGGTAAAGTAATAACTCTAGGTAGGATAACTTATATAGGAAAAGCTAAATAAACTAGGTAAGTTATATAATAAATTCGGTTAGACTTAGGGTAATTTATTTTAAGTTATTTACTAGTTATCTAATTTAACCTATTTTATTTAATTACTTTAAGAGATATTAGATTAGATTATAAAGAAGGTTTATATAGATAATTTAAAACTATATATATAATAGAAGGTATATCTAATACTATTATAATATAATTACTAAGACTTAAAAGATAAACCTTAAGTAAAAAAGTAAATTATTTTTAAGCTATAGTAATTTCTAATATTACTTTCTCTTTTTAATATAAATAGTTAAATAATAATATTAATTCTATTATAATAATATTAACTTTACTTTTAACTTTAACCTTATTTTTTTAATTTTATTCTTTTCTCTATTAACTTATAATCCTATTAATAATACCTTTATTTAAATAACTAACTATAACTATTAATAAGTAAGATTAGGATAGGTTAATTTATATAATTAATAAGACTATTCTACTAAGGAGCCTAGTAAAAAGTAAATTAAACACTTAACAGATATATTAGCCCTACTAGGCCTTATAGACTTATAATATAGCCGCTCTAGCTATTATAATAGGATATTAGCTTAGAGAGGGTATATAATAGAGGGAAAGGGTTAAATAGGCGGTAATAAGGATAGAATATAAAGGCTAAGGATCTTTATACTAGGTTAGTATAAATATTAGGTCCCCCTTAGTTTATTAGCTAGGATATAGGATAGAGGAATTATAGTCTAGATAATGCAGAGTAAGGACTTAGTAAATAATTAGTAAACAGGATTAGCCTAGGAGGGAGAGGGAACCTTTATAATATAACGGGCATTCTAGCTATTTTCACCCCCTACCCTCCTCGATGACATAGATGGATGGGTCACGAAGCTTTATTCCCGAAGAGGCATCTCCGCATCACGATCTGCTGACGTAATGCCCTCCTCAACGCAGCCCCTGGAAAGCAAAACGCCAACGCAGAACCATCGGTTTCGTGCCATCGTGATAAACATACAGGTAAGCAGCGCTGCTCCGTCGACTCTGCTCGTGCAGGCCAGAATCTCGAGCCGGAACTGCGACATCGGAAACGCCCGAGCCTAGTTTTGCTCGGCGCCATCTCGCACCTCTTGGTTGTGGTCCGGGTTCTGCGAGGCAGCTGACCATCATGGCCTCCGAAATCGACGTCCTCGCATATGCGCACGCATTAATGTGCTGGCGAGCTCCCCCATCCTCGAGGGCGGTATAACCCTTTCGATTGAAGCTTTTTCTCCTCTTAAATAGAGGCTCAATTCTCGTAGATCGAGCACCCTTTTCTCTCAGATCCATTGCGCAAACTGGTGTTGCAAACATTGTCATCGAATTCCTCCGCCAAGAGCACGGATTCGCCATGGCTTTGATCCCGCGTGTCCCGTACCATGTCTGGGCTGGCATCCCGGCATCATTCGTGGCCTTGCTCTTCGGGTGAGTAAATCAGTATTCCTTTCTCCCCTCCGACTGGCTCACGTCCTGATCTCTGCAAAAAAAAAAATCAAAAAAAAAAAAAGCCTTGACACCGGATGCATCGGCCCCGTCACCACCATGCCGTCGTTCATCTCCACTTTCGGGTCCTTCTCCCCCACCGTCCACGGCGCCGTCGTCTCCGCGGCCCTCATCCCCGGCGCCATCACGGCCCTAATTGCGGGGGCCCTCGTCTCACGCTTCGGGCACGCCAAGCTCATCGCCCTGGGCTCCTTCATCCACGCCGTGGGCGCCGCCATCGAGTGCAGCTCCGTCAGCAACCTCGGCAACTTCGTCTTCGGCCGCCTGGTCAAGGGCATCGGCACGGGCCTGTTCCTGAGCAACGTCTTCGTCCAGGTCTCGGAGGCGTCGCCCCTGCGCGCCCGTGGCGTCATGATGGCCCTGCCGCAGTTCATGACCGTCTCGGGCCTCGTGCTCGGCTACTTCATCTGCTACGGCACCGCCAAGCTCGGCGGCTCCTCCGCCGCCTGGCGCGTCCCGCTCGCCATCGACTCGGGCCTCGGCTTCCTCCTCTCCACCTCCTTCTGGGTCACGCCCTCGTCCCCGCGCTGGCTCGCCTCCAAGGGCCGCGTCGAAGAGGCCCTCGCCGTCGCCCGCCGCCTCGACTTCGAGCAGGCCGAGTGCGAGGCCCTCGTCTCCGCCTCCTTCGCCTCCGACGCCCAGGACGACCACGGCCGCAACATGACCCTCGGCGAGACGCTCCGGCTGACCCTCATCGAGTTCCGCCAGGCCTTCTCCGCCCCCTTCCGCAAACGCACCCTTTTCGGCTGCTTCCTCATGGCCATGCAGCAGTTCGCCGGCATTGACGCCGTCCTCTACTACGCCCCGATCCTCTTTACCCAGGCCGGCCTTAAGGGCGATCAGGCGACCTTCCTCGCCTCGGGCGTCACTGCCATCGTCATTCTCGCCGCGACCGTCCTCGCTACCGTCTTCGCCAACTCGTGGGGTCGCCGGACCACGAGTATCGTCGGCGGCATCCTCATCACCGCCCTCATGCTCCTCATGGGTTCCCTCTATGCCGCCAACGTCATCGGCGACACCCACCACTCCGAGGCCGGCAAGTGGATGATCCTCCTCTGCATCTACCTCTTTGCCATCACTTTCAGCTGCACCTGGGCCGTCTCCTTCCGCACGTTCCTCGTCGAGACCATGCCGCGTAAGACGCGTAGCAGCGCCTCGAGCCTCGCGCAGAGCTGCAACTGGGTATGTACATGAATACATGCCTCCCCCTTCCCCTTTTTTCCCTCTCCTTCCCCCCCTGATCTCTCTTCCTATGATGAAAGAATACTGATCCGTGATTCAGATTGCAAACTACATCGTCGCCTTCATCACGCCCGTCTTCCTCTCCCAGGCCCCCTACGGCGCGTACTACATGTTCGCCGGCTGCTCTCTGCTCTGCACCGTCGTCATCATGCTCTACATGGTCGAGACCAAGGGCTACAGCCTCGAGACCATTGAGCAGCGATACAACGAGAGGGCGTCCAACGCCACCGGCTCCTCGGCCGTGCGCTGGTTCAAGCTCAAGGGCCTCCGACACCGCATCCATGAGAGCCCGAGCGTGGCTGTCTGAATGGACACATTTTGAATGATGAAAAGAAACAGTCCGACCAGAGATTGATGATGGAAGCGAAGAAACAGCTCTCTATTTCCTATCCCTTTTCATTTCCTTTCTTTGCTTTCATTGATAAGAATGATCAAATCGAACATGCTATCCATGCGCTCATAGTGATGAGAGGCGCACACTCCGTGCCCCCTGAAAATCTACCTAGGTTCACCTCACGCAGAGCATTTCCTGATGAAGTTGCCATACCGCTCGAAGAACTGATGCGTCTCCTCGTAATCCGGGGTGAACCACCAGAAAACATGAGGCATGCCCTGATAGATGTGAGCCTCGGTCTGCACGCCCGCGGCCTTGAGGACATCCACGTAGGCAAAATCCTCGTCCCGAAGCGGGTCCCCCCCGGCAATCGTGATCACTATTCACTCTCGTCAGCATCTATAGATGGTATCGGGCACCAAGAGCAAATGACTTCCTGAGATGAAATGGCAGTGTCTTTCAGAGATATGGAGAGGAACCTACGGGTTGGGGGCAAATTCGCATGCGAGGGAGCAAGCAGGACCGAGTGCCTGGGGTCGAACTTCTGGTCCGGGACGTATAGGTCGCCACAGAACTCGGCAACGTAGTAGTTGATCATGGTGGCGTCCAGGTTCTGGAAATGACTGCCCATTTCGTACTTGTCGAGAGGCAGGAACTTGGGGAGACAGGTCCAGGGGCAATGGAGCATCTGGCCGACGATCCCCGTAACGCCCTGATCTCTCGCCTGGATAGTAACACTTGCCGCCTGCAAGCCGTCAGCCTCTATCACGCCCATGTATGGCAGGTGAACATCGGGTTATGAAGACAAAGGAAAGAGATATCTTTGGGGGGGGAGGGGGGGTTCGAGCGAGGGGCTGGTCGGGGAAACAATCAGGTGAAAACTCACAAGGTGGCCGCCGGCACTGGCTCCGGCCACGATGATCTTCTCCGGGTCGATGCCAAGCTTCGCGTGGTTCTTCTTGCACTATACCGCAGTCATCTTTGTCAGTGCGCAAGTCCTCCAGTCATGGGGTTCAATATCTATCGAGGGTCACAACAAACCCAGAGCAGCGAATCGAAGCAGTCGTTAAGGGGCGCCGGGAATGCATGCTCAGGGGCCCTGCCATTCAGTTAGTCCATCCCCCGCCTCTCTTTTATCCAAAAGTCTCTGCGGAGTACTCACAGCCTGTACTGGACGCTCACGGCGACGACATTGCCCTGCCTCGCGGCATGCACGCACTCAAGGTAGCAAGAGTCATGGCCGCCCACGACACATCCGCCGCCGTGGAAGATGAGCACCAGCGCCGCCGGGCGGTCATACTTGCCATCCGCAACAGCCCGGGTCTTGAATACCCTCAGGGAGGACACGTTCCCGTCCCTGGCCTGGTACTCGAGCGAGCACTCGTCCATGTCGGGCTGCCGGGGCAGAATCTTGTCGTTGAGCTTCTGCATCAGCCTGCGCTCCAGCATGCGGGCCTTTTCCACTTTGTCTGCGGTCCAGACCTCGGCCCACATGGCATCAAAGGCAGGCTTTTCGGCGGCATATTGGGCGGTCTCTTTGGAAAGGTGCCCATACTTGGGAAGGGGCTTGAAGTTGGGGTCAATGGTGTGGTACTTGGACTCCTTTGAATACATTGTGCTGAATGGCAGCCAGGCCTTCGGAAAAGAGGACTTAGGACTTGGGGGTTGTTGGTGCCGGTTGAGAGAGGAGAGAGAGAGATCTTTTGCTGTGTAAGGTCGCCAGTTGTCTGCTGGAGACCTGTGACGACAGAGGTGCGCACGAGGCCTTTTTATAATCCTCGCGGACGTTCTACATCGCGAGATGCAGCTTGCCAGGGGTGAGTGCATTCACGATAAGGGTGAGTCAGAACCAGCCTTGCAAGTACGTAGTACCGAGATCAATGAGATAGACCTGAGAGCATATCTCGGCAGTTCAGAAGTTCAGTACTCCATTTCGTTCGACGTGTAAGCGTTACTGCCACCGGATCTCCCAACTCCCGCAGCGACCAAAACGAGCGTCAATGCGGAGTCGATGCCGCCCAGTCATACTCGTACGGTGTATTCCGAACGAGTAGATGGGTTACGAGTTTCGTCCTCTGCATAATAAGGGGCATATAAGAAACTTTAGGTATGGAATATTGAGGTTGGTTGCCAGGCTTACACGGGAGTGACTGAAGAAACTTCATGATTAGTCTTGTGGGACTACTCCGCTTTGTACTCGGTAGTTCTCACACTACTCCGTACTGCACGACTTGATGCGTACAGGTAAGACTGCCCTGATCCTCCATCGATACAATATACCGGTACATATTCCGTATGACCTGCTCCGAACTCCGAACTCCGAACTCCTTGCCCCGCAGGTTGATCTCGAACCTCCTCGTTCTTCCCGGCCTTCTTCAATTCGGCCGATCCGGTCTTGTTGTTTCTCCTCTACGGAATACTCCGTAGAGGCTTCGCTGTCAGACGCTGTGACCGCCATCTTGAGACAACCTCGGGCTGTACGGGAGTCTCACAGGTTGCCATAAGAGACCGCTGCAGTCCCTAGATATTCTTTAAAGTGAGACGTATTACGTTTGAGATATATAATTATCAATGGATACTAACTACTCCGTACAGGGGCACATTGAACTCCGTGGACTAGAAGTGTTCAAATTCGGTGTCGGTAATGATGCTTGTGAGGACTATTGAACGATCCAACAGCCATGGATTCAGCTGTGAGAGTAGGGAGAATATACTCCGTACTTGATACCGTGCGGTATAAGGTGCAGCTCGATCTGGCTCCATAACTCCGGCGACCATGACAGCGATTGATGGCAGCACGGCGTCCAAATGTACATACATGCGCACCCTACGGAGTAATAGTAAAGAATGTTGATGCGTCAGGTCTAATGCAGAGAGACCAGCGGCGAGGTGCTGATTCGTGACAAATCCCGTAGATTCCGCATGTCTGGGTATAGATCCATGGAGCCTGTGATGCAAGGATTCGAGCTTGGAACCTCATCCGAAGCATCAATGCATGTCAGTGGAGCTTTTGTCACCCGGACGAGAGGCTGATCTCCCCCCGTCTGCCTCGCCAAGAAGATCCATTCACTGGCGTTGACTCGAGCATGTTTATCTATATACTCGTAGCGATTGGAGCTTCATCGGTACATATTCTATGCATGCATGCAGTGCTTAAATTCAACCTGGTCTTTTTTGTGAGACTTTGTATTAATGTCTCCATAGCCCGCTTCCTCGACCGCACTTCATACGACAACAAAAATCAATATGTGCGACAGCTTGTCAGACATCATCCCCACCAGCTCAACATCATCCATCCATCCACCCTTGACACTCCCTGTCTTAGTTATTAAGAGGACATTCCTGAGTCCTTTTGTCCTTCTCATGCTCATCGTCTGCTTATCATATCCCGCGCAGCCGGTCCAACTAGGATCCCCCATCTACCCCATCCGCCTCATCCGCGACTCAGAAGACCTTCAGACTCCCCCGTGATCATCATTCGGCCATTCAGCCCATCAGCACCCCGACCCTCAGCATCATCGGTCAATCAGTCAATCACCAGCAACCCCATCAGCACTAGGAACTGAACGCCCGCGCAGATGGTAAACGTCCAGCCCACACCGATCCCATTCACGAGCGGCATCACCGCGCTCGTCCCCCCCGCGGCGCACAGGCACCTCGCCAGGTTCACGCTCGCGCTCGCCGCCGCGCTGCGGTCCGGGAATATGTCCACCAAGTACGTCATGATGGTCGACTGGGTCGAGATGGCCGTCCAGCCCATGACGAACGTGCAGATGATGGGCACCGCGATCGAGATTTTGGCGTGGTACTGGATCGCCCACCCGAAGAGGATCACGAACAGGCACTGCAGGATCGAGAACACGGGCGCCAGCCGCAGCCGCGCCCTCTTGATCGGGAACAAGTCGTCGCCGTCGTCGCCGCCACCGCCATTGCCCTGCGCCGGCTTCTTAGACGCCGTCGTCGTCATCGTCGTCGTCTCCGCTGGACCTCCTGCCCTGGCGAACTGCCTCTGCGCCTCGTGCCTCGCCTTGAACCGCTGGTAGTCCATGTCGAGGAACCGTCCCGTCAGGAACGTGCCGATGATGCTGCCCGCCCCATTGGCGATGAACGTCAGCCCGATCTGCGTCTCGCCCAGGCCGTACCGGTCCTCGAACAGCGTCGACATGGCCGTGATGCCCATCTGCCATACGGTGTAGTGCACCGCCATGAATATGATTATTGGTGGCGCGCCTCGCGACACCATGATCCGGATCGGGCCCGTGACATCCACCTTCTTTTTCTTGTCCGGCGGCGGGCTAGAACCCTCCTGCGCCGGCTGCCGCACCTTGGTCAGCCGCTGGTACACGACGAGCGGGTACCTGAGGACGAGGCTGCCGGGCGTGCGGCTCCCGTTGGCCACGATGGAGCGCAGCGTCTCCGGCAGCAGCGCGATGAGGAAGCACAGGAACACGCCGCTGTATATGGTCGTGAACCAGAACACGGACCGCCAGCCCAGCGAGCCCGTGAGCGCGCCGCCGATGACGGGCCCGAGGGCCACGGGCGCCAGGAGGCCCGCCTGGAAGATGCCCATCACGCCGCCCCTCTCCTCACGCGTCGTGATGTCCCCGATGACACCCGCCCCGATGGCGATGGTGCTCGCGCTGCCCGTGCTCTGGAGGCATCGCAGCACTAGGAGGCTCGCGTAGTTCTTGCTCAGGGCGAGGCCGATGCACGCCGCCGTGAAGACGGTGAAGGTGCACAGGTAGGCGACCCGGCGGCCCTTGACGTCGGACACGGGGCCCCAGAGGCTCGGGGCGAGGCCCTGAAATATGAGGTACGACGTGACCGTCAGGTTGATGAGCTCCGGGGAGACGTTGAAGTCGTGCGCAACCGTCGGCAGGGCGGGGAAGTAGATGTTGGATGCCAATCCAGAGACTGCACGGCATTGTCAGTAGCTTGGTCTTCACGGGGGAGAAGATGTTTCCAAAGGAAGAAAAAAAAAAGAAGAAAAAAAGAGGGCACAAGGGAAAAGGATTGTTAGGGATCGACAGCCCTCAAGCACTCACAGGTCGCCGCGGTCGAAACCAAAAACACAATCAGAGCCTTCTGCGGCCTGTCAAAAATGGTGAAGGGCACGACATCCGGAGCAGGTGAGGGCTCCGGTGCCGTGTCCGGAGCACCCGGAGAAGCTCGGGATTTCGAAGCCGAGTCTGGGGTATCCGGAGTTTCTGGAGCCTCCGAAGCTCCTGGAGCCGTGCCTGGAGCCTCTGAAACGACAGGCGACTGTGGAGGTGGTAGTCGCGGGAGAGCAACGCCCTCAGCTGCGGTGCGACCCTCCCTAAGCTCGCCGTCCCTTGCGGGGGGGTCTCCGGAGTCTCGCGTCGCGGCAGCAGCGTTGACCGACATGTTCATCTCATGTGGATTTGTGGTCTTTTGATGCAAGTCTACGAGTCTATGGATATGAAATGTGCTGCGAATGCCTAAGATTTCCTCCTCCGGATCGAGGAAAGAAGTGCAATGTGAAGCAATGTCGAGAGGAGAATGCGAAGGGGAATATAAAGCAAGAAAAAGGGCAGAATGACGCGTGGTGATGAAGAATGCAGGCGCGCAATAGGTCTTGAATTGGCAATACGGAGTGTGAAGATTCAAGATCAAAATTCAAGACTGAAGAACAGTAAAGTCAGACTTCGAAACGGGCGGCCCATTATATAGACAATCAGGACCCTTTCCCCCTGCACTAGACTCCGACGACCGGAGATGACCGAGGACAGGGTTCTTCTATGCGGCAAGGTGGCAACACATCGCTCGATCAACTCGAAAGCATGCCGACTTAGCAAAAGGCGAGCTCAGTCTGACGCGGAGACGCTCGCGGCCCCGACTTTCGGCTATCGGGAATAAGGCGGGTTTTCACGGCTGATCCACGGGAGATGCTCCGTAGCGCCGCCGGACCCACAGGCCCCACTTTCGGCATTCTCCCGGCGGCGACACGGCGACACGGCATCGGCTGTTTGCTGTTAGGGCTGTTGCAGTGGATTTGGGTGCAGGGCAACCTGATTGGGAGACTTTTACCTAGCCGAGAGGACGAGTACCCGAAGAGATATTGGGCTTTTGCCTGCATCCAGCAGCGCCGACTCGATCGTCTCTAAGCATAGTAGCCGATAATCAGCGGAGTTCTACTCGTACACATGCCACGAAACATCAAGTCTGGATCTGCACCGTACATGGCGACATCAATGCAATTCCGGAAAGAGTTCGCCTTGGCAGGTGCCATGCACCCACAATTATTTCTCTTGTGCTTTTGCTCGACTTGACAAGAGACGTGTGTGCCCGAAGCGATCTCATTGATGCCTTATTCGAGTTTCAATAGTAACAGTGCTCAGTACATAATCCAACCTCTAACGCCTCGTAGTGACCGTTTCAATACAGAGGCAAAGCGGTCCCCATTCCGACAGGGCACAGGGTAGAAAGATCCACCTTGTGCAGGTCCTTGTGCTCGACGACTTTAGCTCCTTTCGGGTTGAAGAGCACTGGATCGTCGAGCGGCACCCTGGCAAACCAGCCCTGCATCTTCGACAGAACGTCAACCTTGCTCTTGATGTGGAATGTCACCTCCGCCTCAAACGGTTCGTTGTCCTCTCGACGAACAAGGATCGCAACCTGGGCCGAATCGGGAACCCCGGTCTTGCGCCGACTGTTCTCCACCAAAGTCCACGTCGCCACCGTGCGCGGCCCGAAGTCTCTACCCTTCGGTATATCGATGCTGCCGCTTATGGAGGTCGCGGCGTTGAGCTCTTTGGTGACTTCTTGATCCCACTTGAATAAGTAAGTCTTGTCAGTCCCAAATCCCAGGGTGAAGGTGGTCTTTTGCGAGTCCGCTGTGGGGTTGAGGACCCGGCGCTGCTCCGGAGCTATCGCATGGACGACGGGATCCTTGCCGATTTTGGAGCTGGTGCGGAACTCGACGTGGACTTTCGCCTGTATGACGCGCCTCTTGGGCATCTCGGGATCGAAACGCAAGCGAAGCACCAGCAACGTTGCGTTGACCTCCTCCGTGTCCTTAACGAGCATGGTCCCGTGTCTGACCTCGACCAATTCGATACGGGAAGTGATTCCTTTTGCTGTTCGCTTGGTGACTTCTTGCCGCTCATAATCGGTCATTGAGGAGTTTCTGGTGAGAATGGACATTTCGTTGAGGGTCTCCCCGTCGGTATTATCCATTGTCTTGAGGGTCTTCCCATCGGTAAAACTCATCGCGTTGAGGGTCCCCCCGCCGGTATTATCCATCGCGTTGAGGGTCTCCCAGTCGGTATTATCCATCCCGTTGAGGGTCTCCCAGTCGGTATTTTCCATGTCGTCGAAGATCTCCTCGTCGTTATTCTCGAAAGGCACATTGAATTGGAGGAGGGACTTCTCCCCAATACTCTCGTATTGATCCATGCTTGTCTTTTGGCGTCTTGTATCTCGTCGGAGCCTTGGTGAGTAGGGATGGCGTGAGCTGGAGGTTGAAGTGCCATGATTGACCTGGAAAGGGGCTCGCAGTCCGGCCTTTTATATCCAGAGAGGACGTCAACCATGATGTCTGCGATTGAGTCGTTGCTCAATGTTGCCTCTTCCAATCGTATCTTGAAATCCATTGAACCCTTTGGGAGCTCAGCCGCAGATGTCACCTGCTCACTGTGGCCTGCATGCGGGGGAACATGCAGAGGCGTGCGAACCAATCGTTCAAGAAACTCGATGGAAGGCTGCCCATGAGGCAACAAGGCAATCCATGTGTGAGAGGAAGTGGGCTCACGGCAGGCATCGATGCATATCAATGTCATCAAGATGTGGAGGAGGAAGAGGCAAAGAGGCGTCTCTCTTCCAACATGATGTCAGCAGCAGCAGCAGCAGCAGCAGCACTTCTCACAAGACATGGGAGGCGGACTGATATTCGTTGTCAGGAGCTCGGGCACCAATTTGGCTGCCTGTTTCATTAACACCTTGACCATCTCCTTTGGCTCCACAATGCACTAGATCATTCGGGATCATGAGATTATGAGTGGCTCAGGGACAACGGCGTGAGGGGCATCATCAATAGGAGTCAGGACCAACAAGGACCATGCTCACCTTTGCCCCTCTCCTAAGAAGTTCGCAGCTCTCCCTTGCATAGCGAGAACGCTCGATAGGGAGCGTTGGAGAACTCTTAACGCCGTTGCCTTGGGGACAAATTGACATCATCACATCAATTTTTCAAACAAATCAGATCTTACTCGCGTTCCGCGGCTAACGATTGCTGGCTGTCGCAGAGAGTAGCGGAGGTCGACCGGCATATCTCGGTCAACGTAAGCTCATCAAGGGGTCGGGCGAGTGCGACGACTTTAACTTCGAAGGATCCCTTTCGTGACAACGAAGCTTTCTAATTTGCAAGACTCCCCAGGTGGTCAAGTAGGCATCAGAGCTGCCCAACGTGCAGATCATCTCCTTCTTGTGGAAAACGACATCTCCAGAGGATGACAGCTTGAAGAAAGTCTTGAACGGTTGTATATTCCTGGCCATCGAAAAGCACACGCTCGTGTCCAATCTACATATAGGCTATCAATTACCATGAACTCCTCACAAAGCTGGTCCCTACACATCCGGCTCGTCACATAGCGCGCTCGCCCCCATCTTTGTCACTATGTTGCCATCGTCAACGTCCACCAACTCTCTGTCGAGATGCTGCGATGCCGATTTCTTTTCCCCGGTCTCTACAACGCTCTCCTCCGAATCAGAATCCTCGTCCTCGGACATGTGGATGGAAGTGTTATCCTCCATGTCTTCCTCGCATCCGTCTTCCACGAAAGTGTGATCAGGGTGAATCGCCGCCCTGAATGCGAACCACTTCAAAGACAGGGTGCATACGCAGTCCCTGCAACGGAAGAAGAACCCATGCACAATGAGCATACAACAATGACACCAGACGTCGTGATTGGCGAATCCTCGTCTCGTGATGAGGGCGGGATGGTTTGCTCCCGTCTGCAACCTTTGGGCAGCTTTCAAAGACTTGATGCTATTGACCGTCAGCGTTGGTGAAAGTTCTTCATTCCCTGTGATTCCTCCCTTGATCGGTGGCTGGATTGAATTGCTATCCAATCTTCAGGAGAAAATGAATAAGTCCGTCATTATAGAAGGCGACTTACATCTCTGGATCTGCCTGATTGTATTCAGCAATATCCAACGCTGATCCAGTCTCTATAGATGGCCTTGACAGCCTTTGTGACATTCTCCTCCTGGCTGATCAAGAGCTGGATAACGTCGTATTGAGATATCACTGGAGTCGCTGCTCGGCTGTTCCGTGAGAGGCCGCGCGTGGCTTACAGCAACGGAGTCCATCCGTCACTATCCTCCATGTTGATGCTGATCCCGATCCGCCTTGAGCGTTCCAGGTCGATCTTGACCAGCTCAGTCTGTCCGCTGGTCGCAGCGTAGTAAAGAGGAAGTCAGCCCAAGAAATTCCTGGCACCGAAGCTCTCATCCTTTGCTCTCAGGAGGTTGAGAAGTTCGAGGTTGTTTCCACACGCCATGTGAACGGGCGTCCCATTGAAGGGATCAATCACGTCGAAGGACGCCCTATGGGAGATCAGGAGCCTCAGTCTGAAAGATTTCCGGGGGCACAGACCCTCCGATATGGATTTTATCGCCGGCCTCGCACGCATCTTGCTCAAAAAGGGGAACCAGTAGTCGACGCTTAGAATCGACGCTGATGCTTGTCAGATATCGAGCCGTAACGGTGATCGCATACAACATATCATGCATCATAGTGTACAGGGACATCACAGAGCGAAGAATGGAACCTTGAATCGTAGAATATTCTGATTGAGAAGACCAGAATATGAGGGCTACGTCTCAGGATCATCTCAGCTGTGTGCGGAGACGTTTTGATCCTCGCAATTCCACAGATCCGTCACTATCCCGAGTTCCATACGAGAGCCAGGAACGCCATTCGTCTCGCTATAATATTCCGACACTACCCGTAGCACTACCCACATTAGATGGAGACGGTGCTTTCTGCCTCCAGGGTGTCATCGAAACGCGACGTCAGAGTCTTCGGCCTGGCCTCCGCGTATCCGGCATCGCCGGGATGATACCCAGAACAGCAGCAACGCAACCTTCACAGAAGCATCAGGTTTGGCGGCGGATCTGCACTTAGAGACGCTACAAGTCGAATGGCAGCTTTTGCTAGCTCGAGATGCCGACGAGATACGAGCCCCCGACACAAAACCCTCTCCATGGCGTGTGAGCGGCTTCCCGGCGGATGGTCTCGTGAAAAATTTATCACAAGAGTATGAGGCACATCGTAGCGTCAGGCAATAAGAGGAACCGGCTTGACAGGATCTTGGGCGGCCGATGAGGGTGTCGTAGAAAAAATACGACAACGTCAGTGAGTGTGCCTGGTTCAGGGGCCAGGCGTATTTGGTGCCAGTAGCACGAGAAGAAAAAAGAGGGAAAAGTGCGAATGAAAGCCTTTGCAATGAGACTGACGCAAGCACTCTATTGTAGAAGAAGGACACCGCAAAGTCTTGAGCTCAAGGAAACTCGTTGCTCGTTGCTCATGGATAGAGTTGAGGCAAAAGGAGAAGAAAAGGGGCCACACTTCTCACATGTTCACTCAAAGCTCACCCCACATTCGACAACTCGATGCTGCGGGAAATACGTAGTAGATGGTCGGACGTTGCCGACGTGAAACTATTCATGGGACAACTGCCAAAGATCCGGGGAAAAGCCCATCACACAATGCGCAGAAAGTGTGGTGTAGATGCAAACAATGGATCCCACCCCCCTCGACCAAGAAGTGACGCCATGGACTATGTTTATATTTATCTGTACTAGTGCCCGAGCTCCCGAAATCCAGGGCCAGGAACAAGGAAGAAAGATAGGGGTCAAGGCCGATCTAGTCCGGACTAGCATGGAAGCCGATACGAGGAGTGCGTCAGGGACGCAGTTGAGAGACTCCAAGGCTCGACCGAGTCAACTGCATAGCAATGACGATGGCATGAGGCGACCCAGTAGTCTACATGTGGTATATACTCTCCATCTCCCTCTTCCGCCCCCAGATCTGAACGACCTTTTCGACTTTCCCCCACACACCATTTTCGACAGTATCGTTTCCACCGTTACGTTCAAGCTCACGCAACTCGAATCCCAACAGCTCAAAGTTCACACCTCAAAGTTAACAGCTCGCAAGACGAAGCTCGGAGAATCATCCATGTCTGCTGCCCAGTCCTTCGAACTGAAGCAAGTCAAGCAAAGCATCATGCGAGACTCACGCTTCCAAGAGGAGTTGGGAGAAAAGGCCCCCAACGAGTCCGTCCTGACTGCGACTCTCTCTGGGAAGTCAGTCGACGACGCCGATATGCTTCCAGGCCGGCGTCTCGCCGTGATTCCCCCTCTGCCCATCTCCCCCCGCCGCCCCTCTGTCATTCTCACTCGCCCTGCCGCTCCGGACCCCGTTCCCGCCACTGCTCCAGTTCAACTTCAGCAGCGTCAACAAGTTTCCAAGGCCCCTGATGTGTCCGTCAGCGCAAAGCGCTTCTGGTGCCTCAACTCCGGGTAAGTGTCCCCCCCTCCCCCTGATCACATCCCCCAACAAGAGTCCTTGTCGAGCTAACGCATCGCCAGTATCCTGGTCGGTGTCTTGATGTCCACCATGGCCCTCTTCAGCGTGACGACCTGCCTGCACAACATTGCCAACGAGTTCAAGGCTCTCGTCTCCGTCACCTGGGTTCTCCTGGCGTACGCCCTGGCGGAGTGCTGCTTCGGCCTTGTCTTCTCCAGGGTGTCAGATATCGTCGGCCGACTCAGAGCCTGGCTCTGCGCCCTCGTCATCTTTCTCCTCGCGTCCCTGGCCGCCAGCTTCTCCGCTTCCCTGCTTCAGCTCGTCCTCGCCCGCGCCATCCAAGGCATCGGCGGCTCCGGTATGTCTGAATCCCGCTCTCTACTCCACACACTTTGGCAATGCCCCCTGTGTCGTGTCTCAAGATCTCAAACTGACCCGGGGAACAACAGGTCTTTACCACGTGAGCCTCGCTGTTGTGCAGGAGACGTGCCCCGAGGGCTGGCATTCCTTTGCCACCGGCGCTCAGGTTGTCGTCTTCGCCATCGGCTGCTTCCTGGGCCCTCTCCTCGGCGGCGTCTTCACCCAGTATGCCTCGTGGCGGTTGATCTTTTGGATGAAGTAAGTATTCCTTTCTCTTGTTCTCTCTCTCTCTCTCTCTCTCTCTCTCTCAAAGACAGGTCTCTGACTCTTGAACCAGTGGCCCTCTCTCCCTCATCTCCCTGGTCTTCGTCCTCATTGCCTGGCCCCCGCGGGCCCAGAGGGCGAGGTTCCGCCGCACCACCTGGAAATGCTTCGACTACGCCGGCTCTGCCCTCCTCATCTCCACCATCTTCCTCTTCATCTTCTCCCTCCAGAATGTCGGCCTCTCCGTTGACGCCGCCGCCTGGGCCTCCCCCCTCTTCCTCGCCCCCTTCGTCGTCTCCGTCTGCCTCAGCATCGTGCTCTTCATCCTCGAGCACCGCGCCACCCGTGGCCAGACAGAGGCCCGCCCCTCCCCCGTCGCCGTCTTCCCGCTCCAGCTGGTGCGCACCCGCCGGTTCGCCTCCGCCGCCGTCACCGCGCTCCTCCTCGGCTTCCCCATCCTCACCCTGCTATTCATCGTGCCCCTGCGCAGCGAGCTCGTCTCCGGCAAGTCCACCACCACCTCCGCGCTCATGCTGCTTCCCGGCATCGGCGCCGCAGCCGTCAGCTCCGCCGCCTCGGTCAAGATCAACTGGAGGCACGACCAGCTCTACAAGACCGCCATCACCGGGCCGCTCCTCGTCACCCTTGGCTGCGGCCTCCTGACCACCGTCCACGGCGCCGGCGATGACGCGAAGCTTCTAGGCTTTCTCGTCCTCGTCGGCGTCGGCGCCGGCATGAGCATGACCTCGGGCGCTGTGGCGACAGGCTTCTTCCTACTTCCCGCAAGCTATGGTTCGTATTCCACCCATGCTCTCCTGTCTTGACCGGAATCGTATGGAGCACATGCTGACTTGTGTTCAAATGTTGTAGTTCCTGCCATCGGCATGTTCAGTACGCTCAGATTGTTTGGTGGGTGCATCGGCGTCGCTGCCTTCTCTATCCTCCTGCACAACCAGATCCTCAACATCTTCCCCTTCCCCATCACGCCCGAGATGCTGGCCATGCTGTCCGACTCCAAGTCCGCCATCCCAATCAACTTGGAGCTCTTCATGTCCATGGGCGTCGACGGCGCCTTCAACGCCGCCACCAAGGTCTGTGCGGCGATGGCGGGAGCGGCCTCCCTCTCTGCGGCGTGTGCGTTTGCGTTCCCGAAGCATTCTGAGGACGAGGGTGCGGAGGAGGCCGCAGCAGCGCCTACGGTCCGAGATGCGGAGGAGGGTGCGGTCCAGCAGAGCCAGGAGACCCGGGAGACCCAGGAGAGTCAGGAGATGCGCGACATGCGCGAGTTGTTTGAGAGGCGCGAGAGGCACGAGAGGATAATGTTGGCAAGGAGGGGGGGTCGTGAGGACCGGTCTTGGATATGGGCGCAAAACGTGCTCCCCGCCGAGATTAGGAACGCTTAACGGGCGGATGGAATGAGTCTGTCATCGCCAACAGGGCGGTCTGTTTTTGTTTGGATTACCATGGCGTTACGATACCCCCCCCCTCTGTTAGTTGAATAGGATTATTTTGAATCAAGTCATGCCCGGCGAGAAGTGCCGAAGTCAACGTGATTCGAGTCTGTCATCACGGACTCTGCAAGGACTTCTAGATGGTGATTTGTATTTGACTCGCAGACGATTGTGAATCTTCCTGGACCGAAGGAGTGTGCAGCCCCATCTCATGATCTCTGCTCATACAAGATCGTCCCTTTCGGCTTTGCCTTATGATAATGTGCACTCTCCACATTGATGTCCTCTACTTTGACATTCGAAGCCGTTGGCCAAACCGTTGCGACCCGTGCAAATCTTCTCACGACAACTACCATCCACGAATTCATTCACTCAACTGCGGCCTGTAGTACTCGCTCAAGCATGTTGGATTTATTGTATTCTACAACACGTGATGATTTAGCAGATCCTCACGATGCTCCTCTTACCCTTTGCATATCAGTGTTGACATCACTGAAAATCCCACTAAGAACGTCCAGACCCATGAGACGAAACCCGAGAAAAAGAAGAATCCCTATGCAGCTTGTTAGTTCATTCACCTACACCTACACCTACACCGGGAACCATATCAGACTCACCTTCTTAAAAAAAAAGTACAGCATGAAAAACCCTCACGCCAATCACATACTACCCAAAGTTAGCACCGCAAAGCACGCCCGTCCAGTCAGGATACTCACCGCTCAACAGGCGACAACCCAAGCAGCCGCATGCCGTTGTACAGCACCGTCCTCGCCGCCGTGTACAGCGCCGACCGCGCCTTCATCAGCTCCCGCTCGCTGCCCACGATCCGCAGGTGGTCGTAGCTGCTGCTCAGCACGTGCGTCATGCGGAACAGGTAGGTCAGGATCGTGGTGGGCTCGAGCGTCTTGAGCGTGTTCTGGACGACGTCGGGGTACTGGCTCAGGATGCGGACGAGCTCGACGGCGTGCTTCTCCGTGAGGAGGGTGAGGTCCGCGCTGGCGATCTCTTCGTCGGTCAGGCCGGCGCGGCGGCTGATGGAGCAGAGGCGGGCGTGGGCGTATTGGAGGTACGGGCCCGTGTCACCCTCGAAGGAGGTCATCTTGTCCATGTCGAAGGTGTAGTTGTTGATCCTGTAAGATGGGTTAGGAGGTTCCGACTCATGGAGATATCTCACTTCCAAAAAAGGGGTTACGGGGCATCATACCTCTTGCCCGTCATATCTTGGACCATGACACTGCTGATGCCGAGGATGTCGGCAACGGCCTCGGGGTTCTCGACCTGGGAGTACTTGGTCTCGTTCTTGCGCATGACCTCGTGCATCTTCTCGCCGACGTCCCGCAGGATGTCATTGAGGAACTTGACGGTACCCTTTCGGGTGCTCATCCCCAGGACCATGCCGAAGTTGATGTGCTGAATCTGCTTGGCCGTCTCGGCGTGGCCCAGCAGCTCGATGATCTTGATGAGCTGCCTCATGTGAAGGTCCTGCTCCGAGGCGATGACGTAGATCATGTGGTCAAAGTTGTACTTGCGCTTCCGCTGCAGGAGCTCGCTGATGTCCCGCGTCAGGTACAGCGCGGTGCCGTCGCGCTTTCGGATGACGGGCTTCTCCAGGCTCTTGCCGGGCTTGCCGGGGACGTGCTTGGAGAAGTCGATGATGACGGCGCCCTGGGACTCCTCGGAGATGCCAGACGCCTCGAGCTTCTCGGCGGCGGCGGCCATGTCCGTCTCCGAGACCTGGCTCTCTCCCGAGTACTCGTCGAAGTGGATGTTGAGGCGGGCGTAGGTCTCCTTGTACCGGACGATGCTGTAGTCGCGGAACCGCTTCCACTGCGCGACGGCGGCGGCGTCGCCGTCGGTCATGGCCTTGAAGTACTGGCGGGCCTGCTCGTCCAGGCACTTGTTCTTGAGCTCGGTGGCGTCCTTGCCCTCCTTCTCGAGCGCCTCGATCTCCTCCTTCTCGGCGGCAACGTCGCGGTTGATCTTGACGTAGACCTCGTACAGGTGGTTGATGGGGTCGGCCTTGAGGGCCTCCTCGTTACCGTACTTCTCGAACGCGACGCTCAGGAGACCGAACTGCTTCCCCCAGTCGCCGAGGTAGTTCATGCGCACGACGTCCCAGCCGGCGCCCTCGTAGAGATTGGACAAGAAACCACCGATGATTGTGCTTCGCAGGTGACCGGCGTGGAAGGGCTTGGCAATATTGGGCGACGAGAACTCCACGATGATGCGCTTCTTGCCGTCGTCGGGGCTCTCGGGGTTCTTCAGCCCGAGCATGGGGTTCTTGCCGAAGTCGCTACCGCGCTTCTGGATCTGGGGGATGAGCATCTGGGCCAGGGGGGCGGGCTTGAACCAGAACTGAAGGAATGTGCCGTTCTGGAAGACGCTCGGCTTCTCGATAAGAGGCGACTCGGGGATCTGAGGACGTGGGCATGTCAGCATTCTCAAATAGTACATCGAGGATAAGGGGCAAGATCAGGCCGCGGTGATACCTTCTCGAGCCACTCGGCAGACAGCTCGGCCGGCTTCTTTCCCTTGATCCGCAGAGCCGGGATGGCCAGGATCATGTCGCCCTTGTCCAGGCCCGAGGTCCACTGCAGCGCATTGTAGAGGATGCTGCTCTCGACGCCGGTGACGGGCTGGAGGAGGCTGGTGATGTGCGACCGGTAGACGTCGACGGGGTTCAGGTCGGGGTAGCAGCCGGGGAACTGATCGAGCTTGCTAATGGACATCTTCTCGAGCAGTGTCGCGACACTGTTGGGGCCATTGTCGGTCGCCATGGCGGCTGTCCTTGTCGTCGAAGTGTGGAATGCTAAGGCGAGTCGCGCGCGGGGGAGAGCGGGGAGGCGTGGTCGAGGTCGAGGAAAGTCCGGGCGAAGGACAGGGCGGCCGCTACAGATGAAGAGGCGGAGAAGTTGTAGCCGATGAGTCGCACGAGAGTTCGAGATGCAACGGCCGACGATGTGAGTCATGAGGAGGAAAAGAGGGATGAAGTCGGATCAATTTGTTTATCGTCTCGGGAAGGGAAAAAAAAAGGGACTTGAAAGTTAGAGGGACGGAAGAGGGAGGAAAAGGGCTGATGGCGCTAGAAGTTTTTGGGCGGAATCATTCCTGTTACGGCTTAGTTGTGAAGAGAGTGAACGGCGCTTGTATATCGTCTTTACATTTTCGCATGTTATTCGTGGCACAAGAAGTCGAACGACTTCGATTTTATCTCGAAACCCCGCCATGCAGCAACTTAAATTACCTACTACTATCGCTACCCCGCGCCCGCTATCGATAAACCAAGAATTAATTGATTTATTCTTTAGAAAATGATCCAAGTCACGATGGGTTGCCGGCTTCATAACGATCGTACTGGATTCAAGAAGTTCTATCCAACTTAAATGAAGCACTCGTACAAGTAGGAGGAAGGGAAAATGTCAGTGTCCCCTCCGCCTCGATGCTCCCAAGTCACATCAAAGCATTGATTGTTCAAAGAAGCATGAGTGTCAAGGCACACCACCAAGAAGTTATAAACACATCCATTGAACAAGACATCTGGGCACGTCGTGTGAAAGAGGAAGAGTGTCAAGTCAATTCGAATCACTTGAATGCTATAAAATCTCTATCTAGGGCATCTACACATCGAGAAAATGGATAAAATTTCAAGTGAATGTCGATAACAGAATCGGGAGAGATTGTCGCAAGATCGCTCTAGAAATCAAATCGCAACAGTAAATGCCGGGTTCGGCGTGTCCCCCGTCAGCACCGTCCCATTCATAAAGACCGTCCCACTCTTCAAAACGCTGACCCGCCCCGGGTGCAGATGCGCAGGCGGATGGTCATCGACCGTCCCGTTGGCGTAGATAATTCCGTTCCAAGGCCGGCCGACAGACATGGTGCCCGCACGCGATGTGCCCCCCGCAGCCGGCAGCAGGGGAGGCCTCCCCGGGCTCAAGGCGCAGTTCTCGCTGATCATGTATAGATTCAAGCCGACGGCGAGGGTGTAGACGTCGGCGCTCAGCAGGTTCCAACTGGTCTGGTTCGCGACCACGACGCCGACGTAGTCGGTCAGGATGACGGTCGGCCAGGCCTCGGGGCTGATGTTGTTGACGCCCATCCAGTACAGCGCCGGGTTGGTCGGCTGTATGGCGATGCTCTGGAGCGTGTCGAACGTCGACGTGATGGCGTCGGCACTGACGAGCCATTGGCCGATGAGGAAGGTATCGGACCCTCCTCCGCGGCTGATCTGCTTCCACTGCGCGACCTGGTCCTCGGCCATGGACTGGGTGTCAGGCTTGTTGGACCAGTGGTCGTTGACGGGAAGCTGGCTCGCGCGGTAGATGCCATCGGGAACCGAGTCCTGCGGCACGCCTGCCTGCAAGTCGCCGGCCAGGAGGAAGATGACGCAGCCGTTGCCCCCGTTCTGGTCCATGAAGTACGACGCCGGCTTCCCATTGAAGGTCGTGGTCGTGTCCAGGTTGCCGCAGCGGTTGTTGATGCCCCTGAGCTTGTCGAAGAAGGCATTGACGATGCTCGTGTTCCAGTAGATCGGGCCAGCCACGGGCGCTCTGCGACGTCCTACCAGATATCGGACGCGGAAGAAGATCATCTCGCCGGGATACGCGGCCGTAAACTCGTTGATCTCCCTGACGACATCGTCAATCGACTCCCCAGAGTTTCCGACGGCCACCTCGGCCAACTCATCATTGACGTGCAGCGTCCAGAAGCTGTAGGAGTCCCCATCATGGATCGACCCGACCCGCCAATCGAACCACCTAGATCCGGCTTGGAGCTGGTCGCGGATGTTGATCCCCTGGGTCTGCGTGTTTGCGCTGATTCCGAAGGAGACAAGCTGGCCGCTGATCTGGCTCATGCCCGCATCGTGCGAACCCGGCATGACGACGTGCTGGATTTGTCTGTCCTTGATCACGTCATAGATGCCCCTCATCCAGTTGCCCGCGCCGTAGCGGATGGATGCCATGAAGCCATAGTCATTACTGCCGGTGATAATGAGGGTGACGGGTGCCTGGGTCGCTGGATCGGAGTACTCGCGCTGACCCAAGCCCATGCCGGAGAGGTCGAAGACGGTCCGTTTCGGGTTGTCGTCCGGGATATGAGTGGTCGCGCGAACGAAAAACGTCTTGTCGGTGCCGTCGATGCGGTAATATGCCTCACCGTTGTCGTCAACGGCGTTGGCCCCGACCCTGCTCGTGTACTGAACGGTATTCTGGCGGGCGCGGCCCTGTGGGATATCGCCCCAGTTGAAAACATCAAATTGGTATGAGTGGGTTGACTGCAGAACGAACCGGTGGGGCGTCAGGTTGACAATGGTGATGTACTGAATGGCGCCTGTGATGCCATTCGAGTTCATCTGAGACCAGTCCATGTAGTGTCCATCAGGGATCGCCTCGGTGCTGTAAGTGCGGTCGTTGGGATTGCATGCTGCCGCAATATCGCCAAAATCGCGTCGGCTGGATGCTTGACTGGTATGTTCCCCCTTCTGAAACGCTGCGGCATGAGCGACTGAGAGGATCGACGCAACGCTGGCCAGAAACCCCCAGACTCTGTGGCTTCTCATGATAGAAGTGCTCGTTCGTCCCGTAAAGTAATGATTGTCGATCTCGCACTTTCGTCCAATCACTGTCGTTGTCTAGCCATGCGGAGACAAATTTGAGCGAGACAAGACCGGTCGCTGCAAGGGGCCCTCTGCAAGGGGCTTCCCCTTTTATCAAGCTCGACATCGTGGACCTCCTTTTCCCGATGTCCCCAGGTTAAGATCATTTGCATGACTCGACATCTGACCTCAAAGTTGCAGTGAGCCAACGCGCCTGACCCCCTGTCCTAGCGTAAAAGTCATCCTGAGATGCAGACGCATGGCTCTTTGAATTCTCGAGTCAATGCTTTCTCGTGGTTGCGAGCCATCTACAAGTAGATGGTCAATTCGAGATAAGTTAAGTCTCGAACGCACACTCTCTCCAAGAGGCTCGAACTCCGGGGGGGGTTGGACCGTAGAGGTAGGTGGCAACGCATGCCGGGAAACCAGGCCCCCCTCATCTGTCCCAAAAGCGACGTCCCGTACGTCGGCGTGCAGCTGTCGAGCCCATGATCCTTCCGGCCTGCGGAGATATTTCTTCCGCGCTCTTTACCTGGAAGGGAATCTAGTTAGGGTCAGCAAGAAATATTATACCGATAGCATTAATCAGACAAGGTTAGGGACATTGTCAGGACTGTATGGGTCCCACGGACACCAACCATCTCGATCTCGTGAAGCAACCTGTCAAGTGCTTGTTCGGTCTCTTGGAGTCACGGGTTGGAAGACGCTCGTCCGTGATCAAGTTCGTGAGATTCTCTTTAGGTTAATGCCCGGAATTCTTCAGCGGCCCCCGCTTCCCCTGGGGCTAAACGCCGGGTCCATGTTAGCGACCGAGCCAGGGTTCAGAACCCTGCTTCCCAGCGCTCATTGGCCGCCGAGGAAGGAGCCTGTGCGCTCGCTCTTTACTCCGTACTCGTACCAGGAACAACCGCTCTTTGAAGAACAACAAGCAGGAAGCACCAAGAGCTTGATGAGGGCGTGCTCCTTCCGTGTCATTAACAATGCTGGGCGGCCCCTGCCGAACTCTCGATTCTTTTTGCTAGGGATCCCGACTCCGATCGTTGAAGCGTACGAGTGCGAGTACTGGTACTACCTGTAACAACCGTGACCCCTGCGACACGCCGACGTGGGGAGGGGATACGCGCTCTGCGGCAAGAAGATCGGCGGGGGGCAAAGGGACTCTGGCATCGACGCAACTATCGTGAGGTCGAGGGCATTACGAGTACAATGCACATCTTCCAGGCGACCTGTCTTGACTCAAAGTCCAATTTCCAAATTCCCACCAGGCGGCTCCCCCATGTCAGGTCACGTTTCGTCATTCACTTCTGCAGTCTACGACACCCATAAAGCGCGACGTCGCCCGAAGCCATCGTCGTCCCGCAAACGCCAATACGCGCTCGGATCAATGGATCAATCCATTCGACGGCGGGCAGCGCTTCTCAAAGGCCGTCCAACAAGTCGCGAATCGCCTGCACAGGCCGCGCCTTGTCACCGTCACGGGCCCTGATCCCGTGGCGGAGCTGCGCGGGAATATCTGAGTCCTCGCTGCTCGTCTGGTGCGTCACATGTGAAACAACCTCGATCTCCGGAATACTCATCCCTGAAAATAAGCAGCATAGAACTTTGGAAATGGTCAACGTATCCCTGCCGGCAAGGCATCGCAACGAAACGTGGTTCTTGGATGCGGCCAAGTCATTCGCTCGGCAGATCAGCAGCTAAAGGGCCTAATCCATGGCGTCTCTCCCAGGCACAAACAACTCCTCGGTCTTGTGCCTTGGGGCTTCGCACATTCAGGTCCTTTTCCCATCGTCATGATTGCCGATCTACGATCTGTATGTCCAGATGGCGGCCGACTCTCAAGTCGGAATGGGTACGTGTCTACTCCGTATCCTTAGGATTCCTTGAACGTCCTTCCAAAAGGGAACGGCGCACGTCTCGGGGGAGATGCACATCTGGGAAAGTTTTCCGTCCGCTCATGGCGGTCGGAGCAACAAACTACCCTGACCCTGAACACAGCGCAGCCTTGGCACCTCCTGCTGCATGACTGGATCATTCTTGCTCAAGGTCGAGCGAGGATGAAGCACATTCGGCATAACCTTGCGTCTTCTGCTCCCATTGTCCGATTCGACGCAGAGAAGAAGCTCAAGGGGCACAGCCGCCAGCAGTGACGGCAGCCAAGGCGAGAGGATTCAGGGGAGGTTCAAAAGGAGAGGACACTCAAATCAGAAATGACAGCTGAGGCAGCCATATGAAGTCATTGATGATCCAAGAGATTGATCCAGAATCATTCCACCATCCCTGATCCTCTCGAAGTATCACCGGTACTCTGCCTCGCTCCGTGGCTCAAGATCGTTTTGTCTCGAAAGGGCCCGCTCTCGGCGAGCCATTGATGACTCGCACAATTCGTCTTTCTGGCTCTGCTTCGCCAGCATCCACAAACCCTGCCCACGGCCCGCTCGCCGCCCGCTGCCCACTGGACGACAGGGCCACCATCATCCTTGCACGGCTATACATGGGTCCTCTGCAGCAACAGACAACAGCATACTCCGTAACAAGACGTGGCTCCCGGCGTGAGCGAAGACAAAAAGGAAACAAAGAAAGCCCTCGGACAAACAGAGACAAACGAGCTCATCAGGAAACCAATGCCGGTTTAGCAAGCGTGGAGAGTCTGCATGCATCGAGGCTATGTATGTATGCACCCATGAATTCGTTGTCAGCACGACGATTCCATAGAGCTCTTCTGTCTGTCGATTCAGTTTAATGGGCGGTTGTCTTTCACCGGCATAATGACGAAACAGCACTGTACAGTACTCGTACGAAATCGACGACAGCATCTAGCCAAATGCGACACGGAGCACATCTTCGCTATCGGCTCCCTCTCCCTCGCGAACGCTCCTGAGACTACATAACACATGCGTGCGCAGGAGAATGTTAGTTGCGCGTTGATTATCTCTCATCTACATACACGTACGGACGCTGCCAACGCTTAACGAAAAGGGGAAGAAGAAGACGACTCATAGGGCTGAACAATCGAGATCGCGATGCAGATGAGAATGGCCGACACCCGCAGCTCCCGTGTCAGCTCCAGCAAGCTGCGGCATTCGCTGACCCGCCTCGAGTCCTGGCTGTCCTCCATCGTTCCCTCGCGGGGAAAATCTTCCAGGAGCGCGTTGTTCACACGTATCCCACCAGAGATCCGACGACAGATCCTCATCTACGCCTTTGGCGACTGGACCATCCATCTCGGCCTCAAGTGCCAGCGGGTGAGGCGAATGTTTCGGCGCCGCACGGTCAGTTCCATCCACATATCATGCATCGGACGCACGCGCGCGCGCGCATACATCCATTCACACAGGCTCCCCCTTCCCACATCGCAGCCAAGACAGGTCAAACCCTTGATGCATACGAGTACTGACAAGTCCGGGCTCGCCTCATCCTTGTCCCCATGATGACTATCATAGGAAACGTGGACGTGGAAAGGTTGTTTCTGCCATCAGAGAGCCGTAACATGGCACAACCCGCCCCATTTCGAGGGTCTGCGGCGCGCCTGGCATGACGACAGGTGCTTCGAGCCCCGCTGCACGCCGCCGCAGTGCTTTCTGCCCTTCGACTGCCGCATCGGCATCATGGGCTGGCTCCTGAGCTGCCGCCAGGCGTACCAGGAGGGCGTCGACGTGCTCTACGGGACCAACACGGTCCATGTCCACGGCTTCGTCCTGCTGCGGCAGCTCCCGGATCTCCTGACGCGCGAGCGGCTCGAGTCCATCGTCAAGGTTAAGCTAACCTGGCACATGAACCCCTGGCTCGACCGGGACGGCAGCCCGGAGCCCATCATGGAGGGGCCCTCGAGCCGCAACATCCCCACCATGGAGGCCTTCGTCGCCACTGCCGAGGCGCTGCCCCGGATCCTGCCCAACATCAAGTACCTGTACATCTCGCTCATGGGGGGGCTCCTCCCGTTCAACGTGTCGCTCAACTCGCCGCAGACGTACCACACGACGGAGGAGCTGCTGCGGGTGGTGGACCGGGCGGTGCGCGGGCTTGAGGGGCTGTCGCAGTGCAGGATCGCGCTGCCGACGAGCTGCTTCCATATGTGGAAGTTCAAGATCCCTCACATCTGGGACGACACGCTCCGCAGCCTGGACATGGGCGGCGTGTGGCGGGATCTGCCCCCGCTGGAGGGGGAGGAGGGAAAAGCAAATGCAGCCTGCAAGGGGGAGCCGGAGAGCCAGATCGAGCGCAGCAAGAGGAGGAAGGGTTATTGGGTGTGCCACGGAAAATACGATCTGCCCATCCCGTTCGTGTTCTAGCGGAGGAGCGGAGGGCGGTAGATTCTCGAGCGAGGAGACATGACGATCGACGTTGAAGAGCGAAACGACGAGACCGGCCGAGGAAATCGGTCAAGAACGCTATCGGGAAGAACAGAGATGGTTAATGGCCTGGCGGACGATCGAACGAGACAAGAAGAGAAGAAATGATACCCTTTGAAGCTTTCAACGACATGCTTCCAATCCCATCGAAAATCCATGGGGCGGCGTCAGTTGGTGACTGTAAGTGGACGATCAAGATGTTGTCTGTCCATCAAGGTATGAGGCAAGGAGATATTCAGAAGAGTCAAAGGTGCTCAGAGAGACATCCGGCCATAGTCCCCTCGTCCGCCGATGTTGTCATTCATGACCGAGTCGCGCAAGGGCGGATTAGTTGCGCGCTCGGGGGGGAGGGTGTTTCATGAAATGGATCAATCCAATCATGCGGTCAACATTCAGCTTAAGAGGATAGGTGCTTGCGTCTTCGAGACGAGGTTTTCGCTGCAGGGCCTCAAATGGATTGATTGCCATCCGGTGTGATCTGGGGCCATGAGTGGAGGATGAAGGACTCGGATGAAAGCAGCTCCCGAGGCGCAGGAATTCAGAAACTTACAAATCACGATCTCGATGAAGTGCTCAGAGCCCGCAATGTCGCCGTTCGAATCCATTGGAGAAATAGCCGCTGCGGTACCATGACCGACGTCTTGACAAATGGAAAGGGGGGGGAACTCCACACGCCGCATCACCAAGAAGCCACACAGCATGGCGGAACACGGGCAACGCAACATCCGAGAATGAAAAATGAATTGAAAGCTTCATTTTATCCATATTGCATCGCAAAATCGCAATAATTGCCAAAAAAAAGGGTCCGGAGAAGCTCCCCGCAAGTGCGGCGCCACCTGCAGCGCGGGATGCGGGATGCGATGAATGGCGTGATCGGCACCATCGATAGCATCAACCCCCATGCGCATCCCCGACATCCCTCAATGCACGCGGGCATCGCGCACCTCTGGATAGCATCAAACCGAATCTGGGGGTACGGACACAGGCTTGCAGGTGATGCCGAAATCAATGGTAAGATGGTGTGATGCGCAGCAGCTCTACGCATGGCTAAATTCGCCATCTCAAACGGCACGCACGCCACTGAGGGGATGTTCGCTGCTTGGGGGAAGATGTCCCGAGGCCGGGTGCTGTTTAAAGGCGATTGATGTGTATATAAGAGAGATGAGATGCTCCATGGAATTGATATTATCACCATCATCACCATCATCTGCAGCAGCGGCAGCATCAACAGCATCATCTCAAAGGCAAAGCAGGACAGCCGTATCCCTGAACTCGAACAAAATGGCGACAACGACCGTCGTGCAGACCGTGACTGAGCCCGCCCGGGCTTCTGAGACTGCTCTGCCAACTGACACTTACAAGCGATTCTTTGGCCAGTACAAGGAGCTCGACAACAAGCATATGGACCAAGATGTCGAGCAAGGCAAGACCAGCCTCCCCGGCGCCAGGGTACGTCCGCCCCGATCAAGTCATCTTCCCGCTCCTCTCCCTCCTCTCGATGTTGTTACAAAGAGCACGTGAAAAGGGGGGACACCGTACTCACCCGAAGACAGTATCTTCACTACCTCCCGACGTGGAACCTCGAGCAGAAGTACCCGCCCCTCGAGCCCTTCACGCACTACGAGCACGGCAAAGATGCGGACACGTCGTACCCGGACCTCCTCCCCTCGGGCGTCCAGGTAACGGACCTCACGCCTTCCATCGGCACCGAAGTCCGCGGGATCCAGCTCTCCTCCCTCTCCGCCGCGGGCAAGGACCAGCTCGCGCACTTCGTCGCGACGCGCAAGGTCGTGGCCTTCCGCGACCAGGACTTCGCGGACCTCAGCATCCCCGACGCACTCGCCTTCGGGGGCTACTTCGGCCGGCACCATATCCACCCGACGTCGGGCTCGCCGGCGGGCCACCCGGAGGTGCACCTCGTGCACCGGGGCGCGGGGGACCGCACGGTCGAGCGCTTCTTCGAGGCGCGGACGAGCTCCGTCGCATGGCACTCGGACGTGTCGTACGAGCAGCAGCCCCCCGGGACTACGTTCCTGTACATCTTGGACAAGCCCGAGACCGGGGGCGACACGCTCTTTGTCGACGCGGTGACGGCGTATAAGCGGCTGAGCCCTGGCTTCCAGGAGCGGCTGCACGGACTAAAGGCGACGCACTCGGGCGTGGAGCAGGTGGATGCGGCTGCGCGGCTGAACGGGATCAAGCGGCGGGAGCCGGTGATCAACAGCCACCCGGTCGTGCGGACGCACCCTACGACGGGCGAGAAGGCCCTCTACGTGAACCCCCAGTGTGAGTTCTTCTTCCATTGTCTCCACCACTCGAAGAATTCACTCCGAAGCCCAATGGTTCAAGACGGAGTCTCCCATGAGAAATGCTGCTTCCAAGACATCGCTAACCTTAACAGTCACGCGAGACATCATCGGCTACAAGAAGGAGGAGTCGGACGCGCTGCTGGGCTTCCTGTACAACCATCTCGCGTACGGGGCCGACTTCCAGGCGCGCGTCAAGTGGGAGGACAGGACGGTGGTTGTGTGGGACAACAGGGTGACGCAGCACAGCGCGCTGGTGGACTGGCAGAGCGGGCAGAGGAGGCACCTGGCGCGGATCACGCCGCAGGCGGAGCGGCCCTACGAGACTCCTTTTGAGGGGAAGAAGTAAAGGAAGACACAGCACTGTTTATTATTGTTCAGGATGAATGTGATTTGATTGAGACCAGCAGTCGATAGTCGATGAGTGAACACTGAAGACTTCGAGGTTGGCAGTGGATAACCCGTATAACAGATAGTGATATGGTGACGGAAGTAGAGGAGGCCAGAGATGGCCTTTTCCAAAAGACTGAATCATCAAGTCAGAGAATGGAAGAGGTATAAAAGACATTCGAAAAAAAAAAGGGGGGGAAAGAATTCAAGCCAAAAAAAAAAGCGAAAAAAAGAATGCGTCGTTCGGGACTCGAACCCGAGCCCCAACCTTTCAATACTGCGTATGGAAGGGTTGGATCCTAACCCCTAGACCAACGACGCTGATTTTGGATGAGGAATACGATGGATTCGTACTTTATATACGTTCATTCTCCGTGAAAGACATCACGATATCTTCATCACCCCTTTCTTTCGCTCTACCGAACCGCCACCATGAACAGTCGCGGATACCGCAACATGACCCCGCCGTCCCGCATCACCGGATACCTCTGCCTCAACTCCTCGTGATACCTTGCCAGGAACTCTTCCCTCTCGCCCTCGCCCAGCGGGTCAATGTACGGCCTCAAGCCCGTGCCCTTGACCCATTCCACGATGTCCCCGTGGCTGTGCAGCGAGTGGTGGTAGCTCGTGCGCCACACGTCGACTGCCGCGCATAGCGGGCTCATCTCGTCGTACAGCTCGGCCGGCGCGGGGAAGGGCCCAATGTCCGGGTCCGCACGGGCCAGCGTCTCCGCCCAGGGACCCTCGTGAGCCACGGCGCGCATCGCCGCGTGGGACGGCTCGTCGTGGTTGTCGGGGACCTGCATGGCGAGCACGCCCCCGGGGGGCAGGGACTCGACGAGGCGCCGCATGACGGCGAGGCGCTCGGTGCGCGGGATCCAGTGCAGGGCGGCGTTGGAGAAGAGCAGGTCTGCGGGCTCGTGGTTGGGAGTGCTGGTGTTGGTGCTGGTGTTGGCAAAGGTGTTGATGTCGGCGACCTCGAACTGCGCGCCGGGCAGGTCCTTGCGCGCCGCGGCGATCATGTTCGGGGAGGAGTCGATGCCGAGGATGTGGGCGCGGGGGAAGCGTTCCGCGAGGAGCCGGGTTGAGTTTCCGGGCCCGCAGCCGAGGTCGACGATGCGTGCTGGGGACAGGAGGGGCACTTGGGCGAGGAGGTCGCGGGCCGGGCGGGTGCGCTGGGAGTCGAACTTGAGGTACTGCGCGGCCGACCAGTCCTTTGCCGGGGCGGTGGACTGAGACGACATGGCTCGAGCTGCGGAAAGTGTATATCGGCGGGCGAGCAGACGGAGCATGTTGACGCTCAAGGACGGTGACCGTGAGGCTTCCAGTTCATCGAGAGATCTGGACGCCCTTCCGGATCGAGACTGTGAATTGCCTCACTTCAGGTTGAGGCGTGATGTGTGGCTGTTACGTGTGGCTTAGCTTTGACCGTGCGAGTTGCTCTCGAGGGACACGATGTTGAATTGAGGACATGAAAAGAAAAGTCAAGAAACCAACAACGAATGCAATCATCAATGAAAATGGCTCGATGGATGAATTGCATGAAGGATCGGCCTCATTCAGGCTAATGGCAGCATGAATCGATTGAAATGGATGACTTGAAACTGAACACGCAGCTCCAGCGTGAGATCAATTCTGGATCCAGCGCCACACCCAGCACAATTGATCCATTTACCCTACAGGCTCGGATATATAGTACGTGCATTGATCATTGACCATTGCAATTGATTGATTGCAGTCTCCTCCCCCTCTCATTTCTTCTCCTCTCTCGTGTTCTCGCTCGTCATCTTCCTTTCTTCCACATTCAGTCACCTCCATCATCTCTCATCCTCGATCACCTTGCAATTCAATTCTATCCTACAGAATGCCAACCACAGACCAGCGCAGGAAGGTCGGCCAGGTATGCCCGAGTCTCTGTCTTCTGCCTCACTTCTCCAGCTAACGCGGGCAGCTCTTCGTCGCCGGCTTCCACGGCCACCATGTCGACGCCAACATCACCACCCTCATCCGCGACTACGGCATCGGCACCGTCATCCTCTTCAGGCGAAACATCGCCAGCGCCGCCCAGCTCCAGACCCTTTGCCTCAATCTCCAGCAGACGGCCCGGGACGCACAGCACGCCCACCCCCTCTTCATAGCCATCGACCAGGAGAACGGCCTCGTCACCCGCATCTCCTCGCCTATCGCGCCCCAGCAGCCCGGTGCCATGGCTATCGCCGCTGCGCCCACGGGGGGCTCCCTCGCCGACCGCAGCGCCCGAGTCGCCGCCGCCACCGGCGAGACGCTCAGCTTCTTCGGCATCAACGTCAACTACGCCCCCGTGGGAGACGTCAACTCAGAGCCCCTGAACCCGGTCATCGGCGTGCGAAGCGCCGGCGACGACCCAACCTCTGCCGCCCGTTTCGCCGCCGGCTGCATCCGCGGCCTCCGCGAGCACCGCGTCGTGCCCTGCATCAAGCACTTCCCCGGCCACGGAGACACGTCCGTAGACTCGCACCACGGACTCCCCGTCGTCGACAAGTCGCGCCAGCAGCTCGACCAGGTGGAGCTGGTGCCGTTCCGCTGCGCCGCCGTCGACGAGCGCGTCGAGATGGTAATGACGGCTCACATCGCCCTGCCGCAGCTCACCGGCAGCGGCCTGCCCGCGACACTGTCGGCTGATGCCATGGCCATCCTACGTGACGAGTGGAACTACGGGGGCGTCGTGGTGACGGACTGCATGGAGATGGACGGCGTGCGCGCCACCTACGGCACCGTGGAGGGATCCCTCATGGCCCTCAAGGCGGGGGTCGACAGCGTCATGATCTGCCACACGTTCGAGGTGCAGACGGCCGCCATCGATCGCGTCTGCCAAGCCGTCGAGTCGGGCGACCTGCCGCCCGAGAGGATAGACGCTTCTCTATCCCGTCTGCGTGCCTTGAAGGAGCGCTACACAAGCTGGGAGACGGCCCTACACGCCAAACCGTTGGATTCCTTAGAATTGATCAACGAGAAATCAGCCCTCATCGCAGACGAGATATACGCCAACGCCATTACAGTCGTCCGAAAACGCCCCGAGACACTCCCCCTGGACCCCTTCGCCCGAGTCGTCCTCGTCTCCCCCTCGCCAGATGCCTTCGCCCTCAGCGGCGCAGCAGACAGCGATGCCCTGATCGGCGAGCTCTTCACCTCCGCCATCGAGCGCCACGCCAGCACACCCCTCCACGTCCAGTTCAAGGACGAGCTCACCGCAGAGCAGTGGCAGAACGTCGAAGCGGGCGAGGTGGTCGTCCTGGCGACGCAGAACGCGCAGGCCACCCAGCGGGCTATCGGGCTCGAGATCGTCCGAAGACGGGGCACCCTGCCAACCGTCTGCATCGCCACATGCTCTCCGTACGACTTCCTCGACGACTTGGACGAGATCGGGACATACATGACCATCTACGAGCCCACTCGCGAGGCAGTCAACCACGCCGTCGACGTCCTCTACGGAGCACCAGCAAGAGGCAAGCTTCCCGTCAAGCAGGAGTCGTGACGACCATTCAGAATCTTCTCTTCCACCTATCTATGCCGACGAGCATAATGAATCACGAATCACAGCGCCACAATGGCCTCGTCGTCCGTGTAGTTCGCCTGCGCCATCGTCACCGTCAGCGCGTCATAGTCAAACGTGAAGTACGCCGCCCTCAGGAACGGATCCCCCAGCAACAGCCCAAACGGCGTCACGGGCGCCACGCAACTCCCGTCCTCCGACTGCGTGATCAGCCGCGGCAGCGCGACGAATATCTCGTTCCCATCCCCAAAGTCCACGACCAGCCCGTCCTCGTCGTTCGGCGCGCCCTTGAACGAGCAGTCCACCGGCAGGTCCGCGCTCGTGTCCGGGTCTGCGATACCCCAGAACTCCGCGAGCGCAGCATACACCTCCATCGGCAGCGTCAGGTGGGGCGACCCCGTGTCCATAAGCCGGACCGTCCCCTCCGCGAACGGCGCCGTCGTCACTCCCCCTCCCGGGAGACGCAGCTGTATACCCGCCACGGGGACCCAGTTCGGCTGCGCATTGGCCTCCGGGGCCGTCGGATCCAGCACGCCCAGGGTGAACGCCTCACCTTGCCTCTTCGCCTCGTCGACGCCGCCAATGAGCAGCGCCCCCTCGCTCCCCGGCAGGTTGTCCCCCAGGTACACGCTGAACGCGCGCCTCGAGACGACGCCCCTGTCGCGCAGCTGCTGCAGGAACGTGGGGTAGTCCGCGCACGCGCTGGTGAAGCAGAGCGCGCCCATGCCGAAGATGGCGGTCTGCTGCCCAACAATGGGGAATGAGGCGGCGTTGAGCTCGACGACGCCGAAATTCATGCTGGGCAGGGTGAGGCCCCCGATGGTCTGGGTGTCGTTGACGAAGCTCCCGAAGCCGTGGTCGGAGAGGAGGTCGTTGTAGGCGCCGTTGATCCAGACCGAGGTGGCCGAGGACGTGTTGTCGTAGGTGCCGTACTCGCTGCACAAGCCTAGTTGACAGACCGCGTTGACTACGAATCTCAGTCAGTGATCATCCTCAGTATGTTTCTCAAGGGAACGACGAACTCGGCGATTCGAAGCCAAACGTCGGACTCCCCGTGTCCAGAGACGTCGTGACCATCTGCCCCGTACTCCCTAGCAGACTATCCACCCCATACGCCGTCTGGTTCTTGATCCTCCTCAGGGGTATCTGCACCACACCGTCCGGGAGGCCCGCTGCCGCCGTGGCCAGCGATGATAAGATGAACAGTCCCAACATGGTGTTGCGGTCGACAAAGTCGGAATCTTCAAATTGAGGTCTCGGACCAAACAGCAGCTGGGAAACATCCCCAGCGACTCTCGGCGTCCACCCCAACGCCTTTATAGCAAGCCCTACAGCGCAAGTTGCTTTTTCTTGCAGCCCATCACCGCTCAAGTTTTGCCAAGAGCAAGCAAGGGGATGCTCGGGAAAACTCATCCGAGGCTGAACTCAAAGCGAGCTTGAAGACCCCTCCCCAGGCACACAGGGAAATGTCATCTTGACTCCAACGGACTCTGTAAACGTTATCATTCTGCCGATCGATATCCAATTCGGTATCTCGCCGGGCTTAAAGTTCAAAAAAAGGAAACGCCCTGGCGGCTCAGCGCGAATGCCGGCCCATTCACCCGTCCGGGTACCAACGTGTCCCCCTTATACGGAGTACTCCGTGACCGTACCCCGTACGAGCACTCCGTACCATCTTCGAGATCCAAACAAACATCGCGATCATCTCTCATTCATCCTCAAATTCCCAACGCTCATGTCAGGACTCTCCTACTCCCCATACATACAATCCCGCAACCCCCCCTGGCCGCACCACAGCTGCGAGATCGCCGACCCCCTCACCCCCCTCGCCAGCATCCTCTCCCGCTGCTCCCCCAGCCTCCTCCGCACGTCCGCGGTCGACCTATTCCTCCCCTCCCCGTCCACCCCGCCGGACCACCACACCTCCGCCGCCGCGCCCGCCCGGGGCCACACCACGCCGTCGAGCGTCACGGGGTCGATCGTCTCCGTCCACACGCACAGCTCGCCCCCGAGGACCTTTTCCTGCGCGTCCTCATCCAGCCCGTCCGTCGGGTCATGAGAGTATATCAGCTTCCAGTTCTTCGTTGGGTCGCACCAGTCCAGGAAGGGGTAGTTTTCTTCGTAGTACTGGCCCCCGCTGTCCAGCCAGTCCCCACGACCGCAGTCAAGATACTACAAAGAAACTCATCATCAGTGTCTGCGTTCCCAACAAGAATTCAAGCATGGGGGCCTCACGTAAAACTCGTTGCTGCTGTCGATGATGTAGTGGCCCCTATCCGCGAGCTTCTGCAGCGCGCCTTTCCCGAGCCACGTCTGCACAATCACATCCGGCCCCATGCTCACGTTCCATTCCAGCACCAGCTCCTCCCACACCATCGGCACGAGCCCCGCGCCCCTCACCTCGTCGTGCGCATGGTCCACGAACCGCTGCAGCAGAGGGCCCAGCACGCGAGTGTCGTTGGTCCCCAGCGCCGGATCGAGCATCGAGTTGTTCGCCCTGTACTCGTCGCCGCCCGTGTGGAAGTACGCGGCCCACGGCCCCACGCGCGGCAGCACGTCCCCAAGCAGCGCGGCCACGAAGTCCTCCGCCCCGGTGTCGTTGAGCCGCAGCGCCCCACACGGCGGCTGCGCGCAGTACCACTGCCACGGCCGCGCGCCCTGCGCGACGCCGACCTCCGGGTACGCGGCCCCGACGCCCACGTGGCCCGGCATGTCGATCTCCAGGACGACCTGCACGCCGTGCAGCGCGCCGTACTCCTGGACGTGCCGGACCTGCGCGGGCGAGTACGTCAGCCCGCGCCTGTACGCGCCGCGCTCCGCCAGCAGCGGCAGCGCGGGCACCTCGAGCGGCCAGGACTGCGTGTCCGTGGCGTGCAGGTGCAAAAAGTTCATCTTGTTCATCGCCAGCCCGTCGATCGTGCGCTCAATGTCCCGCACGCCGAACCAGTGCCGCGCCACGTCTAGTAGCATGCCCCTGTACGGGAAGCGCGGCTCGTCCCGGATGCGCAGCGGCGCGAACTCCCCGTACCACGCCGTCCCGCAGCTGTGCTCGAACCAGAGCTGCGTGAAGGTCTCGAGCGCGCGGAGCACCCCGATCGTCGAGTTGGCCTCGATGCACGCGTGCCCTGCGGCGCTGACGTCCAGCGCGTACGACTCGTCCACGTCGCCGATCGTGGGCCGAAGGAAGTCATCGTCGTCCTCTTCATCGTTGAGAAGCGTAATCCTTAGGGACCGGAGCCGCGTCGCGTTGGCGAGGCTCGGCTCAAAGTCCGAGTCTCGTGGCCGCAGCATCCAGGGGACGAAGCCGTGATGGAGAATGGCGTCAAAGGTGCGCGACACGCCGGCCCGGACAATCTCCTTGCTCGTGAGGCAGGGGGGGACATACTCGGTCGTATAATGGATCTGCCATCGCCATTAGCCGCATTCTAATTCTCACGTCATGAACTATGCGATTCTCTGTGAACAATCCTTGGCGAGCACTTACCCGTTCGCCATCGTAGGTCACCTCAACACTCCGATCCATGAAGAGCACTCCATCCCCCATCGACACATACCGCGGGACGGGCCACAAAGCATCTCCGATCCAACCAAACACCACCACCGCAATCGCCACTCTCCCCAGCATAGCCCAATTATATCAAATCAATACAAACTGGCTCAAGAGTCAGGTAAGCCCTGCTGAAAAGATAGAACTGGCTCAAGAGGTAGATAAATCCTGCTCAAAAGATAGAACGATGATGATGCTGCGGAATCCAAGGACGAATTCCAGCATCACGAGTCGTGGCATCTATATCAACATGGCAAGAGCCAAGAGCCTCGCGCCTTCCCCTCCTTTTCTCTCCGCTCCTCTCCCCGAGTTGGCAGGTACGAACGAGTACGACCTCAGCGACCGCGCCTTCCCGACGTCATATGTGCCGCGATTGGCGATGCGAACCGAGGCTGCCTGGCGTTGTGTTTGTCAACATTGTTCGCGGGGCAACGGTTTCTCTGTTGCAAACATCAATACAATACTACCACCACAGTATTAGTAGACGGCAATATGGAGCCTTAGGTAGAGCAGTCTCGTAATGGAAGATGGATGAAGTGGTTGAAAATTATTAGTCTATGGTATTAAAATGGATAAGTAACCTGTAATGAGATGTAATAAAGCCTCATCTGCGCCGTGCCAGTTGTATTCATCAAGCCATGAGTCGTTTCCGCGATGCGCATAAACCATCCAATGCATGTGATCATTCAGGGCCTCCCGATAGTCGTCAACCAAGGTCCCGGTCTACTCCGTATCCAAACCCAAACAATGAACAGTCAACGCTCACTGTATCAGCGGAGAGTCCTGGTGCCACACCCCAAACAGGCTCTCAATCTCCCTCTCCGTCACCTTGAGCTCGTCCGCAATCTGCCCCGCCACGAGCGCATACGCATACAGCAGCGCATAGTCCCTCTCGTCAGCGAGCCCGACTGCCCCGCCCGCCCAGGCACACGCGGGATCGAGGCTCCCGTAGCCACCACCACCACCACCTCCTCCTCCTCCTCCGTCCTGCTTCACCTCCGCCATTGCGCCGTCGCCGTCACCGCCGTCGCTGAATCTGCGGCTCTCGGTGTGGAACTCGAAGATCCTCCCGACGAGCCGGTCCCACGTGCTGTCCACGCTCGGCACCGCCTCGGTCAGTGGGTACTCGAGCATGATGGAGCTCGCGAGGACCTGGAAGATGTGGCAGATGCGATCGCACAGCGCCGCCCGCTCCGCCGCCGTGTACGCCAGCAGCGCCGTCTCGCCCCGGGTCAGCGTCCCCGTGCGCTGCGAGATGAGGCTCATCGCGTAGAAGCCGTCGAGGATGCGGTTCGTGCTGCGCAGGATCCGGCCGTAGACCTCGAAGGGGAAGGGGCCCCGGAGCTCGAACTCGGACGCCGCCGCCTGCCGGAGGCTCTCCAGCCGCGTCGCGTACCGCTGCATCGCGGCCTGCTCGCCGGACCGGAGGAAGCTGTCGGAGCAGTCGTTGCGGAGGAGAAGGGCCAACGGTCCGCGCCGCCACACCAGGCCCATCTGGAGGTAGAGCATCGAGACGCCCTCCTTGAACTTTCGCCGGGCCGAGATGGGCCAGATCAGACGGCATACCACCAGGCCCCACACGATGCCGGCAGCGACGGCCGTCACGCGATGCTTCACGATGTCGAGGATCAGCGGGTTGTCGCCGCCCTCGCCGAGGGGATCGCCGTCGGAGATGCCCTCGCTCAGGCTGTACGCGTAGAGCGTCGACACGTTGTACGCCAGCATGGCCGTGCGGCCGAGCGCCTCCTTGTTGAGCGCGTGGAAGATGTAGAAGCTGACAAGACTGGCCAGCCACCCGAGAAACACCAGGGCAACAGGATTGCCCTGACTCAGGGTCCAGTTCACGACGGAGAAGCACGCGCCGAGGACGGTGCCCAGGAAGCGCAGCCAGCCGTTTGTATTCGAGGCGCCGACCGTCATCGAGCATACGATCATGAAGGATAGGAGGCCCCACTCTCCGCGGTATGACTTGTAGATGTCGCGCGTCTCCTGGATGAAGGCAAACATGGCCATGAGCGAAGCGCCGATACCGACCTTGAAGCCGAAGAGAACTAGGGAGGAATTATGTTAGCGGATTGTTGCTTCGGATGAAGAGATCGAACACGTACTGTCGTCCTTGGTCACCCTTCTGGCGACCTTCAAGATGGACTGAGACACCATAGCCAGCTCCTTGCTCGCGTCCGGGGCGGCCTGCCAGTTGTACGTGTCCCTCTGTGCAATCATCGAGTCGGGGATGCCCCTGGGGAACGCGCGCTTCCTGATCGGCTTGATGAGGAGCTCGGCCTCGGGGGACATCTGGAACGGCAGGGCGGACAGTTTGCGGATGTACGAGTCGTCGGTCCTCCACCAATAGAGCCACCTCCAGCTCCGCCGGCGCTGCTCGGTCACGTATCGAAGGTCCTCGAGGACGTCAAGGTACTTCTTCATCTCCTCTCCGAAGGATTGCAGGCTGAAGCTGAAGTGGCCGCACGCAGCCGCTACTTCCTCGAGGCTGGCCTGAGTCCGAGTCGGGAACGACCGGTTCTGCTCGATGATGACAAAGAGCTGTCGCAGGGCCAGGGATCTGGCGCGGTTGTAGACGCTCAGCGCCTCCTCGAGCTGGACACGGAAGTCGTCGTTGATGGTGATGTCCGCGGACACAGATCCGAAAGGCGGCTCGCACAGGATCCGAGACAGACTGTGGGTCAGGGCCTCCATGGCCGGCTTCAGCGAAGTGATGAAAAGGTCGAACAGTGCCGTCGGGTTCGGGATCGGATTGCCGCTCGGGGTCTGAGGCCGCGGGAATCCCGGCGGCAGTTCGCGGACGTAATCGGGGCTCTCGAGCTCGGGATGCGATTTGATGGAGAACGTTTCCGAGTCGGCTATGGAAGCCGCGCTCGAGAATCGATTTCTGAATTGGGGCACCACCGGCGCGTCGGTCTCGGTCATGATGTAGAGCTGCGTTTCTGCGGCGCTCCTCAGCCCGCCGACCGACTGTGCGAGGGTCTCAATCGCCTTCACGGCGGACCTCTGGAAGTAGTAGACCTCGTGAAAGCCGAGAAAGTACTGCTCGAACTTGGTCTCCCGCAGATATTTCATCATCGAAGGATAGGCCGCAGAGTAGGCCGACCTGGAGGAGGCGAACTCGGCCGATGCGGCGCCATCGCGCAGACCGTCGAGGTAGCTATTCGTCACGGTTGTGAGCATGACGCCGAGCGACGTGGACGCCTTGGTCATGGAACCGATGAGCAGCGACTGCGCCGACACCCTCCAGATCAGGAGGTTGACCGCGGTTGTGAGGGAGACGCCCATGGCGAGGATCTTGGAGACCTGGATGAGCTTCGCGTTTGAGTAGAAGCCGTCTAGCACGGCACTCTCCTTCGTGACGACGGCGATGATGGCGAGGGACGCGAGGGTGACCCCGACATTGACCAACGGATTGCCCATCCTCTGCTTGACCCAGCCCATGAAGCCGAAGGCGCCTCCGAAGAAGACGACGACGATCAGGGCATGAGACAGGGCGACCATGCCGAGGGTGGATCCGAAGAAGACGGACGACATCATGGAGAGTATGGAGACGGTCTCGGCGAAGGCGATGGCCACGATGGCGATGAGGGCGGCCTCGATCATGGAACCGGTGGACCGGGCCGGGTGGAAGTAGACGGTGATGGTCGCGACGACATGCTTGCCGGAGAGGTCGCCGAGGAGGCCGGATAGGGGTCGGTAGAAGGTGGCGAGGCTGGCCAGCGTGTAGGCGATTGTGCACTTGAGCACGTTGCGGCCGATTGGGGAGTCGAGCCATCGGAGGCAGCGCAGGGGTGTCGATCTGGCGGCGCGGGCGGCGGCATCGAGTCGTCGCACGAGGTTGGCTGAGCAACGCATCACAAAGCCGGGGCCGGCGTTGCTCCTCGGATCGCGGGCGTCACGGGCGTCACGGCCGCCATTTTCGTGGCGGGCGGGCCGCAAGAGGCCGGACGATTTCGGGCTGAGGGGAGGGCTAATGGAGGTGGTGGTACGAGTATTATCGTAGAATGCCTGGCTTTTCTATATTTCCCGATATCCCGCGGCGAGACGAGAGAGACGAACAGGGCGAGGAGGTCAGTGTGTCGTCGGGTGAAACGGAACGATGCGTGCGCGGGTTGCAAAGCAAAGAAGTGCACATATGCAGGAAGCTGCAAGATAAGAGGCTTACGCATTTCGGGGACGGCGTTTCGATATCGGTTGGGCCTGCCGGAGGAGGAGGAGGAGATGCAGTCCTCGATGGACTCATGGCAGGACGACGCGTCGGGGCCCAGGCCTTGGATATCGGCTTTAGGGAGGTCCTGGCGTCTTTTGTTTTGTCACGTCCGGACCATTTAGGTAGTCATCGAGCAGAGGCACCACACTCGGTGGGAGGAATACAGATGGATTATAGGGGCGGAAGAAGCTAAGATGTTTCGGTATTAGGACGATTCGGACGATTACGAGAGAGGAATGGAGGAGGAGGGACGGGAGGGCAAGATTTACTCACTTGAGTCTGAAGAGGGGGGGGGAGACGAGAAGAAGAGGGGGGG
>NQYQ01000022.1:247399-284034 GCA_003055925.1 Escovopsis sp. Ae720 | reverse complement strand
CCCCCCTTTCCCACACTCCCCTTTCTCATTCCCCCCACCCGCCGTCATTCTCCCGGCTTTCCGGCATCCCGGCCTTTCCCTTGGTCACCTTCTTCCTCTAGAAAGTCTCCCGTCAGCTTCAAATTGTTCCTCCTCAGCTCGCCCCACGTCTATGCATCTAACCCTCCCGGCACGACTAACAGCCTTATCTCAAAAGACCACAGACCCTCGCACATATATATAAGAGCCCCTTTGTCGGCCTCGTTCGTCTCATCGATCCTTTTCATCTCCAGCCGTCCTCCCCCCCCCCTCCCCCCCTCTCTCCCTCTTCTCCCCTCTTCTCACCTGCGCTCCGAAGCTCCAACTCTCGGATGGCTCGAAGCTCGTCTCCTTCATCGTCTGAGATCAAGATGGCTCCCCTCGCATCCGGCTGGCTCCGCGCCGCCCTCGTCTTCGCCTGCTATGCCTCCCTCGCCCACGCGTCCATCATCCCCGCCAGCCCGGCCGACGTGCTCGGCCCCAAGTTCATCACGAAGCGTCAGCGCGACGATAACCGCTGCGGAAGCAACTTTGGAGGCGCTTCGTGCGCCAGCGACGAGTGCTGCTCCGCCGAAGGGTAAGACCCCTGAGTCTGAGTCCCTCCTCCTCCCCCCCTTCTCCAGCTTCCCTCTGAATTCATCACGCTCTCAAGCTTGACTGTGAACCTCGACTGACAATGTCTAGATGGTGCGGCAAGGGCTACCTCTACTGCTCCGGCCCCGCATGCCAGATCAACTACGGCCCGGCCTGCGATGCCAACATCCGCCCCCGCGGCGCCGACACGGAGGGCACCCCGCGTCCCTTGATCGGCCGCGTCCCCTACGGCCAGGCCATCTACTCCTGCCAGCGGCCCGGCATCGCCCTGACCTACGACGACGGGCCGTACGAATACACGGAGCACCTCCTCAACCTCCTCAAGGTACGAGTCATGAACCCTTCAATCCTCTCCTTTCTGGCCCCTTTTCCACTTTTCCACTTTTCCATATCCCTCCCCCCCCCTGTCCTCTTCTCCACTTCAGCCGCATATCATCATCATCACGACCATGGATCCAGCATCATCATCACCATGTGCTGTAAGCTGACAGACCAACCCCCCCCTCCTTTCCAGGACGCCGGCGTCCACGCAACCTTCTTCATCAACGGCAACTCCCTCGGCAAAGGCGCCATCAACGATCCCGCCCGCCCCTGGCGCTCCCTCCTCATCCGCATGCTCGCCGAAGGCCACCAGATCGCCTCCCACACCTGGACCCACCAGCGCCTCACCGAGCTCTCCGAGTCCCAGCTGCGCCGGCAGATGCTCTTCAACGAGATCGCCATCGCCGACGCCCTCGGCGGCCGCTTCCCAACGTACATGCGGCCCCCCTACTCCGCCAGCAACGCCAACACGGACCGCTGGCTCGCCGACCTCGGGTACCACGTCGTCTACTTCAACCTCGACACCGAGGGCTACCTGCACAACACGCCCTCCGAGATCGCCGTGTCCAAGGGCATCTGGGACCGCGCGGTCGAGGGCAAGGACCCCAAATCCGTCAGCTACCTCCAGATCGAGCACGACATCGACTACCAGAGCGTCTATAACCTGACGGGGTACATCCTCGCCTCGATGAAGCGGAACGGGCTCGCTAGCCTCACGGTCGGGGAGTGCCTCAACGACTCCAAGGAGAACTGGTACCGGACCGTTTCTGGAGGAAACGGCGGCGGCGGCGGCGGCGGCGGCGGTGGTGGTGGTGGAAACGGCGATGGCGACGGCGATGGAGGGGATGGAGGCGCGCCGGAGCTGCCCCCGACCAAGGATGGGCGGTGCGGGCCGGATTTCGGGGGACAGACGTGTGCGCAGGAACCCGGCGCGACGTGCTGCTCCGGCGTGGGCTGGTGCGGGAGCACGACGGACCACTGCGGCGCGACGTGCCAGCCGGTGTACGGGACGTGCGGGTGATTTGATGGGCTTTTTTTTTTTCCCCTTTTCAGGGCTGATTTCTTGATGGTAATTATATTCGTTTATACCAGTATTAATATTCCGGAGTGGGGAAAGGGGGATACGGGTTGGGAATTGGATTTGGAAAAGGGGCTGTTGGTTCAGTGTACCCATTCGTTAGGTTGTATATCAGGATGTTCATCCAACAAGGCCACCGATGTCTATGGCACAGACTTGGGCAGCGTCGTATACTCTTCCAAGAGGTCAGGCAGTGTCGACTCGGATTCGCCTCAAGAAATTCATGTGACGAATTCGTCACAGTCGTCGTCCCAAAACATCATCACGTCCTCGAGTCATCGGTCAACAATGTCATATTCGCATAAATCTCTACCGGCCATGTATTAGTTCAAACCAGGGCTTTTACTCCGCCGCCGCCGCCGCCGCCGCCTCCTCCTCCTCAGCTGCCTCCTCCACCTGCTCCGCGGCCTGTTCCTCGGACTGCTCCTCCACCTGCTGTTCAACGCCCACCCCGTCCTCCAACTGCAGCCACGCGTCCCACTCCGGGAACAGCTCCTCGTCCTCCGCCGGCACCCCTATTAACTTCGCCACGCGCCCCTTCTTGCCTTTCTCAAGGCTCTCCTTCCACTGCCTCGCCACCCCCGGCGCAAGGCTCGGCTTGTACGTCTGCGCAAACAGCGCCGCCTCCACCAGCCGGCCCGTCGCCGCCAGGATCCCCACGCACCGCTCCACCTCCCCGAGAAGCCACCACGCCGAGAACGCAACGTTGTGCGCCGCCCCGGCCTCCGCCCGCTCCGCGAGCTCCCGCAGCCCGTTCCTGTCCCCCGTCGACGAGTACACCAGCAGCAGCGATCCCATGTCCCGCGCGTGCCGGAAGCACTCCGCCGCGAGGCCCACGTCCCATTGCGCCAGCGCCGCGTCCCCGACCGTCTTCCACTTGTGCTCCGCGTCCGCCTGCCGCGCCAGGTCCAGCGCGATCTCGAGCTGGTTCAGCGCCAGCGACAGCTCGAACTTGTGCTCAGGGTCCGTCGCCACCTCGAGCGCGAGCTCCTTGTGGCCCTGGCCCTCGAGGAACCGCGCGATCTTGTTCAGCTGGTCCCCGGGGATCGTCGGCAGCAGCTCCGCCGCCGTCTCCATGTCCTCGCGCAGCACGAGCGTCTGGTACTCCAGCACGGGTTGCGACAGCGCGAACGACGTCACCCCGACGTCCTTGTCCGCGAGGTAGATGCGCGAGTCGCGCTGGATGTACCCGAGGATGTACATGGGCTTGTCGAAGTGCGACACCGTGTACGTCTGGTCCCCGACGAGGTAGTTGAGCCGGTTCGTGCTGTTGGTGTAGATGAAGCAGTCGCCCACCCACTCGCCCGTCCGGATGCTCTCGTTGACGTCCGTGATCAGCTCGAATGCCGCCTCCACGCCGTCCTCCTCCACCTGTCCGGACTGCACCGCCTCGGTGTAGTTCTCGCGCGAGAAGCGCAGCACGAAGAACGTGTCCTCGCACGCAATGGCCACCAGCTCGCCGCTGTCGGACCAGTAGACCTGGAAAAGGGTCGTTAGCAGCGGAATGGAGGCAATGGAAGAAAGTTCAAGGGCAACCCACCTGCTTGGGTTCCGCCTCGATCCTCCGCACAAGACCACCAGTCGTCCAGTCGAAGAAGGAAACGCCGCCCTGCCCGATGACACCCAGCAGCACACCCCCCGTGAGGCCGTCGGCCGCGAAGCCCACGTCCAGGCCGCCGCTCTTCTCGACAAAGTTCTTGAAGATCTTGACGCTCATGGGCGACTCCCGGATGGCGTAGTCGTTGCTGTTGTCCTTGGAGGCCCAGACAAAGTCAAGCGCGGAGCCGAACGCCTTGTTCCTCCAGGCGAGCGCAGTGTAGATGATGTACTCGCCGTCGCCGCAGACGGAGACGAACCGGCCGTTGGGGGAGTGGGTCAGCGTCTGTGGGTAGACCTCGCAGGTCCCGAGGTCCTTGGTCGGCAGCGTGATGGGCTCGTTGTCCTTGACGGTGACGTCTAGCAAAGCGTTAGCAGGCTCTCATGGCGATATTTGCGTGGCTCTTAGAGTGCGAAGGCATGCTTCTCGGAGCATCGGGGGGTATCAATGCATGTCAAGACCACCTACCACCCTTGATGATGGCGGAGACGACCTCGTTCTGTCTGGCCCATATTAATTTCCCGGACGAGTCCATGGAGACGGCGGGCTCCTCGCGGCCGAGCTTGATGACGACGGCGCCATCATCGAAGCCGACGGCGACGCCCTGCTTGCCCTTCTGGTAGGAGACGCACCAGGCGCGCTCGAGGCTGTAGCTGAGGGACTGCTCGAGGCGGTAGGTGTTGGCGTGCCAGAGCTTGATGGTGCCGTCCTCGGAGCCGGAGATGATGACGGGGAGCTCCGGGTGGTAGCATGCGAAGGAGACGTTGTTGGTGTGGCCCTCGAGGGTCGCGATGAGGGACTTTGTGGTGTAGTCCCAGATCTTGACGGTGCGGTCGTCGGAGGTGGTGAGCAGGTAGGGCTTGTCGGAGTGCGGGTAGTAGTCGACGTGGTTGACGCCCTTTGTCTCGTGGGCCTCGAGGGTGTAGTTTGCGGTGGCGGACCCGAGGCTCCAGATCTTGACGGTGCGGTCGAGGCAGGCGGAGGCGAAGGTGTTTGTGTCCTTTGGGTTGATGGCGAGGCCCATGACGTAGTGGCTGTGGCCCTCGAAGACCTGGACGCACTTCCAGCCCTTGTCCCAGTCCCAGAGCTTGATGGTCATGTCGTCCGAGGCGGTCAGGACGAAGGGCAGCGTGGGGTGGACGCAGATGGCGCGGATGTAGTCGGGGTGCGCCTCGAAGGAGGTGATCTTCTCGGAGGTGTTGTAGTTGTAGACGCGCAGCTGGAAGTCGTCGGAGCCGCATACGATCCAGTTCTTGCGCGCGACGAAGCGGCCGGCGCGCACGGGGACATCGGTGAGCTCGAACGTCTTGACGATCTGCTGGGTCTCATACGACCAGATGTAGACGTGGCCTGCGAGATGATGAGCGATCCTATCGACGAGCAGCTTGTCGTGGAAGGCGGGCAAGGCGTGTGCTCGCATTCGAGGGGCCGGGCACACAACATACCGCTGTAGAGGGTGGTGAGGATCCATGGCTCCTGGGGGTGGAAGTCGATGCCCTTGACTCGCTCGCTGCGAGCGTAGAGCTGGCGCTGTAGGCTTGAAGTCAGTGATGATGTTCTTTACTCTTCCTTTTCAACCCCGAGGACGTCGACATTGGAGGAGTCAATTGCGGCGACAAGCGGCCAGATGTTTTGGACCTGTGAGGTGGGAGGGCATGCATGCAGCCGAGGCTGACCTTTACATCCAGTCTCATGTTGGCGACTGGCAGTCTGACGAAATCAATGCTATTCTCGAGGAGCCAAGCTGCTCTGGATCAAGGAGGGGTCGTCGTCGTCGTCGTCGTCGTCGTCGTCGAGATCGAGATCGAGCAGCGGTCGGTCGGTCGGCGACTGGCTGCCAGAGGTGGTGGTCACGGTCTGAGGTGGGGGTGTCGATCGCGGCAAGCAGGCGGCGGAGGGCACTGGTGCGTGCTGTGCGGGAAGGGAGACAAGAGCTGGATGAATTGATTGATCACACCATGGGTCTGCCTGCCAGGTGGTCGTCGTCGTGAGTGGCGGTCGTTGTGCGAAGATGCAATGGCAAGCAGACAGGCAGCCGGCCGTGGTGTTGAGGAGATTGATCGATGATCTGGAGTCGCAGGATTGATCCAGTCAAGAGGGAGACCAAGTGAGGCCGCTAATGGAGGGATGGATGGATGGATCGGATGCTCAACTCGAAAATGTGTCCTTCAGCCAAGTCCAAGGACTCCAGGCTCCTCCAGCGCAGCAACGGCGTTTTGGCGGGCCTGGCGAGACGCTGGCGGCGATTGGCTGCGCGTGTGGCTCAGTTTGGGGCTGGAATGGACCCGACATCAATTAGCTTGTGGCTGAACATTCCCTAGGTAGATTAGTACCTACGGAGTACCTGAGACCCAGCCACAAGCTCTCACTGCTCCCACGTGTGGCTGTCCGTGGCTCACTATGTGGCTCAGTTCGTGGCTCAGTCTCCTGGAATTCAATCCCAATCATTGGTCTTCTACTCCGTAGGTGACGATGCGACACTGTTGCACTGAGCGACACCTCACGGCCTCGTCCTCGCACTGAGAATGTCCCGGGTCCCCCCTTCATCTTCATCCAAGGGCATGAAACGCCTCAACTGAAGCCAATATCGTCGTGGTACCAATGAAGGATTGCCTCCTTGGCTCGGGCACGTCTGCTCATTTCAGGCGAGTACGTGTATGGAGTACGATCCAATTATCAACTTCCAGTTGGAGAGTGAGCAGCCCAGTGCGAGCAGTTGAGAAAAGCACCTGGTCCCTTGGATGATGCCACAGATTCTCCCGTCCTGATGCCGGTATTACTGGGCACAGTCATCTTGTGCTCGACACGCGGGTCCTGCCAATCTCGAGGGAAAACAAGATCAGACACTCGGCCGTTTGCCAGCCCTTGCGGCACGATGCATCATCCGTCACAGCTCGTTGTCTCATCCCCGTGTTTCGTTTCGTGACCAAGACCAAGGAGGCAATGACGTCGTCTCATGGATCGATCCGTCCCCTTTCGCAGGCCTAGCCATACTATTGATAGATTCTAATTAGATTGATCAGTCCCTTGGAACTTGATACGATCTATAGATGGATGACTTAAATGATCTCCAGATCAAAATAGACCACGTTTCGTCTCGCGTCTAATTGCAATGGATCCATCAATCAATCCATCAATCAATCCATCAACATCCCCCCCCGCGCACTCTAAACTGTCCATTCCGTCCGTCTCGTGTCGATTCGGAGGTGCAGGTTACACAGTGCCAGGAACATCGCCCCTAGCGGCGCTAGCGCAAGATCCAGGCACATCACAGGCACACTACAGGTAATGTTCAGGCACCGTCGCGCGATCCGCAGCCCCTGAAAGACACAGTGCGCGTCGTCCACCGATCCATCAGATCAGATCGCGGGTCGATCCTTCCCGCAGATCTAGACGAGCTCCTTCCCTCCTTCCCTTCGCTCCTTCCTCCGTCCCCAGATCGACTCATCACGACTCGCTTTCCCTTTTCAGACTCCAAGTTTTTCTCTTTTCCTTCTCTTTTCTTTCTCTCTTCTTTTTTTTTTCTCTCTCCCGCTCTTCTCCCCTCTTCAAATCCCCTTTTTCTCACCTCACGACTCAAGCCTCGTCTCTGGCAGTCTCGCATTTCAACGCCGCTCTCGCACCTCATCTCCCATCAGCCACGGCAACACCCATTTCCCGCAATTTACCAGTACTCCAGTCTTCAGCCCTGGCCTGGATTTTCGCCGAGCTCAATAGACTGATGGATGACGCCCACAGGCGGTAACCCGAATCGTCGCTCCATCCACCATCCATCCACCATCGCGCGCGTCTGATTGATTGCCCAAGCCCTCTCGGTAGGTATTGACTGGTACTATCGCCTGTCCGTGCCGTGCGAGTACTACGAGTACGAGTAGTACTGACTGGCAGCTGGAGCACACACCGTACAGGTACTACTTCAATACTAGTTCTCCGTACAGCAACCACCACCACCACCACCACCACCACCAGCAGAGCGGCCCCGACATTGACCTCCAGGACCTCCGAGTCCCTCGCCCACCTTCACCTCCTCCGAGTCTCCGCCCCTCGCCGCCTCCTATTTCCCCACGTCTCCTGTCCTCCTCCATCCATTTTTTCCCTCCTCCCTTCGTATTCGCTCCTCGTCTTCCTTATTTTCTTCTTTCTCTTCTTTTCTTTTTCTCTCCGCTGCCCTCATCTTTTTCTCATATTTCTCTCCATCTTTCTCTCTCATTTCTCTTTTCTTTTTCTTTTCCTCTTCTTTCTTCTTCGAACGCATCCTGTCCGCTCCATCCACCATTACGACATCATCCACGGAGTACCGCACGGCTCCTCGGAACCCGCCATCAACCTCCCACCGCACCTCCGTTGAGAATATACCAAGTCGCTTTGCCTTGCTCTGCGTCGAGCGGATCCCTCACCCATCGTTCGCCAGCTGGGGTGCTTTTGACCTCTGCCTAGCATCAACTATCTACGCACCGACATACATACTCGTACCTTAGTTCCTCTCGCCTGCGGGGCTCCCTCGTGTCTGGATCGCAACGAGAGACGACGCTCAATCTCATAGGCCGACACTCTTACCAGCCCCCTTGGCCGCCCGTCCTCGAACAAGCCGCCGCCGCCGCCGCTCCTCCTACTTCTCCTCCTGTTCCTCCTCTTCCTTCGCATCTCCTTCACCAGCTGCTGGCCAGTCTTTTCTCGCGTCGGCACCCGCCCCGGGCTCTCTTCCGTTCACCATCATCGCCTTCTCTTCCGCCGGAATCACGCTCAACTACTAGCTCTCGGCATTTCTTATGCCAAACGCCACAACCATGTCTTGGAAACTTACCAAAAGTAAATCACGCTCATCCCTCCCGCCCCTTCCAAGAAATCATTATCACTGTCATTGTGATCATGGTCTTCATCTTTCTTTACGCCCTTCATCGATGTCCTGGAGACTGACATCCGTGCGCGTTAGAACTCAAGGAGACGCACCTTTCACATCTGAGCGCCTTTTCCCGATCCCCTTCGACTTCGACCATCACCGACAAAGGCCTTGAGCCATTGAGCCCCGGCGCCACCACTCCCACCGCCGAGCATCGTAAGTAGACGGCATCAATTCAATCTCACCGCACTATGGGACCCGAGGTCTGACGCGTTATCCTTCTCTTCTCCTCTCGCCCTTCTTCTCAGCCCCTGACAATGTCTTGATGGGGGGCCCCGCGACCAAACCCCCGAAGCCCGGCATTCTCGTCGTCACCCTCCACGAGGGCCAGGGCTTCTCCCTGCCCGAACAGCACAAGCACGCCTTCGCCTCCCAGCACAGGAGCTCGCAGTCCTCGTCCGGCGCGGCCGTGACTAACTCCATCCGTTCCGAAGCCTCCCAGCATGCCGCCAGCTCGTACACCAACGGCCAGGATTCGAGGTCCGCCAGTGGCTTCGGGTCGATCCCCACAAATCACGGTCGCATCTCCGGCAAATACATGCCCTACGCGCTCCTCGATTTCGACAAAGTCCAGGTCTTCGTCAATTCGGTCGACGGTAAGCCCGAGAACCCCCTCTGGGCCGGCGGCAACACGCAGTACAAGTTCGACGTGTCGCGCGTGACGGAGCTGGTCATCCACCTGTACCTGCGCAACCCGAACGCTCCCCCGGGATCCGGGCGGAGCCAGGATATCTTCCTTGGCGTGGCCCGCATCAACCCGCGGTTCGAGGAGAGGCAGCACTTCGTCGAGGATCCCAAGGCCAGCAAGAAAGACCGCGAGAAGGCCGCCGCGGAGCATGCCCAGCGCCAGAAGGGCGAGGGTCACTCCGGTGTCGAGTGGGTCGACGTCCAGTACGGCACCGGCAAGATCAAGGTCGGCGTCGAGTACGTCGAGACCCAGACCAACAAGCTCACCATGGACGACTTCGACCTCTTAAAGGTTGTCGGCAAAGGTAGCTTCGGCAAGGTGATGCAGGTGCGCAAGAAGGACACGAGCCGGATCTACGCCCTCAAGACCATCCGAAAGGCTCATATCATCTCGCGGTCCGAAGTCGCCCACACCCTCGCCGAGCGATCCGTGCTTGCGCAAATCAACAACCCGTTCATCGTCCCTCTCAAATTCAGCTTCCAGTCCCCCGAGAAGCTGTATTTCGTCCTCGCGTTCGTTAACGGAGGCGAGCTCTTCCACCACCTGCAGAAGGAGCACCGCTTCGACGTCAACCGATCAAGATTCTACACGGCCGAACTTCTGTGCGCGCTCGAGTGCCTCCACGGGTTCAGCGTCATCTACCGCGACCTCAAGCCCGAGAACATCCTCCTCGACTACCAGGGCCACATCGCGCTCTGTGACTTTGGCCTGTGCAAGCTCGACATGAAGGACGAGGACCGAACGAATACCTTCTGCGGCACCCCCGAGTACCTGGCGCCCGAGCTCTTGCTCGGCCAGGGGTACAACAAGACGGTGGACTGGTGGACCCTCGGCGTGCTACTGTACGAGATGCTGACGGGCCTGCCCCCCTTCTACGACGAGAACACCAACGAGATGTACCGCAAGATCCTCTCGGAGCCGTTGCACTTCTCCGACGTCGTGCCCTCCGCGGCCAAAGACCTGCTGACCAAGCTCCTGAATCGGGATCCCAAGAAGCGGCTCGGGGCCAACGGGTCGGCCGAGATCAAGGCCCATCCCTTCTTCCACGACATTGACTGGCGCAAGCTCCTGCAGCGCAAGTACGAGCCGACGTTCAAGCCCAGTGTGGTGAGTTTTCCCCATAAACCCATCTTTGCTTTGCGGCCTTTGAGTGCCGTCTTCTGCCGTTTCTTGCTTGTCTTCTTCCTCTCACCTTTCATTGCTTGTTTCTCCCATTGCTCTTCTTCCTCCACATTCTCTTCCTCGTGACGTGTTGCTGACTCTGGCAGGCCGACGCATTGGATACCAAGAACTTCGACGTCGAGTTTACCGAGGAGACGCCGCAGGACTCGTACGTCGAAGGCCCCGTGCTCTCGCAGACGATGCAGAACCAGTTCCACGGCTTCAGCTACAACCGGCCGATTGCGGGCCTCGGCGATGCCGGCGGGAGTGTCAAGGACCCGTCGTTTGTCGGCAGTCTCGAAAATTGAACAACGCTCGAAGCGCTCGAAGTGGTGTTGCGAACAACCAAATACCTGTGAATGTTGCGCGTACGTGCGATGCGTGTCCAAAGTTTCTGCGAGCTACAGTGGTTCATCTGTCCGATTGGGTCTGCTTCGATTTACATGGGCTGTCTTGTCTTTCTAATGAGAAGATCTTGTTGTTTTTCTTTTCTTGTTCTTTTTTTTATTTTGCATGAAAGATGAAGGGTCGATGTGCCTTTGGATCAATGTCTGGATGTCCTTTATATGCCTGTAGGGGGGCTCCATGCTGACCGGGGAGCGGGGGGGACAAGTTAGAGCGGGCGACAGCGAGGGGATGGATGGGCGTGTGCGGCATTTGTAAGAGAGCCTGTCCGAGACCGTGAAGAAGGGAATGAATCATATACCGGAGTTTGGTAGGAATTGAAGACCATGTTCAGATGATGATTTGGTTCTTGACCTTGAAGATGTCCTGGGCGACCTCATCCATGAGACGCCTCTTCAACCGGTCATGGGTGACGTCGACTCTTAGCACAGGGCGACCCCTCGCTCTTTGCGATCCAGACCAACCCCCTTAGCTCATTCCTCGGGATGTCATTGTCCTTTTGAATCGAACGGACTTTGATCAGCCTCGATGTGCTTATACTCGTCCTCGTCCTCGTCCTCGTCCTCGTGAAGGAGCTGAAGCAATAGTCGGTCCTGACCTGAGCGTTGAGTCAGGATATCGTAAGCACACGGCCTCGCGGTCCAGCTGAGTCATCGCGGGGTGCAGAGACGGTGGTGATCCCGAGGATACAAGGCAGGTGCACTGGAATTAGGTACCTCTCTGGCCTGACTCTGGGCGGGAGGGTACCTGTCGCGACTCGCCGTGCGCGGTACCGCAGGACTCTGTGTTAACGCTGCAGGTGCCAACTTGAAATGAGGGGCACCTGCCAGTGGAAGTTCCCCTCCAGAGGTACTCCGTAGAAAACACAGGATGTTGGGCGGGAAGGAGCAGTGGTGGGGAGCTTTTTCCCTTCCTTTTCTTACGACCTGAAAGAAATTGATGAAGAAGAAATTTGTGAAGTGATTGAGGTGATTCTGCAGTCAATTTAATCCTGCATCCTTGATTTGACGGACGGCATCTCGAGTGCGGAGAACGTCGAGGAGCAAAACCTGCTAAGACTTGTGAGTTGCGACCCCGCCAAGCAAGTTGTCATCAATCCGTCCCACCATCCTTCTCCTGGGCCGGGGGAGCTGGAGCTGGTGTCGGAGGACGCCGCGCGCTCCGGCTTTCCGAGTCTTCCCATCCCCGGCCCCTCTTCTCGCCTCCTCTCCTCTCTCCTCTCCCCTCTCCTCTCCTCTTCTGTCCTCCTCTCCTCTTCTCCTTATCTCCACCTCCTCTCTCCTCTTCTAATACAATCGACACGTCAGCATCAACACACGACTGACCTGCCTCTTGACTGAGAAAGGACATCCCGATCTACTCAACCCCTCCTCGACCCCTCCACGACCGAGTCGCTCCGCTCCCCCAAACCCTCACAATGGCCCCCGCAAACACGCTGCCCGCCTGGGCCGAGCTCCAGGCCCACCGCGAGAAGATGGGCAAGGAGTTCGTCCTCAAGGAGGCCTTCGCCTCGAACCCGGACCGCTTCGCCCAGTTCTCGCGCACCTTCGCCCCCGCCGGCGGCGTCTCGGCCGACATCCTGTTCGACTTCAGCAAGAACTTCCTCACCGAGGAGACGCTCGACCTTCTCGTGCGGCTCGCTGAGCAGGCGGGCGTCGAGCGCAAGCGCGACGCCATGTTCGCCGGCGAGCGCATCAACTTCACCGAGCAGCGCGCCGTCTACCACACGGCCCTGCGCAACGTCGGCGGCTGGGACATGAAGGTTGACGGCGTCGACGTCATGAACGGCGACGGCGGCGTCAACCGCGTCCTGCAGCACATGAAGGAGTTCTCGGAGCAGGTCCGCAGCGGCGAGTGGAAGGGCTACACGGGCAAGAAGCTCACCAAAATTGTCAACATCGGCATCGGCGGCTCCGACCTGTAAGTCTCGTCGTCTCGCCCCTGCCCTTTCTTTCTCTATCCAGTGCTGAGTTCATACCTCCCCCTCACCAGCGGCCCCGTCATGGTCACCGAGGCCCTCAAGCACTACGGCGCCGATGACATGACGCTCCACTTCGTGTCCAACATCGACGGCACCCACATCGCCGAGGCGCTCAAGGCGTCGGACCCCGAGACGACGCTCTTCCTCATCGCGTCCAAGACGTTCACCACGGCCGAGACCACGACCAACGCCAACACGGCCAAGGCCTGGTTCGTCGAGAAGACGGGCGGCAAGGGCGACGTCGCCAAGCACTTCGTCGCGCTCTCCACCAACGAGGACGAGGTCACCAAGTTCGGCATCGACAAGGCCAACATGTTCGGCTTCGAGAGCTGGGTCGGCGGCCGCTACTCCGTCTGGAGCGCCATCGGCCTCAGCGTCGCGCTCTACGTCGGCTACGAGCGCTTCCACCAGTTCCTCGCCGGCGCCCACGCCATGGACAAGCACTTCCGCGAGACGCCCCTCAGGCAGAACATCCCCGTCCTCGGCGGCCTGCTGAGCGTCTGGTACTCCGACTTCTTCCAGGCCCAGACGCACCTCGTCGCTCCGTGAGTTTTGTCCCCGGCTTCGGAATATCGTTACTGTCCTTGTCTGCTGACGCGCAATTATGCAGTTTCGACCAATACCTCCACCGGTTCCCTGCCTACCTGCAGCAGCTCTCCATGGAGTCCAACGGCAAGACCATCACCTCTGACGGATCCTCCGCCAAGTACACCACTGGTGAGCTGCCCTTGATGATGATGATGATGACAACGACGACGACGACGACGACGACGACGACGACGACGATGATGATGATGATGTGAAATGATGTATCCCCATACTAACCCATCCGGCCAGGCCCCATCCTCTTCGGCGAGCCGTGCACCAACGCGCAGCACTCCTTCTTCCAGCTCGTCCACCAGGGCACCAAGCTCATCCCCACCGACTTCATCCTCGCCGCGCGCTCGCACAACCCCGTCGCGGACAACCTGCACCAGAAGATGCTGGCGTCCAACTACCTCGCGCAGGCGGAGGCCCTCATGGTCGGCAAGACGGACGAGCAGCTGCGGGCCGAGGGCACGCCCGAGGCGCTGGTCCCGCACAAGCGGTTCCTGGGCAACCGACCGACGACGTCGATCCTGGTCGGGGGCGTCATCGGCCCCGCGGAGCTGGGCGCGCTGATCGTGTACTACGAGCACCTGACGTTCGTTGAGGGCGCGGTGTGGGACATCAACAGCTTCGACCAGTGGGGCGTGGAGCTGGGCAAGGTGCTGGCGAAGAAGATCCTCAAGGAGCTCGACGAGGAGGGCACGGGTGCGGGCCACGACGCGTCGACGGGGGGCCTGATGGGGGCGTTCAAGCAGTATGCCAAGATGTAGAATGCTCTTCTTCAGTGATGAATGAGAGGTCTTGTCGCGATGGATGGAAGAGTGGGATCTTGTCAGATGAGAACTGTCCGGCTTGTTCGAAGAATTAAAAACGAATTGAAAATATAATTGAAAACAAAAAATGAAAAATGGGCTGAGAGAAGGCAGCAATGGATTGCTTACAAGTTTTCAAATGAGCGTCGGTGACATATGCGCTCAATACGCGTTCGTGTCTGCATCGTGGCCGTGATGACTTTCCCGGCGTGAGCATCAGCATCGCACTCGCACTCGCACTCCATAGATCAACCCGTCCTCGTGACTTGAAGATCGTGCCTCGTGAGTGATTTCGGAGTAGTAATTGTGTAGTCATCGTGTAGTCAGTCCTAGCAGTACCGGTAGTCCAAATGGTCGATGTCGTCAGTGTACATACATGTAGAAGTCAGCGTGGCCGTGCAGTGAGGCATCGTGATCTTCTTGTTGGTACGAGTACTCGTAGTAGAGCCGCGAGCCCGTGAAACCGCCATCGTCGGGGGCGTTTCGGGGGCGGCGGTGTTGTTTCACTTGGCATCGTCATTGGCGCCTTCTTGCGCCTTTCTGCCGCTGACTACGAGGACATGCACTCGAATCTCAACGAATCGGAAAAATAAGTATGAGAAGAATCTACAATTGAATCAATTGCAAAGATCATGCTCCGTACATACTACTATAAGAGAAGAACTGGGACTGCCGATGTTCCCCGTTAGTGCCCGTGCTAAGTGTCAAGGTAGCAGGGTGCAGTCCTTCTTTCAAGAGCATTTTCCTCGTTCGAGCAACATGTCCACGATGAGGACGATGGGAACGATCGTCATCCGTGTGCATATACAGCTTGATGCAATAGTGGTTTGTGCACTCGAACCGGTAATGGCAGAGATGACAGTATCTGTAAGGGGGAGCAGAGATCCAAACCTGAAAGACTGACGGCTGTTGCGGGAGCACGGGTTGCATCCACAGACGGCGTGAGATCATCACCTCCTCGTCCAATACCATGGGTAGACCCCAACGCCGTAAAGACGCTGCGTCTTAACAGAGTGCAGTAAACATGTCCTGTCGGATGGACTCGAGTCAGTCTTTCACATTGCTAGACGAGGCTGTCATCACGCATGTCTCCTACCTGTACCATCACAAGTCAGGCAGGGCGGGGCCGCGAGAATCAAGAATCCGGGAACAAGTCCGGAGTACGGTGCCTGTATGCGGGCGTGTTGCACAAAAAAGGGTCAATGTCGCCCAGATCCGCGCAGGGATCCCATCCCGGCACGATAGTCCATGGCATGGGGCGTTCCCTGGTTCTGCGGGGCTGCATGGCGACGTGGATCACGGTGCGTCCCTGAATGGCTTCGAGGAGAGCAGCCCATCAATGAGCGAGAAATGAGCAAACACACGAGGTCTGTATTCGTACTCGCGCAGTGCATTGAATGTTCTGCGTTGAAGCCATCGCCGTGTGTTCTCAAGGCGTCGTGGCTGTTGCGTGACTAAGAGATCGGCTCAAGTCTCAGCAGGGATCCGGGAGGCAACCGGATGAAACCACGCCATGGATGGATCGTGGTCATGTTTGTGGTTACATGTGCGTTGTGCGTGATATTCGGAATTACTCCGTGTCCTTCGCAACGAGGCATTTCCCACCCATCGTGCCCGCTTTCTCGACGATGCGTTTGCCAGGACTCGATTCGGGAGGACTCGATCATGTTGCGAATGACACGTCCAGGGTAACAGCGTGAAAGGAGCAAGAGTTGGACAAACAACTGATCAGTGACTGCTTGCGTGGAGCTGTGCTCAAGCGTGCAGCGCACAGCCACTACTACCTATGTAGGCATCGGTGACGTGACTTCAGGAGCAGATGTCGGAACGTCATCCAGCTTTAAGTTGCTTTGATAGCACCGCACAGTCCTGCAAGGACCAAGATCCGTCCATCATTGCCGTCCTATTTGCCTGATCGAGATGAAGCTCTTGGCTGCTCAAGGTCAGCCTGCTTGCTCAGGGCATCGTTGAGGGATATTGTCCCAGGTGTGCCCATGACTTTGGCCGAGTCCTACTTCCAGCTGCCAGCCACCGCCACAGCAGGCCGTGTGCGGCCGTGCCCGCCTCGTTTCACGTTACATCACCTCGCATCGCCGGCGAAACAGAAAGGCGATCTCCATCCGAGCGGGCTGGGTCAGCGATCAGATTCTCCGTCTCTGCCTCAGATCTCACGTCCGCTTGTCCACTTGTCCGCCTGCCTCTTTGTCCCTTATCGAACACAAGGAGCGAATTGGCCCGTGGACGAGTTATCTCGGCCTTTCTCTGAATCAGACTCATGCTGTGCATGAGTATCGTATTGCGGATGACGTTTTGGAACAAGTGCGAGCCCGCAGCGTCCGCAGCTGCAGCTTCTGCTTGGCTGGGAGCTCAGAGGGCGCCCCGCTCTTGGGGACCCCCTCTCGGAGGCTTGACCGTATGGATGCGCCTGGGAGGGGATGAGGGGGGCCGAAGTGGAGAGCCGAAGCGGAGAAGCCAAGTCCGAGTGCCAAGGTTCAGCAGACGGCGTGCCAGCTCCACATCATCGAGGTCGCATTCTCGCAATCTGTCCAGCTCGGATCGTCGTGGCTCGTCCGATTGCAGTTTTCCTCATCTTTTCTTTGATCCTTTATCCTTTGACAATCGACCTTTGGCATGATCAGCATCGGGAGCTTTTAATATGCAGGGGAAGAACAAGAAAAAAAGACAGGAGCCCGGGAAACTCCTCTTCCATACTCCGTGTAAATCCTGAACAAAGACCCATTCCCCTACAGTATGCACCTCAAGAGCCGGGATGCCTCCGCGTCCATCTGGAGACTGGCTCGGGGTGCAGGCGCCCCCCCCCGGTCGCACTGTATGCGCACCTCTGGATAGGGGCGCCGCCTTTCTGCTGCCCCGTAAGCCCGTCCGAATCGGGCCATGATTTGCGGGTCGGAGAGCGCAGGACGGAGTCCTCCGTAGTTTTCATGACGTCGACGGAGGCCATGAGAGGCAATCACATGAAAGAAGGGGCTTCGCAGCTGCGCGCGCAAATGAAGGCGAGATGATGAGTCTCATTGTGGGGAGGCATAGCACGTCCTCTGGCTCGACTTGTTGGATGCATGAGGCGAGCCAAGAAGCTGCAATTGGTGAGCGTCGAGCATCAAGCGTCGAGGAGGCGAAGGAGGAGGAGGCGGAGGAAGAGGAGGCGGAGGGAGATGAGGATCCATCCATCATCACGACTTTCCTCAGTCTTGCGTGCGCTCCTGCCTCCAACCCGCCCCGAGAAAGAACGACACGATGAACGGGCTATTGAGGACACTGATTGGCCGCCGAGGCCCCCTTTACTCGCTTAGCTGGAGGTGCTTCCTGCCTCTGCTGGCCGAGGGCTTCCTTTGATATGTGAAGCCCGAGGAAGGAGGGATGGAAGAGCCTGCGTTCATGTTCCTTTCACGGGCGCTACTACGGAGTAGTACCTACTCTGTACATACTGCCAGGCTTTAGTACTGGAAGGTGCTTCTTAATCATCCATCCATCATCCGTCATCCATTGAGCCGTCCAAGCCCTTCCCCCACATCGTGTACCTGAGGGGGCGCCTCTTGTCGGCCGGACGTCTCATGTACGAGTAGACCCATCCGGGCGATGTAGACCCAGCCGGGCGATACACCGGTACTGGTACAGAAAGGGAGTATGAGTGGAGTACCTGAGGGCAGATCATGACCCCCTACCTCCTGCTTCTGCTCGCCTTTTTCTGTAAAGTCCAGGATTTCCTTGTTGGGTCAAGGCTGCAGCCATCCGCCATTTGGCGTGCTTTGCCTTGGAACACCCGCCCCAACCACGAGCCAATCGCCCCTCCCCATCCGGCCGGCATGGAACGGGTGGATACGGAGTACGGAGTAGGAGGTACGGAGTACGATTACGGAGTAATGGGTCCGACGCAAATGGGGCATCTGCGACCCCCGACCTGTTGCTGCATCCGAGTCGTTCATCCAAATTGAAGACGCACGAGTACGGGTACCTCCTTCTCCAGGTACGACGGCCTTGGAACTTCAAGGAATGAATGACTCGGATTCGCCTTGCCAGGTTCCTTCCCCGGCTTACCAGAGGTACACATCAAGGGAAACGCCTCGCCCCGGAAACTTTATTTAATCCATCCTCTTCCCGCCTCACATCGTCTTCCCCAGTCCCATCCTCTCCCATCCAAGTCATTGACGATCCATTCCTCCCAAAGCATCATCCCCGCCAACCTCCATCCGCCGTCTGTTACTCTTACATGCTCATCAGATCCCCTTGATCATCATACATAGGCCCTCCCCCCCCACGCTTTGCTCGATCGCTCTCATCAAACACTCGTCCACACTCATCCACATCCACCCGCACTCATCCACCATGAAGACAGCTGTCCACTTCGGTGCCGGAAACATCGGTACGACTCCTCCTCGCTCGGTCAAGATCGAGTCCCCTTCTGATTCTACTCCTCGTGAGCTTATCCATTGATATTGACTCCTTGCCAGGCCGAGGCTTCGTCGCCTGCTTCCTCGTCAAGTCCGGCTATCAGGTCATCTTCGCGGATGTCGTCGACTCCCTCATCGACAAGATCAACAGCACCCCCTCCTATAACGTCATCGAGGTTGGCGCAGAGGGCACAGTCACCAAGACCATCACGAATTATCGGGCCATCAACTCCAAGACGCACGAGGAGGACCTGATTGAGGCCATCAAGACTGCCGACATTGTCACCTGCTCCGTCGGCCCTAACATCCTTAAGTTCATCGCTCCCGTCATCGCGAAGGGCATCGACCGTCGACCCTCAGGAGCCACGCCCCTCCACGTCATTGCCTGCGAGAACGCCATCAATGCCACCGACGCCCTCGCCGCGCACATCAAGGACGCCAAGAACACTGCCCCTGAGCGCCTCGAGGACCACCATACTCGCGCCCGCTACGCCAACTCGGCCATTGACCGGATTGTGCCGGCTCAGGACCCCAATGCCGGCCTCGACGTCACCCTCGAGTCCTTCTTCGAGTGGGTCGTTGACAAGTCCCACTTTGAGGACGTGGGCATCCCAAACATTGTCGGCGTCCACTGGGTTGACAACCTCGCTCCCTACATCGAGCGCAAGCTGTACACCGTCAACACCAGCCACGCCACCGCTGCTTACCACGGCTACAACCGCAGAAAGCGCACTGTCTACGATGCCCTGCAAGATAAGCAAATCATGGCAGAGGTCAGGGGCGCTCTCGAAGAGACCAAGAACATCCTCGTCGCCAAGCATGGCATCGACGAGAGCGCCCAGCGTGCCTACATGGAGAAGATCATTAAGCGTATCGGCAACCCCCATCTCGAGGACGCGGTGGAGCGCGTCGGCCGCGCACCCCTGCGGAAGCTCTCCCGCAAGGAGCGATTCCTCGGCCCGGCCGTCGAGGCTGCCGAGCAGGGCATGCCGGTCAAGTTCCTCCTTGATGCCGTCGAGATGGCCTTTCGTTTCCAAAACGTCGAGGGCGACGATGAATCCAAGGAGCTAGCGACCATTATGTCCGAGAAGACGCCCGAAGCGATCGTCAGCGAGGTCTGCGGCGTGCAGACGAGTGACAAGATCTACCCCGACTTGCTCGAGGTCGTGAAGCGTGTCCAGGTCGACAGCCGCGAGGAATGAGACGACGGCCGCACGCAGCTCTGGAGCTTCCCTCTAAAGTCGCGAGGGTGTCGTGGACCAGTCCCACTACCTAAGGTTTGACGATGTACGATTAACGACGATTGGCTCGGCTCTTGCTGCTGTGATCCTTTTTCCGGATGGCATGGCGCTGGAATGGGCTTCTTCTCCTTCTCTTTCCGTGTATTTTAACCATACTTTTTTTTCTTTTCTCTTTGATTTTCTTTACGCATTTCCGAGGGGGATCTCGACAGATGATTGCCGCAGCCGAGGCCTGGAATGGTCCGCATCCGGACCATAGATTGAAAGCATAGCATGGAGGAATATGATACCACCTTTGGGGCCCCATTGACCCTTTTGCGGAATTCCATGTGGAGCGCTGTGACTCGTCGTGCTGCTCTAGACCGAGACGTCTTGGGGCAGGACACGTAGGAGGTGGTGGGCGATGATACGAAGGAGCCGGAAGAGGCAAGTTTGGGAGCATCACCTACTGTACGAACATATGCGGGCCATGCCCGGTTCTTGAACGATGTCTCACACGTCGTGCATGGCGGGACTGGTGCTTGTGGTATGTCTTCGTATGTATGTTAGCTGTATGTAAGTTTGATGAATGTGAGTAGTGAGCTGCGAGCTGCGAGCTGCGAGCTGCGGATGACGAGCTGCGGACGACGGACTGTGAGGGGATGCGAGATGTGAGGGCACGCGAGGGGTCGTTTGGGTGATTGGGCGGGTATAAGCGATACATTACTAGTAGAAAGCGATAATGCACCGGAGGACGTGCTCGTACTCGCAGGATAGAGGAGTGGACGTAGAATGATGTAGGACATGCGTGAACGGGGAAGGGATGACGAGTGAGGGCATGATGGGTGTGAGGAATGGGGTGAGGAGGCGGGGAAGGGGGAGGAACCCCTGGAACGGGGAGGCTGAGGGGGCTTATGGAGTACATACTCGTGCTTTCAATGAGAGGAAAAGAGGAGGGAGGCTTTGTAGGAGATTTGTTATATTGCCGGTGAGGATTAGAGGTTATCGTGAGTTATTGGAATGCGGGGAGGCGGAGGAGTGATGGGGTTAGAGAGGATTGGGTTGGAAGAATGGCAGTGGTCTATGAGTATGGACGGGAGGATAATTGAGGATCTATCTAGTACCTGTCTAGAAGATGAGATGCCAGGTTTGGGTTTTCAAGAATTGATGGGATTGAACTGAGGGATGGTGAGGAGGGGGTCGAATTGAATGGAACTGCACGATCAATGTGAGATTGAAGATTGAGGGGATGAATTTGATGCTTGTGGGCTGGAGCTTGGGAGGAGGTCTGAGGTGTAGGGTATGTAACTCGAGGAGTTGGGCATCGAGCCGCAGGACGTGCCTCGACCTCCGCAATTGATCAATCCTTCAATGCTACGAGCTTGTGTGTTGTTGATCCAATTTCCTGGAATTGACCTCCAGGAAGAGAGTCTTTTTAGAGCGCGAGAGATGACCTAACTTTTCAGAGCTGGAGTTTGGATTGCCCAGCCGCTCCATTAGGACTGGTGCAGTACGAGTACGGGAGCCCGTCAATGAGGTCGACCGGCGGGATGGCATCACAGTGGGGCGCGAGGCCGTCTTTGGGCATCGAGCCTATCAGAGGGACGAGATCTCTCCGGGACCGTCGACGGGAACGGCAAGGCTGGAGAAGCTGTGGAGGTTCGAAGAAGGGGGTTTGTGGGCGCGATGGGGCTGGGGGGGGGAATGATCTATGCCCGAGGCGGATACGGAAAGGGATGGGAGCTCTGCCCGGCTGGGATTGAACTTGAATGGAATGGGGGATGGAATGCGACTCTGCTGTGGTGAAGTTCTGTCTTGAATCATTGATACGTTTTCGGATCCTCTGGAAGGCGAGGAGGATCAATCCATCCGTGAGGATCCATCTTGTTCATTCAATTGAGATGGATAGGGCTCGATGGAAGTCGGCGAAGGTGGTTTCAGCAGGGCAGGGTTAGGGTCATGAGGATGGAAGGTCTGATCCCAAGATCCATTCCTTTCTGCCCCTGCTCCTTTTCTTGGACACGGGGTGGATATGTTGCCGGTGGTGGCGAGATGGAGCTCGAGATGCAGATGCGGAAGCTTGGACGTCTTTGCGCTCCTGTCTTGCAGTGATTCGAGGACTGATTCGAGGACTGATCCGAGGATCTGGAGGACGGGATTCCGCGAGGCCAAAGCTCTGGACTCGTACCTGTAGGATCAATGCGTGCGGGTCCGGCGGCGGGCTCCCGGGGGGGGGGGGAAGGAGAATCGGTCAGGACTTGGGCTGGCTTGGCTTGGATGCTGTTGGGATCGGGAGTGACAGAGCGGATGGGAAAGCAGGAGAGGCATTGAGACCACGGTTGAAATGTACGAGCCTGTTGAATTGCAATTGATGGATCCATCAATCCATTCTTAGAGTTGCCAATTGGTGATGGTGATGGTGATGGTGATGGTCTGGAGATCAATTTGAGGCTGGTGATGGAACATATATGTGGATTTCACAAGGTCTAGGGTAAGTTAACGCGCCACAGCCTCAGCCACGCAGCGCCGAACATGTCATCGTGCATGAACATTCGATAGTTGATCCATTCGAACAAGGAAGATGGAGGACGGAAGACTGACGACGACGACGACCATGGATGGACGAAGACGCCGCGCCCACATCGTCCCCACGATGCCGCCGATCGATGGCAGTGCAGATCAGCATTCTCTACCGCTTCCACGCAAGCACAACCGCGCGCAAAGACTCCTCGAGAAGCGCGAGGCACCACTATCTAGGCGAGGCACGTACGAGTACGAGAACGAGTACGGTAAAGAGCAGACATGGCCCCGACATGAACCTCAACGCTCCCCGCTCGCAAGAAAGACATGATGGGCAGGGCCTTTGCAGCGCCCGACAGGCACGGGTCTTGGAGGACCCATTGGGCCAGGACAGGTAGGATCAAATGGATGGGATGATTTGCGTGGTGCATGCAGGGCGGCGGACGCGACGACGGTGAGGGAAGGTGGCCGCCTTCTGCTGGCATCTCTGTGGGTTCAATTTTCCTGGCATGGATGTCTCGCGATATGGAAAGATTTTTCCCTCTCTCGAGCTGGCTGAGGGCTCTGGAAAGGTACGAGAACTCATACGGGTGAGAATCGCGATCCCATTCGAAGGAAGATGCTGACTGCCCATTGCTCTCCCCTTAGGGAAAACCAGGATATTACCCAGTGCCGAAACCTCTACTGCGTACTCCATGCTCCGAATCCACGTCGGGAGTCTAATGCCCATTGTGTGCAAAGGGGGCTCTCCTTGCCTGCCAGCCCGGCTATTTTTACCACGGAGACGGGGGTTTGCTTTTGCGCTGGCCCTGCCGTCGTTGTGTGGGATCCCATCCATCTTGGACCGTGGACCGTGGACCGTGGACGTGGAGGCGCTGCATCCCCCCACAGGCGCCCTTGCGGACAAGACAAGGGGCGAGCGGGGATGCGCTCACCGACATGCGTCTTACGGTGGGCGTCTTAGCCTCTGATGGATGGACTGGATGTCTTCTGTGCTGTCGGCGCCGGGGCCAGGGCGACGCGATGCGAGGCCCGCAGGTGGCAGGGCAGGGCAGGGCCATTGATCAATGCCAGCGGGTTGGATTGATGGCACGATGGGACGATGGACGACGCGTTGGGCAGGCCCTGCGGAAATATTGATTCATCGATCTCAAGGATGGATCAATTGATGGATGGGCTACGGCATGGAGGTCGAGCTGGCAGCTCCCGACGAGGCAATCGGCGGCGACGGCGGCGGTGGTGAGCGTGGATCTTCCATGCCCCCTAACCTCACCAGCTGGGTCGACGGCCAATCTATCGGCGGGTAGATGATCTTTGGTGATCCATGGGGGGTTGACAGCGGGAGATCGATGCGCTGTCAAAAAGGCTACAGGAGGTAAGCTGTCGGTTCTTTTCCCTTATTTTTCATTGTTTTTTTTTCTTTTCTTTTTCTTTTTTTTTCCCTTGGTTTCCGAGAGGAGTCGAGCTCCCGAGTCGGGCAAGAATCATCGTGACGGAAAGTGCCAGAGCTAAGAGCTAGAGAGCTCGACGTCGACTCCAACAACCTCGACCTCGATCCGTCCATCCGTCCATCCTCCTCCATCCTCCATCCTCCAACCCACTGTCCTCCATCCCCCCATCCACCATCCACAGCGATCCATCCTATCCTTGGGAGGCAGACCAGCTAATGCACGGTCCCTGACGCAGCTCGGATCCATCACCAGCACCTCCCGGCCAACCACACGCCTCCCTCCCGCCGCCGAACAACGTCCACTCCGTCCATCCTAACAACGACTTCCACGACACCGGCCATCACTGCATCCACGTGGAGTTGCAGCAGCGCGCCTCGGTCTCGTACCCGACCTGCCGCCCACTGCCCTGTCGCCTGCCTGCCTCACTGCTCCGTCCGCGCTGACAGCTCGATGCTGCTGATGCTGATGCTGGTGCTGCCCTAGGGCATCCACCTCGCCGTCTTTTCCTCTCTCTCTCTCCCTCTCTTTCTCTCTCTTTCTTTTTTTAAAAGACCTACCGCGTCCCTTCGAGGAGCAAGCGCTCTGAAAAGAGGAAGAGAAAGGAAGGGAATAAGAGGAAGAAGGAGAAAAAAAAGGAAGAAGAAGAAGGGAGGAAATAAGCAAAGAAAAGAGAGAGGAGACTGGACGAAAGACAAACGGGAAGAGGGGGAGTGCGAGCCGATCACCAGCCTATTTTCGAAAAATCACTTATCAATTCGTTTTTTTTTCTAAACCCCAATTACCGGTATCCTCGAATCGTTACAATAGACCAATGAGACTATCACCACCGCCGTCACACCCGTCGTCACAATCAACGCCGCCGCCGCCGCCACCAGCAAGAGCACAGCTTTAACCATGTCTACGGCGATACACCAGTCCACCACCCGGACGACGCGCTCCGGCACCCGCGTGGTGACCTCCTCCAATTCCTCCTCCTCTCTCAGGTCCGCCACCAAAACGCCCGTCCTCAGGGATGTCAAGCCGAGAGTCCCAATTTCGCGGGACGCCAGAGCCTCCCCGGTCCGCCCGGAAGCCCGACACTCGCTGCAGAAGGATCCCAGGTCTAGGACGCCTGTCCTGAGAGAGCCTCGCTCCAAGCGGGATCTTGCAGGAGCTGCTGCCGCCGTCAACGCCGCCAACGCCGCCAACGCCGCCGCCTCCATCCCGTCAGCGCCTCCAACGCCTCCACCTCACTCTGCAACCCCGTCCACGCTGCCCGTCACCAGCATCAGCGGCCTCAGAACGCCCTCGCCGGGCCCTCCCCTCGATGGCATGCTCGAGGGTCGCGCGCCCCTTTCCATCTTCATGACCAACATCAGGCTCCTTAAGCTCAACCTGGTCCCGGGCTTTCCTAACATCACCGTGAATACTTTTGTTCCTCCCGGACCGGGCACTCAGGGCCAGAAGAGGAGGATTCAATGTGCAGAATGGGTCCTCTTCCACCTCTTCTCCATCTGGGACCCGGAGGAGACGGAAAGCGTACGTCTTGAAAATCCGATGCCCCTCAATGTCACCTGCCGCGCCTTTCGCGGCTTTGCGAATCCATTCTCTTCAAACCCCCATGTCTCGCATCTCGAATTCTCAATGCTGACAAGTCCATGACAGAAGCTGAGGCCGTTCTTCCCGCCGCAAGACCCTGACCAGTCCGTCGAGCTTCGAGCCGCCCTCTTCAAGTCGCTGGAACGCGCCAAGAAGATGGGCGCCCTGAGCCGTGACGCCCTCGTCCGCAAGAGCGCGCTCGAGGACTGCAAAGCTGACAGACTAGAAGAGATCCTCGCCTCCTTCTCCACCACCATCCTCAAGAAGGTCGTCCTCGAGAAACTCGCCAACACCAACACGCGCCCGGACGCCATCCTGAGCTACGCGACCCAGAACTCCCTCGGCCACAGGGCCGACAGGTCCGAGCTCACTGCCATGACCCTGGCCTACCGCTCCTCCATCCGCAAGATGATGCAGCAGAAGGAGGAGGCCAAGATCCGGTACCGCGACTTCACCGACCTGCTGACCGTCAAGGAGCAGGACGCCGACAGCCGGCACAGGGCCATCCTCGAGAAGGAGATCGAGGGCACTGGCCAGCCCGTGTCCGACAACGCCAGGGCCGAGATGCTCAAGACGCTGCGCAACAACTGGTCCGGCAACGAGGCCTGGATGGACGCCCTCTTCAGCGGGCAGAGCAGGGAGACGGACCTCATGGCCTCGCCCTTTGACGACGTCTGGAGCAAGCTGCACCAGGGCCGCCTCGCAGAGGCCGAGACCGAGGGCGCCGGCCTGCTCCAGCAGCTCGAGGGCCGCGTCAGGCTGCAGAAGGAGAGGCTCCAGAAGTGGAACGCCTTCCGCCGCGACACGTTCGGCAGCTCAAAGACGCAGGCACCCGCCCACGTCAAGGCGGCCCGCACGAACCTCAGGGGCATCGACCTCGGCTTCGAGAACCACATGAACCTGCAGGTCGGCAAGATGGCTAGGCTCTCGCTTAAGAACCGCGGCGCCCGCGAGCCCGCCATGTCGAACGACTACGCCGCCATCGTCTCCGGCCTGAACCAGGACCTGGCCCGGATCTCCAAGAAGGACGTGGACCTGGCCAAGCTGCTCGCGGCGCACCTGCCCAAGAAGCAGGACAAGCCTCAGCGCCGCCATCGCTCGACGTCGTCGATGGACGGCGACGACGACGAGGCCACGTCCGACATCAGCGACCTGGACGCCGCCGAAAAGTCATTCTCCGCCGACTTCCACCAGCCGACGTCCTTCCCCGACAGACTGGCAGGCCCGTCGTGCAGGTCATCCCTCCGGCCGAAGCTCTCGCGGCCCGACCTCACCTCCATCGCCGTCGAGGGGTCGTCCGGCCCGGCGATCCCGCTGGGCAAGCTCAACTTCCCCGGTAAGAGCGCGTACGACATCGACCAGTTCGACATCCCCGAGCCGCCCACCCCGCCTAAGGAGTCGACGTCGAAGCCGGCAATGACGCCCCCCTCGAAGCGCCGCACCGCGCCGGCACAGACGCCCCGGGACGCCAGGCCCGCCGCGTCGCCCCCGTCCAAGCGCCGCACCGCGCCCTCCACGCCGTCCCGGGAGTCGGGCGGCAAGCCCACGACGCCGCAGTCCAAGAGCCGCAAGCCGCGCAGGGCGTTGGACACGAGCCTACACCTGCCCTCGGGCGCTGTCCTGCAGGACCAGATGACCATGTCCCCCACGCATTACTACGATGCCGACGCCGACGCTGACGACGACGCTCACGACGACGCCCGCTCCCGCGCCCACGCCCACGCCCATGCTCATACCCACGCTCATATCCACGTCCACGCACCGCCTCCCTCGTCGCCGCCCCCGCCCGTCCGCCGCACCAAGCCGCGCCACACGCTCTCCGTGCTCGAGCGCAAGCAGCTCTCCCTCTCGCGCAAGAGCTCCTTCTTCCTCGAGGACGACGAGCCGGACCTGATCCACGAGCCCGCGTCGACATGCGGCTCGACGGCCGAGCACACCGCCGAGGAGGACAGCAAGGAGTCCGGCGGTGAGATGACCGACGATCACTCCTCCGTGTCGGTGGCGCCGAAACACCACCATCACCACCAGAACCAGCAGCATCACCAGCAGCAGCAGGAACAGAAATCGCAGCAGCCGCAGCCGCAGCCGCAGCACCAGCTCCGCAGGTCCGGGCGCCGCGCGATGACGCTCCCGCAGAAACCGACGAGTTATCCGCACTTCCCCGAGGTGGCGGTGGATGCGGAGGAGGGCGGGGAGCGGCTGCTAGAGCGGCTGACGCTGGAGCAGAACTACGAGGCGGTGTTCCGGTCGCGGCCGAAGATTGCGCAGAACAGCCCTGTCAAGGGTTACGGCCTGTCGGACTATTTTGCCTAGGCTGTTCCTGCATGACTTGACGGGAATGGATGGATTTTTCTCATGACAGCTTTTGACGGGAGCAGGTGTGCCTTTCTCATGGAGTCAAAAAAAGGGGCGATGCGGACCTTGTGATGGACGTCGTGCGCGGGCAGGGAGCGAGATAGGGGCTGGGTGGTGGATGCAAGTCTACGAGTTGACGACTCGTTGAATGGATGGCGAGCGAGCGTGGACCATGAGTTGCCTTTCGTCGTTCGTCTTTGCCTGCTTTGCCTACTTTGCCTGCTCTGCTTTGGTTTGCTTGATTTTTTTTTTCACCCGATTGGCGCATCCTCACGGATGGGCTGTACCATGCTCCAATTTCTTTCGTAGTCTCCACTTATGTTCAGTCTTAAATATATGCTTACGTCTATACTCTTGCTTTTTGTGATGACACTTCATTGCTCTTCGTGATGACTGATATACCAGTGCCCCTCGTGATTGCTTATACACAGGTGTTTGTGACTACTTACTTATGTATATCATGCTCTTCGTGTTCACTTTTATACTTCCTTCTGTGATTCCTTATATCGTCCTGTGAGTGATGACTGAAACACTGCCCTTTGTGATTACTTCAAGTTGCATTCTGCTGTTCGCGATGACTGACATACGGAAGTACTGCTGCATGTGATGTCATGCTTCGCGGTGGACGGTTTGGTTGGCACGGCACGGCACGGAGCGCTTCGTTATTTAATCATTGAGATAATTTGAAGCATGAAATAACAGTTGCTATATGTACATTTTCTCTAACCGTCTTGTCTTGAATATGTGTGGGCCTTTCCGCAAGCGTATATCGTTTGCTCACGGCACAGGTCCCGTTTTGATTATGCGTCGCGCACGTCTCCTCGTTCTCTTAGACCCTAAGACTCACGCCGCACGCCATCGACCCTATTGAACCTCAAGACTCAAGCCCGGCTCTTTCGACTCTTCAGCCTCCAGTCCTACCACCCCTGCTTCTTCAGCTCCATGACCTTGCTGACGGCCGCCTTGAACCCGACCTTGAAGCGCGCCCGCCAGCGCTCGCTCCTCTGCCGCTTGCGCTTGAGCCCCTTGCGCTCGTGGAATTTCTGCGAGTGGAACTTATTGCGGACCTTTTGCTCGCGGCACATGCGCTCGAGCACGCGCACGGCGACGATGGGCGTCGGGGCCGTGGTCGGGGAGAGCCGGTCTGCGATGAAGACAGTGCGGCCGGTGGGGGGCCGGGTGCGGACGAGCGGGCGGGTGAGGGGGTCGGCGATATCGAGGGAGGCGCCGTACGTGGCGGCCTTCTGGGAGAGGATCTCGGAGATGTTGAAGTTGGCGAGGGGGTCGGAGGCGTTGTATGCGGCGGCGGTGGGGTCCTCGGCCGGTGTGGGCGATGAAGACGTGGTTGACGCTGTGGATGAGGGGGTTGTGGAGGGAGTCGTTGAAGGAGATGTTGATGCTGCTGCTGGAGGAGGAGGAGGCGGCGGGGGAGGGACGAAGTCGGATGCGGGTTTCGTGGGGAGAGGCAGGGAGGAGGAGCCGACGAGGGGGTTGGATCGGGTCTGCGGGGGCGATTGAGTCGCGGATTGGGATCGGTTTTGGTACTGGGACTGGCGAGGGGAGGTGGATGGCGGGGGGAGGCGGAGGGCGATGGAGGTTGAGAATGCGCGTGCGGGAGACGGGGATGCGATGGCCCTGGCGAGCGCGGCGCACCGTAGCGGGAGGGCCCTGTGGAGGTTTAGAATTGATTTTTTCAAACCATTGACTTCACAGAAGGCATGAGGACGAAGCCAATTGAAACGTACATGCTTGCGACTGGGTTGCTGCGATGGGTATGCTCGGAAGTTGATGCTTGAAGATGCTCGAGGTGGCGGATCGAGGCTTCGGGCGATGGCGGTTGAAACTTGTTGGAAGTGATGAGATTGCCGGAGGGCGGATTATCGTTTATGCGGGGCGCGGGTTGCGGTTCTGGCTGGAGCCGTGATTTGGCGTCGTTGCGCCTCGACTTTTTGGAACTTGGACTTTTCCCAGACACACGATCGATCTGGATCCATCCATCAATCCCTCTGCCATCGATTCGAGCCGCGGCCCGGGAGACGAAAAGCGGTCTACGAGAGAGAATATTCGAAAATCGTCGAGTCGACTCACGACATCTCCTCACAGCCAGGCGAGAGCGGAGGAGAGTGCGCCACGCGAGCCAACGTTCGGCCCAGTCTGAAAAGATGGCGTACAATTCATACCCAGGTAAACACTCACTCGAGGGGATCAGACTTGGGGGCGGGCCTCCACAGAGCAGCAATTGACGAGGGCGATAGGGCACGGGCATCATCACTACGGCGCGCCACCGGGCTATGCGGGTGGATATCCAGGCGCGGCCCCGGGCATGGCCGCGCCGCCAGGCTTAGGTGCGCATCTTCTCCTTCCCCAGGCTGGATGGCGATACGGACTTGCGACGCGGGTTCTCGACGTGAGTTTCTTGACAATGGCTGGGCCGACTCGCTGACGGGACGCAGGACCCCCACCAGGCATGCCCTCCGCCCCGGGCATGGCGCCGCCGCCCGGCATCCAGCACGCAAACGCCCCGCCGGCGAGCCGCCCGAGCGGCCTGCCGCCCAACTTCCAGGCGCCGACCAACATGCCCAACATCAACTTCAACGCGCCCGTGATCCGGCTCGGGACGGGCGCATCGGCGGCGGGCGGGCGGGCGGACGAGCGACCCGCGCCCTCGGGGCGGCCGGGTCTCGGCGCGGAGAGGAGCCAGGAGCAGGGCCGCGGGGCCGCGCGCGAGAACCTGCACGCTCTGGTGCCGCCGTCGAACGAGGACAAGCTGCGGACCATGTTCGTGCAGCAGATCCCCGAGGGGCTGGGCGGCGACGAGGGCGTGCAGCGGCTGCTGGGCGCGGTGGGCAAGCTGCGGCGCTGGGACCCGTCGGCCAGCGTCCTCGAGGAGCACAAGGGCGCCAAGTTCGGGTTCGCACTGTTCGAGGACCCGGAGTCGCTTGCGACGGCGGTGCGGCTGTTCAAGGACGAGGGCGTCGAGGTGCCCGTGAAGCGGCAGCCGGGGACGAGCGATGCACCGGCCGACGACGACGCCTTCGACGGCATCGAGAAGACGAAACTGCAGGTCGCCGTCGACCAGAGCTCCATCAGCTACCTTGAGACGTACAAGGCCGGCAAGGAGGCGGACCAGGACGCCGAGTCGAGGCTGGAGTCGGCGAGGGCGGCGCTCGCCCAGGTCATCCGGGAGCTCTTCTACCCGCCCGTGGCCGTGGGCGCGACCCCGGGGGACGGCAACGGCAACGGCAACGGCGACGCGGCAATGGCGAACACGGAGACGGAGGAGAACGTCGAGGTGGTCAACATCCCGCTCGCGCAGGAGGACGAGCTCGCCGACATCCCCGCGGAGATGCGGGAGGTCGTGGCCGGGGAGATTGCGGCGTTCCGCGAGCGCAGCAACCGCAGGGACATGGAGCGGCTGAAGCGGGAGGAGGAGCTCGAGGAGTCGGAGAGGCGGCGCAACGGCACGTCGCGGCCGTCGCGGCTCGACTCGCCCCCCGGCAACTCGAACAACGTCCCGCTGGGGCCACGCGGTAGCACCGTGCCGAACGCGCCGTCCGGGCCCAAGGCAGCGCAGAACGGCGGCGGCAGCAGCAGCCGGGTGTCGTTTGTCAACGGCGGGGTCAGCAACGCGGAGCTCTCGATCCACCACCGCGAGGACGATGACACGGACGCCAGCGACGAGGAGCTCTACCGGCGGGCCAAGTCGGAGAAGCAGGCCGAGGAGGACAAGCTGTACGGCGAGACGGAGCGCAAATGGGTCAACAGGGAGCGGTCGCGGCAGGCCGCGCTGGACCGGGAGCGGGAGCGGGAGAAGCACGAGGTGGAGTCGCTGGAGCGGAGGAAGCAGGAGCAGCTGGAGCGGGAGACGACGTGGGACGACGAGCGGGAGGCGAGCCGCAAGACGCACATCTACCACCGCGACCGGGCGGCGTGGGCGCGGAAACGGACGGCCGACCGGGCGGAGGAGGAGGCGCGGGACGAGGCCGACCGGCTGGCCGAGCAGACGGAGCGCCGCCGGGAGCAGGCGCAGCTCGAGCGCGCGCGCGGCATGGCCGACTCCTTCCTGGACCAGCAGGCGCACGAGATGGAGCAGCGGGAGGCGTCATCTGCCGCTGCCGCTGCCGCGTCCGCATCAGCAGCAGGCGCAGGGGCAGCAGGTGCGGGCGCGGCCGCGGCCGCGGCGCCGCAGCCGTTCAAGCTCTCTCTCGGCGCGGCGGCGCAGCGCGCGCAGGCGTCGCGGGCGGGCCCGCAGCGGCGCACGATCGCCGAGGTCGAGGGCCTCCTGGACGACGAGGAGGCGGAGGGCACGAAGCGGCAGCTAGTCCCGATCCAGATGGACACGAGCGCCGCGGGGGCGGGGATGACGGAGGAGGAGATCTCGCAGGCGGTGCGGGCGCTTGCGCAGGAGATACCGTCGGAGCGGGAGGGCCTGTGGGCGTGGGACGTGAAGTGGGAGTACATGGACGACGCGGCGGTCAAGGACAAGCTGAGGCCGTTTGTGGAGCGGAAGATCGTGGAATACCTGGGCGTGAGGGAGGAGATGCTCGTCGAGGCCGTGGAGGACCATTTGCGGAAGCACGGGGCGCCGGGGGCGCTGGTCGAGGAGCTCGAGGGGGTGAGTTTTTTTTTTCCCCTTCCTTTCTTTTTTCAGTTTCCCCCTTTCATCCATCCACCCCCCCTTTCACATCCTGTTCTGGTTTCTCGAATGCTGACAAAGTCTTAGGCGCTGGACGACGAGGCGGAGGATCTTGTGAAGAAGCTCTGGCGCATGGTCATCTTCCTGACCGAGTGCGAGAAACGGGGTCTGCCGGCATAACTGTACATCTCCATACCAATCTACTTCTAATGAGACCCAAGATTCATGCCTTCTGCCTCCATCTATGTCGAGTGTGATGGATACCCGAGGCATGGAGACGATGGTCTCAAGCCGTGACGGTCATGAGCATATGAGTCTCCAGGAACAATTCAGCACTGCGGACCCGAACCCCTTTGTGATGCCACCTTTGATGATGTGCTTGCTGTGTTCATGTTGTCTGGTCTCGTCCAAGTCATCGCGGGATCCCTCTATAGATGTCGTTAGTATGTCCCTGTACATCGAAGAAGGATCAAGAGGATCTTGTCACGTGCAGCTTCCGTAGCTCAGTTGGTTAGAGCTTCGTACTAATACTTGCTCCTCGAGCTAGTCTTGGTAATGCGAAGGTCGCAGGTTCAAGCCCTGCCGGGAGCATTTCTTTTTTTTCATTTTTTTTTCTTTATTTCCCTTCTCTTCTTTTGAATGTCATGAACCTTTCTTCGATCCTGTCAATGGTATCTGAGCTACGACAGGTTTAAACCTACTCGGACTCGACATCTTGCACCTCAGAATATTGATCCCTCGCTCGGACGGCACTTTGCACGATGGCTTCCACGTGACACTCCGAGGCGGCGTGGCATATCGCTGCCTTCGCTTTGCCAACTTCAATCTTGGGCTCCCTCTTCTCCACCATCTGAACTGCCCGCAGATTAAAGTCCACCCCAAGGGTTTGATCACATCCAATCCCTCTCGAGGCTCTTGATGCGTTGATGTTAACCCCTCACCGTTCAGCTTAGCTCCCGTCCTTTTTCGTCTCCATTCCGGAAGGCAGAAAACAATCCGATCCCACTAATGCACGCACTCTAGCAGAACCGTCCTAGCCTTCCCGCTCGCATGATCGTACTGCTGGTCGTACGAGTGCTTGTGCCGCCCAGGCTGTTGCCGCAATGTCTCCATCGCCGAGATATCCACGAGTACTCGTACGAGTACAGGCACAGAAGCCGAGACACCCGCTCATGACAGCCCTCGAGCTCCTCACTCCTCGGCACGCAGCGATGCGAGAACCTCCTCTTCCTTCGTGGGCAGTCGGGCTGCGCATAGCTGGGACGCGGTATGAGCAGCGTGCGGGCCCCCATTGCGAGGCATGGAGAAATCGGCGAGCGTATCGGAAGAGACCGATCGTGTCCTCTGGAGCTTCCGCATCGACCAGGAGGAGTGCCAACTCTCGTCCCATTCGGCAGGATGTCATCGCCTCTCCGCGGTGCGTCCATTTGAGGCTCGATGTGAGGGGTACAGAGCATCCCGGCCCGAGCCTCGCGCGCAGATTGGCCCTCAACGTCATCGGCTGCGTCGACGAAGCTGTGCGAGCCACCCTTCTGCTTGCAGATCAGCCGATGCGGGCGACGCCCGAAAATGGAGTCAACGGTGATATCTCTCGTCCGTGATACGAGTAGATGGGACGTCATCGATCTGACGAGGCCGACGGGAGCCTACGATTAACTGCGTCTGCGGAGTCATAGATGATGTTGGGCTTCGGACAAGGGTCGAGGTAGGTGGGAGAGCTGAACAGTCATGAGATGGGTCCTGCTTCTCAGCACTGCGAGCCGTAAGTCCCCCGGCTCCAGATGCTCACGGTTTGTGTCAGGGGCAGTGATGGCCCTCGATGATGATGGCCCTGCTCGGATATTGGCCCATCTCAGGTTCCTCATCAGCCCCGTCTTGAGTACATAAACCCACAATCTTGACCGCAGACTCGAGGACTTGGTCTCAGACAGAGCCAACAAGCCATTCTCTCCATCATTTGCTCGAGTTACCCTTTGACCGTTTTCCTGAATACCTGCTCATCAAAGCAACCAATCTCCAAAATGACCCGCACCCGCCGCTCCATCCAGCAGCTGGAATATGACTACAATCATGGCAAGCCAACTGAGCTCGAGAACTTGATCAAGGCCTTCCGCGGGATCCAGGCCTTGCCGCCGGACGACCGCAATTCCTTTTTCAAACTCGCCGCGGCCCACGGGCAGCCGTTCCGGGGCCCTGGCGTGACAGATCCGGATTGGTGGGGAGGGTACTGCAACCATGACAACGTGCTGTTCCCGACATGGCACCGGGCACTACTCTGGCGGTTCGAGGAGGCGTTGCGCTCGATCGAAGGGTGCAAAGACGTGACGCTGCCATACTGGGACGAGCTCATTGACGAAGAAACACCGCTGCCGAAGATCCTGACATCCCCAACCTTCCCGTTCGATACCGAAACCAACGTGGAGCCCGAGCCGAACCCTCTATATTCATACAAGCTGCAGGAGGAGCTCGTACACCACGTGCCGGGTGACGAGCTCTACAAGTACTCAAAGCACAAAGGCTACGAGACGGTTCGATACCCGCATTCCGGGCTCGTCGGGACTGAGAAGAAAAGGGACGAGTCGATCAAGCACAACGCGAATCACACCGACGCGGTGCAGAACGCGTCTCTGCTCAACACGAACGTGAAGTTCTGGTTGGATCACCCGGGAGCTTCCAGCAACGATTTCGCAGAGTTGCAGATTCCGGACACGCTCTCAGTCCGGCAGCGGTATCTTGATTGTCTCAATGCGCCAAACTACACCGTCTTCTCCAACAACACGTCCCGAGGGAAGTGGATAGAGACCGACGACATCGGCAAGAAGGAATACGTTGTCTCGCTCGAATCGCCGCACAACGCCATTCACGTTTCCCTCGGCACCGCCGAGAGAAACGACCCGCTCCATGAGAAGGCAGTCAAAGGAGCCAACGGCGACATGGGCTTCAACGAGACCGCCGGATTCGACCCCATCTTCTTCCTGCACCACTGCTTCGTCGACTACGTCTTCTGGTATTGGCAGAGGAAATGGGAAAAGACAAAGGAGCTTGACTTGCTTGGACCCGGCGAGGATGGCAAACCCTACCCAGGCACCTTCACCGTGAAAGGCCTGCCACACTTGCCGCCAGGCACGAATCTGACCATGGAAACGCCGCTGTACCCGTTCCGCCACCGGAACCAGAAGTACATGACTTCGAGAGACGTGACCGACATCGTCGCCCTGGGTTACGACTATGAGCCTGGCTCTATCAGACTGATAGAAGAGCACAATGGGGTAAAGCTTTCGTCGGTGGGCATGAGGGTCGCCATGTACAAGCACATCTTCGACATCGAACGCGACTACTTCCCGGGTTCGTTCGTGATCCGCACCACTCTCGACATTGGCGAAAAGAGGATCGAGATTGGGCGCGAGGCCATCCTGAGCCGCATGGACGTCAGCACGTGCGACAACTGCCAGGACAAGCTCCGCGTCTCCTCGTTCGTGCCCATCTTCGAGGGCATGATGGAGGCGATCGTTGCGAGGTATTCCGGGGAAAAGGTGATGCTCGGCGTGGAGATTCAGACATTCGAGGGGACCTTGAGATACCCGAACCGTGAAGTCATCCATGCACCAGCAGGCGAGAAGCCTCTCGTCGCTGCGGGGAGATTATCGTCCGCTTCCTGGAATCTCCTGAGCTTCGCTGGCAAGACCAAGACCAAGGGCAAGCCGTGGACTGGGCCTCAGATCGAGGACATCATATAAGACATCCATTGGGAGGATGGTGCCATGGTGCTGGCGGGCGAGGACCGACTCGAGCTGGCGTGAATGGAGGAGGAAGCCGGCAGGATCAGGTCACAGGATCAGGTATCTTCACACTCAGACTGAATAAAGAAAACTGTGTTCCAATGTGGCACATAAGATCTGCCTGCTCCGTCTATGGACGGAAACCAATCACCCGTTAAAGAGTATGAGCCGCCCGGCCGACAACCGGCCATGTCCACGCCTTGTGACCCCATATCGTCTCGACCATCGCGAAGCTTCATCCCCCCCCTCTTCCACGACTCCGCATCCGCATGGAGAGTCCACAATCTGTACGAGTACTCCGTAACTACTATAGGGATAAATGGATGTGGGCTTATAAGGTCTCAGGCTAGACGGGTAATACCAGTATCTGCATCTCCCCGTATTTGGCCTTCTGTATCGCGGACCTCGTGTATTTATCGAGATGCCTTGTCCGTCCATGGACAGATACTCCACAGTAGCTTACCCGTACCTGTATCATCACGATCAAGAAGCTCGCTCCACATGTTCATCATTTTCGCCCCCCCCCCCCCCCCCCCCCCCCACC
>NQYQ01000022.1:213862-247326 GCA_003055925.1 Escovopsis sp. Ae720 | reverse complement strand
CCCCCCATTTTCATCATTTTCCCCCCCCCCCCCCCCCCCCTGCAGTTTCATGCCCCTTATCTGAGGTCTCCCTGCCAGCTGCCCCCCAAGAGCGCCAACGCCGGTCCGGATAGCGCGGACGCTACGGGGCACCGCCCGTCAGCGACTCTTCCCATCACGGTCCACCCATGCTCGCCCTCGTGCTGCCATCCGCATCCGCAAAGGTGCACACTACAGGTATACTCGTCGTCCATCCTTTGCCGGTCTCACTCTTACGAGTACATACCTGTATGTATGCCGCTCTCACTCGTGAGCACATTCGTGTAGTGAAAGTGAGTCACCGTCAGCGCTTCAACAAGAGCGATCACTAATCCCCCCCCCTCTCCCTCTTACCCCCCTCAAAGGACCGGGGTTGACACCTCCAGGACCCCTTGATTACCGACCTGCCCCGCACGGAGTTCGGATTTCGGCGCGGGTTAGACAAGCGGCCTCGAGCCTCCGCGCGCCCGTGAGGGGTCGGGCTCGCCTCCCCCCTCCCCTCCCCCCCCCGGCCCCCGGTGAGATTGGATTGATCTTTCTATAAAGGTCGCCTGCTCCCTCGCCAGAGATCGATTCGATCTTGGAACATCTTGATCCTCCAGGGAGGACCGACCGAGTGCGTGTGCTTTCTGTACACGGAATCCCGACGAAAGATTCAATACAACATATCCGCTGCGCACCGGGCACGACTCGACGGCACGGCACCATGACCGTGCAGAACTGCACCCCGGCGGGGAAGAGGGAGAGGGTCGCCGTCATCGGGGCCGGGATCAGCGGCATCCAGGCCGCCAGCTACCTCCTCAAGCAGGGCCTTCAAGTCGTCGTCTTCGAGCGCTCCAGCGAGCCCGGCGGCGTCTGGGTCTACTCGGACGAGCCGTCGCCCGAACCCGCGTGGCCGTGCACGAAGCCCTCGGCGGGTGACTACCAGCCCACCGCGCCGGGCCAGGCATCGCTGCGCGCGCGCGCGCACGACGGGCCCGCCCGGGAGAATGGGAACGCCGAGGAGTTCGCGTACGCCTCCGACGAGGAGGCGCGCCGGGCGTTCGCGCCGGGCAGCGCGCTGTTCGCGGGCATCATGACCAACGTCCCGTCGTGCCTCATGGTCAGCAACCTCGCGCCCTGGCCGGCGGGCACCAAGAGCCTCATCCCGCACGCGCAGGTCAAGACGTACGTGCAGGCGCTGGCGAGGGACCACGGCGCGCACGGCGTCACCGAGTACAACACGCGCGTCGAGGAGCTGCGCAAGGCGCCCGGCGGGGCCAAGTGGGACATGCGCACCGTGACGCTGCAGCAGCCCGGCGGCGCCGAGGCCGGGTGCGCGCTGCTCGAGCGCAACTGGCAGTTCGACGCCGTCGTCATCGCGTCCGGGCATAACTGGCGCCCGCGCATCCCCGACATCCCGGGCCTGAAGGAGTGGAAGCGGCGGTGCCCGGGCCGGCTGATGCACATGATGCAGTACCGCCGGCCGGAGTTTGCGCGGGGCAAGACCGTGCTGGTCGTGGGCAACGGGACGTCGGCGCTCAACATCTGCGAGGAGCTCGTGGCCGTTGGGGCCAAGGGCGTCGTCCAGGCCGTGAGGGACCCGGTCGAGCTGCCGGCGCACATGTGGCCCGCGAGCGTGCGCCGCGTCAAGGGCCTCGTGCGCTTCGAGCTCTCCTCGGAGACGGAGACAGAAACGGAGACGGCGACAGCGACAGCGACGCTCGCCGACGACGCGCCGATCCCGGGCAAGATCCACCTCGAGAGCGGCGAGGTGCTCGAGGGCATCGACCACGTCATCCTGACGACGGGCTTCCTCAACAGCATACCGTACCTCTCGCACCTTCACGAGGACGACACGGCGCCCGAGGACGCGGGCCCCCTGACGCTCGTGACGTCCGAGGGCAAGCTGACGCACAACATGCACAAGGACATCTTCTACATCCCGGACCCGTCGCTCGCCTTCATCGGCCTGCCCTCGGACGCGGCGACCTTCAACGTCTTCGACTTCCAGGCGCAGGTCGTGGCGCGCGTGTTCGCGGGCAAGGCGGAGCTGCCCTCGGAGGCGGAGATGCGCGAGGAGTACGCGCAGCTGGTGCGCGAGAAGGGGCTCAAGAAGCGCGCGCTGCACAGCCTCAAGGCGAACGGGGAGATTACGTACGTCAAGGCCCTGGTCGACTGGTGCAACCGCGACGCGGAGAGGCTTGGGGCGGAGAAGATGGAGGGCCATGGCGAGGAGTGGCTGCAGCAGCGGCGGCAGTTCTTCGCAGAGGTCGTGGCGCTGATAAAGGGAGAGCCGGGGGCCAAATGGCCCGGTGCGGATTAGCCCATAGATTGATGGATGGATAGATAGATCTTGGCCCTCATCATAGAGCTTGACAATAGATGATACCAATCTTTGTTTTCCTTGATCGTGGCAGTTGTCATCATCCATCATCCATCATCGATCAACATCCGGATCTGGGCAGTTGTGGGATGGCCGCACGGTGGCTCCGGCTTGTGTTGTGGCACATCCATGGCCGGTGAACATAACATAACTGGGTCTAGAATGCTCGAAAAAAAAATAGACGTCGATCAGTGTCCCCAACTCGAGATGAAGTGGCCAGCGGCGAGTCCATATCGAGATGTTGCGGGTTGCATCTCGACAGCCTGGGCTTGCGATCCAAGCCTGGTTGTGGTGTCACTCACACCCAGAGAGAGTTTCGTGGAACCATCCCGATGAAGCCAGCTTCAGATCCTCTGTGCGCCCTCGTACTCGGATTGCCTTGACCGTGGACGTCCGGTGGATCTCGGGCAGCATCGAGATATCTCGGTTCTCGACTTGCTCAAGACTTGCCAAATCTGGTAGCCAATGAATCTGTTGTCTCGGTCGTCGCCAACGACTATATGAATCGGCAGCCCCTGATTTGACCGATTAGTCATCCCCGAGAAGGAACATGAAGCCGAGGCTCTCTCTGCTTTTGCCGGCATTGCCATTTGCCGATGAAACTCGAGGATCCCAACTCATTCCTCCTCGTTTCCCTATCCCGTCGTGCAGTCGTCCTGTCCATTGGTGTTGTGTTGTTTCGTTGCGATTTCATCTCCTTGGGCTCATTTTTCCCTCATCGTCAATCTCTCGTGTGACCCATCATGGCCAACTTCAAGTCGCCTCCTCCCGCCATCCCAGACGTCCTCATCACATTCCCCCAGCCACGCATTCTCCTCGTCACCCTCAACCGCCCCAAGCAGCTCAACTCCATCCCGCAGAGCCTGCACTCCCAACTCCACGCCGTCTGGTCCTGGTACGACGCCGAGCCCTCCCTGCGCTGCGCGGTCCTCACAGGCGCCGGGCGCGCGTTCTGTGCCGGCGCCGACCTCCGGGACTGGAACCAGCGCCACGCCGCGTCCGCGTCCACGTCCACGTCCACGTCCTCGTCTCCCTCGAGTGCGAGCTTGAGCGCGGTGCCGCTGCCCTCCTTGACGCCCCACGCCGAGGGCGGCTTCGGCGGCCTCAGCAACCGCCGCGGCAGGAAGCCCATCGTTGCCGCCGTCAACGGCGTCTGCATGGGCGGCGGCATGGAGATGGTCCTCAACACGGACCTGGTCATCGCCGCGGGGGACGCCAAGTTCGCCCTGCCCGAGGTGTGCATCGGCGTCGTCCCCATCCAGGGCGCCCTGCCGCGCCTCGTGCGCACCGTCGGCATGCAGCGCGCCTCGGAGATGGCGCTGCTCGGGCGCACGTACACCGCGGACCAGCTGCTGCGGTGGGGGGTCGTCAACCGCGTCGTGCCCCGCGAGGAGGTGCTCGAGACGGCGCTCCGCTGGGCCGGGGAGCTCGCCGCCAACTCGCCCGACTCGGTCATCGTCGCAAAGGAGGGCCTGCTGGCCGGGTGGGATGCCGAGAGCCCGACGGCGAGCACGGACCGCATCCTGCAGGGCCTCTATAGGAGGATGGACGGCGCGGAGAACATGAGGGAGGGCGTCCTCAGCTTTGTGGAGAAGCGGAAGCCGGTGTGGATGGACAGCAAGCTGTAGCCGGCCCATGATCCATCAGCCCTCCGGATCCCCTCACACGCGGAGAGAGAAAAAAATGATTCCCTTGTCTCGGACCATCAATGATTGGCTGCCGCATTCGAAGGATTCGCAGGTGTGATGTGCGTCGTGCTGAGCTCTGCGCTGCAACATCCCTTGGCTGTGTCTTGAATGGGAATCCGCCGGGTCAGACTCGACGATTTTCTCTCGAGAATTGACTCCCAATGGAGACAAGCCGGGCCTCTCCTCCCGGGCGATGCATCCATCCGCACCACCCCTTTCTGGCGCTGACGAGCCAAACTTCCAAGCTCGGCACGCTCTACTCCGCATTCCGTATTGCTCGCCTGCCAGACGATCGACCTACCTGTAGATATCGAGAGTCTCGTCGTGCAGGGAGCGGCCCGTTATGAACCCCGCCATTGGTCGACTGGCGTTGACCCCGTGTCCCCAATGATCGCGACCCGACCCGACCTCCCTGATTGAGGTTAGCAGAGTCGCTCGCCGAGCAGCCTTGTTCAACGGGTATCCCATCTCATCTGCATCTCATCACAGTATTGCCTTGCATATCTCCAGTCCCGTTGTATGGACCGATGCCCGTACTCGTACTCGCATGTGTGTGTGTGTGTGTGTGTGTGTGTGTGGTATGTCGTCTTTCCGTCACGCTGGGGCGTACGATGAGAGACACGGGCATGCCAGGAGGAACGCGGCCCGAGCGACTCATCGTTGCCCGCAGCATCCTTGATCTGGCAAAACCGACGTGCATCTTCCCCGGTATGGCCAGCAGCCTGCCATGCAACCCTCACGGGAGCTACTGGCTCGAATGCTCGGCACAAGAAGCATGTGCAGACAGGCAAGCTTTGCCAGTGCCAGGAGGCGGGTGATGTTGGCACAGGTACCCACAACACCCTGTGCATCTCGTGCGTCTCTGCGATGCCACTGGCCGGATCACGGATCCAGATTGCCCATCCACCTGAGCACACCCCTTCGGCGTCGGCTGGTTGGATCCTCTGAGACACGGATGGTACCTGTACATACTGTACTTCAACTCTCCTGCAACCGCTTCGACCACCGCCTTTTCGTCCTTCTTTCAAATGCAATCATTTACCTACCTCGGTCGGCGACAAAAGGCAGCGCTTTTGCATAATTTCTCCGCCAACGATATCCACCTCCTCCTCGGTGCCTGGTTCGCGATCCACGGGCACGGGCAACGGTGCTGCGAGGTGCTGCGAGTCCGCTCCGAAAGGTGTTCCTCAGCTCCTGCACTAGGTTCCCCGATTGCTGCACCAGGACCGGGGGCGCTCGTGTCGTATCCGGGGCGCCCAGCCAAACCCGAGGCGACTAGCACTCTTGGGTTCTGCGCCTCCTTGCACCGAAGGTCTCGCGGACGACCCTGGGAGCTCGGCGTCTCTGGCCAGCCTTCTTGGAAGGGGAGATACCCGCACAGGTCGGCCGTCGCGAAGGATCACCTGGCGAGGCCGGGATATTTGAAGGGGGGACAATCTCTCTCTGCAATGCCTTTCCGGTATGTCTTTAAAACCGTCTCCAAATCTCAACTCCCTCATCCTCTTACCCCCCCCCCCCAAAGAGGCAAGGCGATCTCGCGACCTTCGACTTGCAGCCTCGATCCTTGCGTCCCTGATACATCTCGTGAACGGGACTGCTCATCCGTCCTTCATCATGCTCCACAGAGAGATGCTTGGCCCGGGCTCAGCTGAGCATTACTTCCATAGTAGGCGCGGCACGCGGTTCAGCATGGATTCGACCGCGCCACCGTTGGGCAATCGACCACCGAGTGTTGATATGCGGACGAAGAACCCGAGGAAGCTCATTCTCTGCTTCGACGGGACGGGGAACAAGTTCCACGGCGACGAGAGCGATAGTAATATCCTCAAGATCTTCCGCATGCTCGACCGCAATGATAGCAACCAGTTTCACTATTACCAACGTAAGTCAGCTCTTCACATAGGTGAAAAAACCCTCGCTGAGACCAGTCCTGGCCGGCAATCACCTTTTCATTCCTATCCTAGTCGAGGGGACTGACAGTGAAATGCACAGCTGGTATTGGGACTTACGTGATCTCCACCTCGCTGTCGCGCACGAGCCTGACATCTCGCGTCCGATCATGGTATCAGAAGGCAAAAGATTCGGCCGTGGGGTCCTCGTTCGACCAGCACGTCGTCGGCGGCTATCGGTTTCTGATGCGCTTCTACAACCCCGGCGATGAGATCTACATGTTCGGGTTCAGTCGCGGCGCCTACATCGCCCGCTTCCTCGCCGAGATGCTCGATTACATCGGACTGCTGTGCCACGGAAACGAGGAGATGGTCTCGTTTGCTTGGAAGGCCTTTTCTCAATGGAAGTGCCGCCCCGGTGGTGGTGGAAAGAAAGACAAGAAGTCCAAGAGGGAAGATGCAAAGAAACAGGAGATGTACGAGTTTATGAAGGGGTTTCGGGAGACGTTCTCAAGGCCCGTCGGCAGGATCCGATTCCTCGGCCTCTTCGATACCGTCAACTCGGTCCCGCGATTCGAGACTGCCTGGATGCAGCGCAGCAAGTTTCCCTATACGGCGAATAGTACTGCCAAGGTGATTCGGCACGCAGTCAGCATCGACGAGCGACGCGCCAAGTTCCGCCAGGACCTGATCTATCAGCAAAAGAGGGAACCAAGGAAGCACCGCCATATCCACGAGCATATTCAGGAGCAGTGGGGGCATTTAGAGGAGATTTTTGAGGGCCGCGGTCGAGAAGCTCAGGGGACTGCGGGAACCACTACACCGAGGGACGAGGAGGGAGTTGACCCGTTGAATGAGCAAAGCCGAATGCCCAGCCGGGAGCCTTCGCCCTCGGGAAACGAGGCCTTCCAGTACGCTCCGTACCGACCATGGCAGCGGCGCGAATTGAATGTCTTCGGCGATGGTGCGTCTGAGAATTTTGCAATGAGGGATCAGGAGGAAGGGGAAAGCGAGGTCGGCCCGCCAATCCAGGAGGTTTGGTTTTCCGGCGGTCACGGTGATATCGGTGGTGGCTGGAGTCTCGAAAAGGACGGCAAGAACTCAAGCCACGTGCCCCTGGTTTGGATGGTCCGCGAGGCAATGCGTGCCGGACTGACCTTTGATGAGGCCAAGGTCCATAAGATGGACTGTCTCGACCCCGATGCCGACCACGCCATCAGGCCGGAGGCTCGGGACGCCAGGCCCTCCATATTTATCTGCAAGGAGAGCGAAGAAGGCACTGAATGCGCCGTGCCCCTAAGCCCCGAATCAGAAACCAAGGATGAGGGATCAGAGGAGGGGAAAGGGTTCAGGGAATTGATGCACGGCGCGCACTGCGCCAGGATCCACGACTCCCTGACATACGGCGGCGGTCTCGGGTTCATGGCCGTCACGGCCTGGAAGATGATGGAGTGGCTGCCGTTCCGCCGCATGGACCTCCAGTTGGACGGGTCCTGGAAGCCCATTAGCTGGCCCCTGCCGCGCGGGGAGGTGCGAGATATCCCCAACGACGTGCACGTGCACGGCAGCGTCATCCGCCGAATGAAAGAGGACAAGAACTACCGTCCCGGAAATTTGCTCATTGGCGGCGGAGGGAGAGGCATCCGGCATGCCCCAGATGCATTCGATAAGGATTCTTGGGAGTGCATTGCCAATGAGGGCGATCCCGTGAGCGAGATCTGGGTGAGGAAGGGCAAGCCAGTGGGGACCAAGGCCTATCTGGAGCAGAAGAAGGCCCAGAAGAACAACAAGGGGGGGATCAACGGCGAGAAGAATCCCGATGTCGTCGTGGGATCGACCGCTTTGAGCTCCTAAGTGGTGTTGATTCCTGCAACGATTGTCAGCGTCAGGATACTGTGATATTATTAATTTGGGGGGATACCATCAATGGACAGGCAGCGAAGAAGATAGTACCAGAGATTGCGAGCATACTATTCTCGACTGAGTGCCGACCCTGCATCTCAGATCGTCCCATAATTGATGGAAGTAATACTACGGAGTAGTAGAGAGAGCAATAGATTGAAATGAAGGAGGAAAGAATTGAAGTCAGGTCGGAGTCGAGTCGATGATTGTGCGAAGAGAACACCTTTTCAATCTTCACGATGGGAAAGAATGGAAACCCGGAATGAATGGCTCGGGGCCTCACGTGACCAGGGAGGCCGCATCGCCATGTGAATCGACGCCCGCCAAACTCGATCTTCTTGCGCTGCTGGCAACTCCTCCGTACGCACGAGTGCATAGTATATATGCAGCTCCTTGTGCCAATTGCGCCCCTCGATCCATCCCGGCCAAGATGCTTCGATAACCTGACAATCCACCGCCAAGGTCGTCTTCGACCTGCTCGCCCACCATGCCCGTCCCATCGATCTTCTACCTCATGGAGAATGGCCCCCCGCAGTGGTCTCGCGACTACGCGTGGGAGCTCATCTCCTCCATCACCGCCATCACGCTGCTCGTCCTCCTCAAGCGATACACGTCCGGCCGCAAGAACGTCGCCGAGCGGCTCCTCCACGGCAAAGTGGTCATGCTGACGGGCGGGACGTCGGGCATCGGGGCCCAGGTTGCCCGCGAGCTCGCGTCCCGCGGCGCCCAGCTCGTGCTGCTCACGCAGGCGCCCGGGTCCGACCCCTTCCTCGCCGAGTACATCCAGGACCTGCGCGACAGCACGGGCAACAGCCTCGTCTACGCGGAGCAGGTCGACCTCGCGGACCTGCACAGCATCCGCAAGTTCGCCACCAAGTGGATCGACAACTCGCCGCCCCGGAGGCTCGACATGGTCGTGCTGTGCGCGGCGACGCTGACGCCCCCAGGGGGCCGGCGGCAGGTGACGGACGAGGGCATCGAGGAGACGTGGATGGTCAACTTCCTCGCTAACTTCCACCTGCTCGGCATCCTCAGCCCGGCCATCAAGGCCCAGCCCATTGACCGCGACGTGCGCATCATCATGGCGACCTGCTCGTCCTACATCGGGTCGCCCTCGCTCAAGCAGGGCCTGGGCAACGCCGAGGACGCGTGGACCCCGGGGTCCGCGTACGCCCGGAGCAAGCTCGCGCTCAACGTGTTCGGCCAGGCCTTCCAGAAGCACCTCGACTCCTACAAGCGGCCCGACGAGTTCCCGATGAACGCCAAGGTCATCCTGGTGGACCCGGGCCTGAGCCGAACCCCGGGGATGCGGCGCTGGCTCACCCGGGGATCCCTCTTCGGCCTCGCGCTCTATCTCTGCTTCTACGCCGTGCCCTGGTTCCTCCTCAAGTCGCCGAATCGGGCGGCGCAGTCGATCCTCCACGCGGCGATGGACGGGAACCTTGGCCGTGGGGGAGGGGGGAGGCTCGTCAAGGAGTGCAGGGAGGTTGACTTTGCTCGGCAGGAGGTCAAGGACGACGAGGTGGCCAAGAAGGTGTGGGAGGAGAGCGACGCCCTCATCGAGCGGACAGAGACGGCCATGGCCAAGAAGAGGGCGGCCAACAAGGCCAAGGAGGATCTCAAGGGCGAGGAGAAGAAGAAGAAAGAGCAGCTGGATGAGGTGGAGGGCCTGGTTGCGGCGATCAAGAAGGGCAAGGAGAAGGAGAAGGAGAAGGAGAAGGAGAAGCAAAAGGCGAAGCAGAAGAAACCGGCCGACGAGAAGAAGAAGAAGGCCAAATGAGCTATGAATCTAGATGATGAAATCAATGAAATAGAATAGATAATTCACAAACTATTTGAACAACATACCTCGTGTTTTATATAGTCGTGGCAAGCAATTGATGATTCTTGTATGGCCGGTCGGAATGCTTGAAGCTCAATATATGAACCTCGGCTGACTAAGAATATGCATCACAGGCCAGAGACATCATCGCCGGCAATGATGCGACTCTGATGAGCATCAAGATCTTGCATCACCCACCCGAGACTTTCAACGACGACCTTGATTTTTTTCATCTCCGTATATACCACCGTGGTTGACGACCATAGTTGAGCAAAGCAAAGACCGCCGCATATCGAACCACAGGGTGAGGACCGAGAATGGCCCCCCAAGGTATCAGCTCCGCCACGGCGGCCACATTCCAAGACGCCTGGGAGAGGCACGCCGCCACTCACGACGCCGCGGTCCGGCACCCCGTCTTCTTCACCTCGAAGTTGCGCAAGTCGCCGGCTGGGATATCCCCTGGGACGTCCAGTCCGGTGGCGCAGGGGTATGCGTATCAGGAGAGCCAGAGGTTGCCGAAGCTATAGACGGTGCTGCCGAAGAGGGAAACAAAGGGAACATGCATCAATAGATTACGAGAAGCATGGGCGGGAAAGTCATGTGAGTATGGTAGACTCCCTCGTCTTGCTGGTTTGGTGTTGACTCTGACGCGATTCCAGTGTTTGTTTAATATGCGAAGAACGCATCAGTTGACTTATATTTGAGCTTCGTGTGGATGATGCTTGAGAGATCAAAGGATTACAATTGGCCAAGCTCGTGTAAGGATGCATTGGAAAGAAATATAGTAATAGACAGGCCCGGCTCCAAAACTCCGAAAACAATCCCCCTCGTATCGTACATGCAGCAATAGCAAAGTCTTCATTCTTGCCCTTGGTCGTTCGTTGAATGTCCCTTTCCGTGGCGATTCTGCCGCCCTTTTGATTTTCTCGTCATGCCCACGACAGTCGGTGCCGCGCTCAGTTCTTGGTGGTCAAGAAGATGAAGAGGATGATGAGCACCAGGACCAAGCCTATCAGGATCATGAGCTTGACGTTCTTCCACCACATGCGGCGCTTCAGCCCGCGGCTGCGCACCCGAAAGTCCCTGGCGCTGCCGCCCAGCCGATCGGTCTTGTCGACGAGGAGGTCGATGCGCTCCCCCCTCTCGAGCAGGCTCTCGATGTTCCTGGTCATGATCCCCCTGACGTCGTCGATCTCGCGCTTAGCGTTCCCGATGGCGTCGTTCATCCCGCCGCCGGTGGTGCCGAACTCGACCATGAGCGTCTTGAGCTGCGCGTTGAACGAGCCCGCCCCGTAGTTGGGCATGTCGGCGAAGTCGGTGCTCTCGGGGAACTCCTCGAGGAAGCGCTTGCGGATCTCGAGCAGGAAGCCGAACGGCACGCGGCGGCCGAGCGACGAGTCCGCGATGACGAGGAAGGTCAGGCCGCCCGCGGCGGGGTGGCCGGGGTGGTCGGACGGCGCCTCGGAGACATAGTGGATCTGGTGCGAGCCGTGGGTGTAGGTCAACTTCTGCGGGGTCGTGTGCTCGATCTTGGGGAGGATGAGGGAGGCGAGCGAGGACGTCTGCGACGCGGCGGAGGTGGTGCACTCGGCGAGGATCGTCGTCTTGTGGGCGATGCACGAGCTGTGTTGGACCAGTCAGGCGTCAGCAAGCCGACATTTTATCATCGCGGCTTCCGAGCAAAGGGGGGGCGGGGAAGAAAGAAAGAGACTGGGCCTGCGACATACTAGAGCAGAGGTGTTTCGGTCGATGAGGACGCCATTGCTGAGACGGGTATCGACACTATTCTTCTTGTATGCCGCCAGATAAGACAAGGGAGAGTGGATGCGCTATGGCTGAGAACAGGTGGGCGCAGGCAGCAGGGCGGCGAATCGGGTTTCTGAGGGCTGAGGATGGCGATATATACCGGTAGGTAGTAGGGCGACGGAGCGTGGGATCACCAAATAATCGTCAAGGGCGGCAAGAGATTCAGGTTCCTGGATCCGCCACCCAAAAGGATACGATGACGACAAAGACAGCTCGTAGGATCGCAGAGGGACGCGCACGGTTGGACGGAGGTTGGAATAAGAGTCGGCACTTGGAAATCTAGAGGCGGATCTTGGATGTCGCGCCGAGAAGCTGATGATGAATGATGATCCATGGCGGCGTCTCGGCCAAACCATTTTTCCGAGACCCAAAATTTCCCCAAGAAATTCCTTTGATCTTGCGATGGCTCCCGGTTGAAAGCCATCGACATCACCTCTCGCCGCAGGAGAAGACAACCAGATCGGATTCGGAGAGAGTAGAGCGTTCGGTTTCCTTGCTTCAAGGTGGAAATTCTCCTTTTCTTTATTTGAAGAATGCCGCGCAGGGTCTCATCGCCTTTGCCATGAGACTCTTGGCCCAGAATGCCGCTCTGAGAAGCTCCATCAACCTCAGCAGTGTCCGATGCCTCACAACAACTGCTTCACAATGGCGAGACGCGGTGCCGAAGAAGAAGGGCTCGGGCTTCGTCCCGGATGCCCTGAAGCCGCGCCTGCTGGCCGCGAAGAAGCGGTCGTCCTCCTTGCGCCGACGGATGGATGATGGACACCACACCCTACAGCAACGGGCTGATTCTGTAAGTGATCATTCTCTCCTCCCATAGTCTGCGACTGGCCGGGCTGGATCCTTACGCTTGAAAAAATGTGCAGATCAGCGAAGGCCACACTCCGCAGGCACGGTTACGACTAGACCGCTCGACGAAACACTTTGGTCGCTACAAAGACTTCCGCCAGGCGATCTTCGCGCAACTCGAGACCATCATGTACACCTATGAGCCCGCGGCACTGGGTGCAGTGAGCCGCAACGAGCTCCATGAGCAGGCGGCACTGTTCATGGAGAGAATAGACGAGGCCGTCACCCTAGCAGACAGGGGCCATACGAGGCGGGAGAAGAATCGGCTCTTCTGGCAGCTGCGCGACGCCTTCATCCAGAAAGACATCCGGGGCCTCACGAGCGCGATCCGATACTCCCTCGAGGCCTTCATCGGCGACAAGAAGATCTCGCAGGAGCTCAGGGAGAGCCAGCGCCGACTGATCGACTTCCGCTTCCCGCACGAGTGGTTCCCCGCGACGCGCAAGATGCAGCGGACGATCCACGTGCACGTCGGGCCGACCAACTCGGGCAAGACGTACAACGCGCTCAAGGCGCTCGAGAACTCCAAGCGCGGCGTCTACGCGGGGCCCCTGCGCCTGCTCGCCACCGAGGTCTACCAGCGCCTCAACGCCAAGGGCCTGCCGTGCGCGCTCATCACGGGCGAGGAGGTCCGCATACCGGAGGAGACGGACCGGTTCTTCTCGAGCTGCACGGTGGAGATGATGCCGCTCAACTCGGAGTTCGACGTGGCGGTCATTGACGAGATCCAGATGATCGCCGACAGGGAGCGCGGGAGCGCGTGGACGTCGGCCGTGCTCGGGGTCCAGGCGAAGGAGGTCCACGTCTGCGGAGAGGAGCGGGCCGTCAAGATCGTCCGGCAGCTCTGCGCGAGCGTCGGGGACAAGTGCGTCGTCCACCGGTACGAGCGCCTCAACCCGCTGCAGACGATGAACAAGGCGATCGACAAGGACTACCGCAACCTGCGCAAGGGCGACTGCGTCGTCGCCTTCAGCCGGCTCAACCTGCACGCGCTCAAGAGGAGGATCGAGGAGCAGACGGGCCGGCGGTGCGCCATCATCTACGGCTCGCTGCCCCCCGAGGTGCGCGTCCAGCAGGCGGCGCTGTTCAACGACCCCGACAACGACTACGACTTCATCGTCGCCAGCGACGCCATCGGCATGGGCCTCAACCTCGAGATCCGCCGCGTCGTCATGGACACGGTCACCAAGTTCGACGGCACGACGCACCGACTGCTCACGTACCCCGAGATCAAGCAAATCGGCGGCCGGGCCGGGCGGTACCGGTCCGCGACCGGCGCCGACGAGGACAGCGAGGAGTCCAAGATCGGATACGTCACGACGATGGAGCGCGCCGACCTGCGGAGCGTCCAGCGCGCCTTCTCCCAGCGCGTGCAGGACCTCGAGACGGCATGCATCCACCCGCCGGCCGGGATCGTCGAGAAGTACGCCTCGTACTACTCGCCGCACACGTCCCTTTCCTTCCTCCTGCAGACCATCAAGATGCAGGCGATAGTCAGCCCGCTGTACACGCTCGACATTGGCGGCGACAACCTCGAGATCGCCGACATCATCCAGGACCTGCCCCTGACGATCCACGACCGCCTCACGTTCTGCTTCCTGCCGGCATCCCTGCGTGCCGAGCACGCCGTCGACGTGCTCCGGGCGCTCGCCAGCATCGTGGCGAACAACGCGACGGGCGACCTGCTCGACATCCCCGAGATCCCGCTCGAGTACCTGGACTACGACGTCGGCGACTTCCCGGACGGCCAGCACTACCTGCAGAAGCTCGAGTCGCTGCACGTCGCCATCAACCAGTACGTGTGGCTGTCGTACCGGTACGCCGGCATGTTCCGCAGCCAGGCGCTGGCGTTCCACGTGCGGTCGCTCGTGGAGGAGAAGCTCATCGAAACGCTCGACAAGCTGCACTTCAGCGAGAAGCGCCTCGAGCTGAGGCGGAAGTTCCAGCGGAAGCGGGCCGAGTCGCACAAGAAGAGCAAGCTGAACATTGGCGAGGAAGGGGAGGGGGAGGGGGAGGGAGCCCGGGACCCGGAGACCGAGGTGCCGCATGATGCCCCAGGGCTGGAGCAGGCGGTGGCCGAGGCCAAATGAACACGGACACTCCCAGTCTTTTTTTTTCCTTTTCCATTTTGCTGCATTGGATCAATATTTGGCGTGGACGGAGTACATACATCAATACCTGTTACGATAGATTTGGGGCTTCTTGTGTACGATACGACGACGAATGGAACGAGGATGGGTGGCATTCTTGCCCGGCATACGGCATATCAGAAAACAGGTAAAAAGGGAAAGGCGTTGCTGGAGTCGATCAGGGGCGAGGATAGACATCTCAAGATCTTATTTCACAGTATAAGAAAGAATCAATGCGTCCTCGACAGCCCATCCGGTCTGACATTGACTCTTGGAGGAGCCTTGAGACTCACCCATCAATCAATAAATGCATCACCCGATAGCTTCATCTTTAATATTTATGCCTTTATCGAGGTTTATTGCTCTAGTAAATATTCACGGCAGATGAAGTTCAACTCGGCAACAGCTTTGGATGATCGCACCTTCTCAACTGCCATCTAGGATTCCCATTTCCAAGATCCGCACAGTAAGACACAAGGTTGGCACATGGAGGCCATGAGCTCCTTCCCGGGTCATAGCCCATTAACCGCACAGCTCATTCGGCGCTAGACCATATATAGCTAGCGCCAGGTGAGCATGGACCACCTGTTGCCTGGAGGCGGGTCCGGGCCTTGGAAGTCGCACTCCATCGGAGCTTCCCTGTTTTGTTGTCGAGCTTCACCTACGAGCAGGTACGAGTAGGCATTACCAGGTACTTCGTAGAATGTCAGGACTCCAGCACCAGGCCTGCTCAATGCCGTGCTCCTCTTAACCACGACATCCATCAATCCATCAATCCATTTCCATCTCTCTACCTCCAATGCCTTGCTTCTGCCCATTTTTACTCTCGATTTGATCTTCTCGAGGGACTGATATACAAGGCTATCATTCACATTGCGGCAAAAAAAAAAAAAAAAAAAAAAAAAAACAGCAAGAACCATCATTCCTCGTCGACTCAAGTCACCGCCCCTCACCTGCGCTCGCTACGAGTAGTACGGAGTACTGCGTGGCTTCGTTGCGCAAACGACAGCCTCAGCTCCAGCTTTTCTTTTCGTCTTCTTGCATCGATAATTCTGGCCTTGAATTGACTCGACAATCTGACCGTCTGAACACCTTTTGCGGAGACAGGCACGCGGCCTTCTCCAGTAATTGGAAGCATCGCTCTGCATTGGACAGCAGCAGCAGCAGCGGCGGCGGCGGCGGCGGCGGCGGCGACAACAACAACAACAACGACAACGACAACAACAACAACAAACAGTCGTTCTGCCCTCCCTCTTTGATCGCCATGGGAGCCGACAGGGACACCATCTACCGGTCCACGCCGTACTCGTACGGGACGCCGAGCCAGCCGTTTATCCATATCCCCGCTATGACGAGGAGCTCCTCGGCGATCGGCCACGCGCTGGATCTAGTGCCGACCACGCATTTCGCCCAGGGCGGCGAGCTGACGCCCGCGGACATGTCCATCATCACGCGCGACAAGATCCAGAGGCCCGCCGACAGGGCGTCCGAGTGGTCCTACGAGCAGCGCCGCCAGGCGCAGCCCATCCTCGACTACGTCTACCTCGGCCCCACAAGCGTGATCCGCGACCACAAGTTCCTGAGCAAGGAGGGCATCACCAAGGTGCTGATTGTGCGCGACGTGAGGCTGGCGAATCAGAAGATGGCGAGCGTCGAGAACGCTAAGACCGAGCTCGAGATCGACGCGGCCTACTTCGACGTCGAGAGCTCCCAGCAGTTCGTCTCCCTGTTTCCCAAGGCCATCCGCGAGATCAACAGCCACATCCTGGACGTACACCACAGGCAGGTACGGGAGATGGAGATGGACGAGAAGAAGGAGGAGGATGACAAGGAGCGCGTCTTCGTCGACATCGCCGACTTCCGCCACGGAAAGGTCCTCGTGACGTGCGAAACGGGCAACGATCGCTCGGCGGCCATCGTGGCGGCGTACATCATGTCCATGTTCCAGAAAAGCATGGTCGCTGCTCTGCATTTCATCGGCATGCAGCGGTTCTGCCTCGGGCTCGAGGAGGATATCAAGCTCGCCTTGCTCGCGTGGGAGGACATCGTCAAGGCCCAGTCGTCGGTCGCCAGGCACGCCCTCTCGAGCCCGCCGTTCCAGAAAAGACTCAGCAGCAGGGTCGATTCCAAGCGTCGTCATGAGGACTTGGTGAGAGACAGAATGAACGACGATATGGACGAGTACGAGGCTGCTGCCGATAGCGAGCGATTCCTGGGACGAGCAACCTTCATCCCCTTTGTCGATGTGGCCGAGATAGCAGTGGACATAACCATGATCGACTAAGGACGGGAGGCGAGGCAAGCAGGCAGGCGGAGAAAGGGCTACTTTTACTACCGAGGGGCAAGGAGACGAGAGGACGATTCACGATTCGAACATGGCTGGGCGTATTTTCTTTCTTCTCCTTTTTTTTTTCTCTTTCATTCTTTTATTTCTTTGATTGAGGCGCAGGACATGACAGGTCAGACGGCATCGGCGGAACATTCTGGCTGTGGCGTTATCATGAGAACCACAAGTGTATTGATACCCTTTTAGATATACCTCGAGGCGATGCGAATTCGAATTTTGCATACGAAAGGTCCGTCGTTGAAGCTCTTCTCGCTGCTCGGGAGCATCAGGCCGCGTCTTGAGCCTGCTGCGCAAGCCTCTGGAGGCATCCTCCAGTCGTGCTGCTCTCTCAGGCGGATGTCAAGTACAGAGTAGGTAGGTTTCAGTGCCTTACGGATGTACTATGACTGGCTAGGTACCTATCTGTATGTGCCTCGAGTCATCCGTCTCGAAAAGGCTTGTCTTGATCCCAGAGTTCGAGGTCGAATTCGCTGCTTCTGGAGATTTGAATTATACTGGCATTTATTTGATATTTTGAAGCCAAATTTGAAATTGGAGGTGAATTTGTCTATGCGTCATCAAGGGCAGGAACGCATCAGAGTTCCTGCCTTTCTTGACGACCCCTCTTACCCCTCCCCATTTCGATTTTCTCCCCTTTCTCAACCTCCAGCCTCATTTCTCCATCCTCAACACCACCTCTTGCTACCCGATAATGGAGTCGAAACAGTTGGTCCTACTGCCAGGGGCACAGGATGAGAATACCCCTCCCCGGGCTGCCTCTGTGCGCGATCCTTTCGCTGCGCTCTGGGCGGGCAAAGTTGTCAAGTCTCCTGCCAATGTCAACAATTACAATGATCACAGCAACACCAGCAACAAAGACAAGGGCAGCGAAAAGGATAGCGACAAGAACAACGACAACAATGACGACAACAATGTGAATGACGTCTGCGAAGACGATGAGGGTGACGACGAAAAGGTGGATCAGGAACGGCGAGCGCCGAGCGAAAGGAAGCGCCGCGAGAATGCTGCGTTCGAGCTGTGGCTCGAGAAGGAGCAGCGCGCCATTACGGCGGCGTCTGCGTCGAGTCTGAGCGATCGTGTCGATACTGGGGACGCCAGTGTGCTGCAATATGGGGGAGGGAAGAAGATCATCTCGTCACCACGGGAGTACCAGCTTGACCTGTTCGAGAGGGCCAAGGAGCGGAACACGATCGTGGTGCTCGACACGGGTGCGCCATCCCCCCCGACCCGTGCTCCGAGGAAGAAATTCTCTTTAGCAGCAGATCAGAACTGACAGACGAAATTATTTTCAGGCTCTGGAAAGACATTGATCGCTGCACTGCTGCTGCGGCACGTCCTGGAGCTGGAGCTCGAGCATCGAGCGCGAGGTGGGCCGCACAAGATCGCCTTCTTCGTCGTCGAGAAAGTCGCCCTCTGCTTTCAGCAGCACGCTGTCCTGACGAGCAATCTGCAATTCCCAGTAGCCAGGTTCTTTGGCGACATGACGGGCATCGTGCGCACGCTGGAGTACTGGGACAAGCAATTCGCGGAGAACATGGCGGTCGTGTGTACGGCTCAGATCCTGCTCGACCTGCTCGACTGCAGCTTCATCCAGATCGACAGGATCAACCTCCTGATCTTCGACGAGGCGCACCACGCGAAGAAAAACCACCCCTTTGCGAGGATCATCAAGAACCATTACCTGCAGGAGGACCCTGAAAAGCGCCCGCGGATCCTGGGCATGACCGCGTCGCCCGTCGACTCCAAGGTCGACGATGTGCGACTTGCAGCGGCGGAGCTGGAGGCCATGATGTGCAGCACCATTGCTACCGTGTCTGACGAGGTGCTCTGCCGCGGCTATGCCCAGCGGCAGCAGAGCGAGATGCGGGTCGAGTACAGCAGGCTCGCCGACCCTGAAGAGTCGCGGACTGAGCTGTGGACCAGGGTCGCCGAGCTTGTCGGCGAGAATCCCCAGTTTCGGGATCACCTGCAGTGCGCGCGGCAGGCATCGTCGACGCTCGGCAGCTGGTGCGCTGACAGGTACTGGAAGCTGCTGATGGCGGGGGAAGAAGCTGCGAAGCTCGAAGCGAGGACGGGGCATGACTTTGCCGGCTACCTTGACGTGACGCATGGCGATGAGGCCGTGGCTGCGGTCCAACGAACGGCCGACACGGTGCGCAGCTGGCCCTTGGAAGCCATTTCCAAGGGCTGTCCTCGACTCTCGTCCAAGGTCCAGGTGCTTTATGATATGCTCGAAGACGTCTTCTTACGCAAGGAGGCAAAGAGATGCATTGTGTTCGTGCAGGCGAGGTCGACGGCCTTTCTCCTGGCAGACCTATTTCAGCAGCGAGGCATGCTGATCCGCGATGTGAGAGCGGCATACATGGTAAGCTGTTTTCTCTTTCTCTTGATAAGATGAAGATTCCGAATACTAATATACAATAGACTGGCTCGAAAAGTGCCTCTTCTGCCGTCACCACCATGTCGTATCGGGACCAGGTCCTCACCCTTCAAAAGTTCAGGAGCGGAGAGACAAACTGCCTCTTTGCCACCTCCGTTGCGGAGGAAGGCATCGACATCCCTGAATGCGATGTCATCATTCGGTTCGACCTCTTCTCTTCTGCGATTCAATACATCCAGTCCAAGGGGCGTGCTCGACAGAAGTTCTCGATATACATCAACATGGTCGAAAATGGCAACGTAGACCACTTGAGACGGGTGAACCAGGCGTCTCGGGATACCAATGCCTTGCGCCGTTTCTGCTCAGCGCTCCCGGAGGACCGCAAGGTGCAAGACTATGTCATCGATGCTGCGACCATCGCACAGAACGAGCGCTTGTCTCAGAAGGTGTTCACCATCCCCGAGACGGGAGCTCGTCTGACGTTCATCTCGAGCCTTGAGGTCGTCTCGAAATTCACCTCGTCTCTTCCAGGCCAGCACAAAGCCGAGTACATTGTGACGTCCGTCGCCAAGAAGTTCATTGCCCGAGTCATATTTCCCAGTGTCTCACCCATCAAGACCGCGGTGGGGGAGCCCCAGCGCACCAAGCAGCTGGCAAGATGCTCTGCCGCTTTCGAGGCCTGCGTGGAACTGGTCAAGAAGGACTACATTGATGCCCATCTGCAGCCGAAGTTTGCAAAGAAGCTTCCAACGATGCGAAATGCGCGACTTGCCCTCAAATCGGACAAAAAAAGCGATTATGAGATGCGCCTGAAACCAGAGTTCTGGGCAAAGGGGCTGAAATGCTCGTCTTCGGCAGTTCTTTTCACGAGCGTCCTGAGGCTTGATAGACCAGAAGCCATGGGCCGGTCTTCAAGACCCCTGATTCTTCTGACGAGACTTCCACTGCCACAGGTTCCAATAATCCCCCTTTTCTTCGGCAATGATCAGAAGACATGGCTTCGACCTGAGGCTTCGGGGGGTCCTCTCGAAGCGACATCGGATACATTGGATTTACTAACGCACTTCACCTTGCGAGTGTTTGCCGACGTCTTCAGCAAGGAATTTGCGGCGAGCCGGGAAGACTTCCCTTACTTCCTTGCTCCTTACAGCGGCCAAGCCACGGGCAATCACGGTACAGGCGGCGCTCAAGTCGACTGGGGTTTGCTCGAGTACATCATGGCAAATACCGAGCTGTCCTGGGAAAACGCTCATGAAGACCTCTTCATCAATAGGCTCGCCATCGACCCGTACGATGGATCGCGCAAGTTCATCCTGAACGGCATCAACAAGGATCTTAAACCATCTGATCCCACGCCGAAAGGGGTTCCGGCCATCAAGAGCGTGGCGTATAAAAAGGTCGACCAGACTATCCAGGAGTACAGCAATAGCTTGGCGATCCAGTCCAGAAGAAAAATCCAATGGCGGCAAGATCAACCTGTTCTCAATGCCGAGCTGCTGTCGACTCGGCGAAACTTCCTCGATGAGTTCCTGATTGATGCGAGTCCGGGTGGGCAATGCTATGTCATCCCCCAGCCATTGCGTCTCTCTCCTGTGAGTCTACACTTGGGTCAATCCACGAGCGTGAGCAGAGTCTCCGGTGCTGACATTTATAGCTGCCGCCTGACGTCGTGTCCATGGCGTTGATCTTGCCCGTGATCATGTACCGCATCGACAACTCCCTCATTGCACTTGAAGCTTGCGACCGGCTGGGCCTGATCATCCGTCCCGAGCTCGCCTTGGAGGCGATGACCAAAGATAGCGTCAATTCGGGAGAGCACGGCCAGGAGCAGCTCGATTTTCAGCCCGGCATGGGCAAAAACTACGAAAGGCTGGAGTTTCTGGGCGATACTTTTCTCAAGATGGCGACGAGCATTTCTGTCTTCACGCTGATCCCGGCTGGGGATGAATTCGAGTATCATGTGGAGCGTATGCTCATGATCTGCAACCGAAACCTGTTCAGCCACGCGGTCTCGGAGGATCGAAAGCTGCAGGAGTCCATCCGGAGCAGAGCCTTCGACCGCCGAGCCTGGTATCCTGATCTGAAACTCCGCAAGGGCAAGGCAAGCAAGACGAAGGCGGCACAGTGCCTCTCAGACAAGTCCATTGCAGATGTCTGTGAAGCCCTGATCGGAGCCGCGTACATGTCACGCATGTCTGACGAGAACGAAGTCTTGTCAAGACACGGGAAGGAGCTGGACAAGGCGGTCCAGGCCGTCACAGTGATGGTCAATTCCGAGAACCACAACATGAGGGCCTTCCGCGACTATTTCGCCGCCTTCACAGTCCCGGGGTGGCACAGGCAGCCAGCGACGGCTGTCCAGCAGCTCACGGTGGACGCAATCTCGGAAGCGGTAGGCTACCGCTTCCAGAGCGCTCCACTGCTCCGAAGCGCATTGAAGCACCCCTCGTACGCGTTCGAGTCGATCCCCGACTACCAGAGGCTCGAGTTCCTCGGCGACGGACTGCTGGACATGACCGTGGTGGACTTCCTCTTCAGGCGATTTCCTGAAGCAGATCCGCATCGTCTCACGGAGCATAAGATGGCGATGGTGTCGAACCAGTTCCTGGGCTGCCTGTGCGTGAAGCTCGGCCTCCACAAGCACATCCTGCTCGCGACCTCGGCGCTCCTAGGGGACATCAACGAGTACGTCACACAGCTCGCCTCTGCCGAGGAGGCGGCCCGGCTGAATCGCGACGGCGAGGGCGGGGCTGCTACACCAGCATCACCCCAAGCAGCCCGCGGGGACTTCTGGACCGTTGCGCCGCAGCCACCCAAGGCGCTGGCGGACGTGCTCGAGGCGCTCGTGGGCGCCCTGTTCGTCGATTCCATGTACGACTACGGCGTGGTGCAGCGGTTCTTCCGCAGCCACATGCAGGCGTACTTCGAGGCCATGTCACCAAACGACGACCCGGCGAGCCAGCACCCGGTCACCGCCCTCGCGCAGCGGCTACAGGCGGACTTTGGCTGCTCGCGATGGAGCCTGCACGTCGCAAGCGTCCCGCCGCCGACGAGCGCGGGCGTGGCGGTCCTGAGCGAGAGCGAGGTGGTGTGCGCGCTCACCGTCCACGGCGCGGTGCTCTTCCACGAGACAGCCAAGAGCGGCGGCGCGGCCAAGATCGCTGTGTGCAAAGTCGCGGTGAGCAAGTTCTCGGACTGGCGGCCAGAGATGTTTCAGGCGGAGACGGGGTGCGACTGTGGCAACGGGCGCCCGAGGAGCTGGTCCGATGGGAGGAGACCGTGAACGAGGTGGGAAAAGCAATATCCATGGCTGGCCGGAGAAATCGAGATCTCGGCGGAGGGACTGAGCGCAATGCTCGGCGGTCCGACAGGACGGACATACTCGTACGAGGACGGGGTATTGAGCATCATGTCCGTGGCACGGTGCAGTGAGCGACGAAATGAAAGGCGAAAAGCGAAAAGCGAAAAGCCCAGAGCCTCCCCTCGGCGTGCATACGGACCTTGACCGCGCAGGGCCACCCGGTGCCTCGTCGCCCTCACACCGTCTTGCACGGAGGCCCGGCGGCGTGAGCCAGTGAGGATGCGCGCCTGCATGCATGAGCCGGGTTCCGGCATGCCGCGCACACGGAGAATCAGGGCCAAGAGCCCAAGACCCAGGAGGATTTCGATTTCGACAAGGCCCTGCAGTCCTGTCCCCCGAGGTTTAACCCCCCCCCCTCCCCCGGGGGGCGTGTGCAGCAGCAGAGATGAGAGGACTGATCTGGGCCATGCCGTAGAGCCGAGGGCCCATGGGATCCAGATGACCTGATACTCATGTATGGGGCAGAAGATATTTCTTGCGCCCATATGCATCCCGGCCCGCGAGTAGTTCACTGCGGAGTATGCGTTTTTGTTTTGGAAAGTGCAGGCATGGCTTGGGAGGGAGGCATTAAAGTGCGAGGGCTCAAGGGCTGGCGGAGAATATGAGGTCCTGATATCTCGGCAGCTCACTGCATCGCACGCCATGCCGGACCCGAGGCTCGGTAATTCGCCTCGAATCCGGAAGCTCAGTGTGTCTGATGAACGTATCGCAGACACCAAGACCAGGCAAAGATCACACCAGCGCAATCACAACCAGCCCAGCGGCCTGATTCTCGCAGATTCCCGGCCATCCTACAAGATCCTCGCAAACCTTTCGGTACGAGTACTCCGTTACCCCTACTCCGAATGCACATGCCCATACTCGAACTCGACCATGCACGGAACCATTCGAGTGCTCGAGTCTCGTGCAGGTATGTACGAGTACGGAGTAAGCCGCACGGAGTTTCCGCCCTCCGCAGGCCGGGGCCGCCCATGCAATAACGGCGTCGAGATGCCCAGACAGACGCACTGCAGGTGCGTGCAGCTGCAGGCGCGCATGCATGCAGGAACAGAGGCGGACCCTTACTCAGACTCGACTCAGATACGTGCATTGCATACATACGAGCACGAGTACGATGGCGGATCACGCCGTACATACACGGAGTACTGGCCTCCGTGTTCCGAACGTCCTCCGAACGTCCTCCGCTGCGGAGTGCGAGTATTCCCTGAATGATCCCCTGGGCGGAAGGGGAAGACACAAGTCTGCGAAAAAGGAGAGGTATACGAGTACTCCGTAGAAGCGTGCGTGGATGGGCATACCCGTACTCCTTCGGGACCAGCGTCAAGGGCCAAGAAGAGTCTGCGGCTACACGCCTGACCAGCCGTGCCGTCGCCAGCCGTCCAGCTCGGAAGTCAAGTTGGCAATTCCAAACCCCGAAGTCAAACACCAGCCCGTCAAGCCCTGAAGTCAAAAACATCAGAGTTAAAGCCAAAGCCAAAGTCTGCAGTACGGAGTACGGAGTACCGTCAGCCGCATATCGTCTATAAATAGACATCCTCGCGGCCTCGGGACTTGGCTCGTCAGAGTTTGGGGGCTTCGGCAGAGAGACGACACGGCAGAATATGAGGAACGACACGGCAGAGTCTGACTGTACTCATACGAGTACGAGTACGAGTACGCGTGCACACCAACGGGATGGCGCTTCATGCGCCGGACGCTCGTACGAGTAGTAGTCCGTACGGAGTAGATGACCTCCAGGTCCAGCCTGATGATCTAGATCCCGAGGCAATCGTCTTCATCAAAGACATCGAGGCACTTGCCAAGGCGCTTCTCACGTCCTGTTATAACAGCTGAGCCGTGATACCAGGCAGCAAAAGTGAAGTGACCACTGCAGCAGCCACTCTCTGCCTTTGTGGATTATATGACCTCCGACACGCCCTGACGTCCTCCGCACATGCGGAGCATTTCTGGGGTCATGACACTCAAAGACAACTCGAAGCCGGCCATCGCAGTTTTCATACTGATAGAATACTCTTTCTTCTGTAATCTATGTAGGAGGTACCTAGAAATGACCCCAGCATCGGCTCCTATATCGACTTGGTATACTTTATGAAAGCACTGGTATATGTGGTTGGTGTACATCTTGAATCATCATGTGCGACTTGGCAGGTGAGAAAACATGGAAAACGTGCATGGCCCCCTCCCTCCCTGTGCCGAGGTGCTCCCCCGCTCCCCCTACCATCCTATATTCCCCTGGAGATGGCCCAGCGGCGCTTTTGAGAAATGTGTGCACCCGTCCGCCCCGCCCCCCCTCCCCTCCCCCCCCAAATCGACAACGCCTTGCTCAAAATTCAGTTCAGACAAAGCAAATATCAGGCTCTCAGACAAACGGAAAGAAAATGGCGGCAGGGAAGGAAAAGAAGCAGAATGATGGGGATGACGAGTCAAGCAGCCTTCACGGCGGCTGCAGGCAGCGGCATCCGCAGACCATTATCGACAAGAAGGGCAGGAAAATAGAAGGTGATATAGATCCGCCAAAGACCCAGGGACGGGCTCAAAAAGACAAAAGCAACACCACCCAGATAAAAAAAAAATCAATATGCTCATTATTTCGTTTCATCCCGGGATTCGTCATCCTGGTGGTCAACAGTCTCGGGAATCCGGCCCACTCGGCGGCCGGCAGCACCCGTTCTTCTCCTCTTGCGGATCTCCCTCCGGAGTTTCGCAACGGTGTTCATGTTGACCTTCTGCTCGCCTTGGTTTCCGGATTGGGATCCTCCAGACACAATCAAGGTGTTCAAGAGCATCAAGGCGCGCTCCTCGGGGATCTCATCCGAGTCCAGCGAGGCCTCCACGTCGGAGTCGGAGTCGTAATCGTATCCCAGTGCCAGCATCCGCTCGCGCTGGGTGAAGGGCCTCGTGGAGTTCTGCCGGAGCCTCGGGGGGGGCTGTTCCACAACGGACCGCTCATCGTCGCCCAGATCGGATGCGTTGGTTCGCGTCGGGGGGATTCCAGCCCACTTGGATGATGGAAGGCTCTTCGCCTCCTCGAACATCTCAGTGAGGTTCTTGTCGTCCTTGAAGAGGGACTCTCCGTCCGGCCGGAGCCATTGCCTCTGCGTCTCGCGGATGGACTCGGCGTCGGAGTCGTAGATGGTGGTGGAGTCGAAGCCAGGAGCAGTAAAGCCGCCGTCGAGGGCCTTTCCACAGATGGGGCTCAAATCGCCGTCTTTAGCCGGAGTAGCGGGTGAGATGAAGACCGAGTCGCCGCACGAGTCATCATCGGGTGCAATCAAGCTGTCACCGCCTCGGGAGCGAAGACTCCGGGTCGACGCTCCAAACCTCATCTCTCCAAACAACGATGACGGAGGCAAGTCAATCGAAGATGATTCGGATGTGTGGATACTCCGTGACCCGAAGAATCGAGGGCTGGAAGAGTCGCACAAGGGAGGCACCGACGAGGCGGATGATCCCTGTCTCTGCGGCGTCCAGGCTCCGGAACCCTCCGGCTTGGACCGAGTGCTGAGAGAATGTTTGAGGGACGAGAGCCGAGGACCATCCGAATGGGCCGAGCTTGCGTCGTCCCAGGTCCCTTTGTTGAACCGGCTCCAATCGTAGTAGTTCTCGAGCCTTTGGTGGGGAAGCAGGCGAGCCGGGCTCTCGCTCCGTCCCGCCCTCGCGCGAGCATGTTCGCTGGCGAGGAGAGCCTCTCTGGCGGCTCGAACAGACCCTCGTGTAATGCGGGGCTGTGCTTGATCGGTCGGTAGGCTGAGCTGTCTTTGCTTGCTCCGCAGGACCTGGCGAGGCGACATGCATTGAAGCTGGATATCGGAGATCGGTTCGCTTTGGGTGACCGGGGTATCGGGCTGTCGTAGGGAGATGGCAATGCTGGACTGCCGGCTGTAGGAGCCTTCCTTCATTGCCGACCTGCTGGACAGCGACTGCGCATCCGATCCTCGGTGAGGGATGACGCTCTCCTCGAGGATCTTGTCGCCTCGATGGGAGCTCCTGAAAACACTGGCTGCGGAAAAGCTGCCTCGAGGTCGGAAGGGCAGGGGAGCCCCAAGTGATGAGGAGGCTGAGGGGGTTGAGGGCGTGCAAGTGCTGATGCTGTCCCTCATGTTTCGATCGGCCACATCCTCGCCGTAGTCGCGCGAGCCAGACGCTTGAACTCGTGACCGGAAGTCGTAGTTTCGGATTTCACCCCGGGCATCCAAGAGGTCCACAAACAAGGATGGTCGTCGAGCTGTAGGTCCAGGAGATGCACATTCGGTTTTGAAGGGAGACGCAGGAGGCAACAAGCTGTTTTCAGGGGCCCGGTCGCGAGACAGGTGGCTCTTCTCGCCTTTTTCGGAGCCGATGTTGATAGTGAGGCCACGGGCAGCGTCTCGGGGGTTACGGTGAGATGACTTGGGTCGCTTGTCGGGCTGTCCGTGGTATGGGCCGTCGATGGCCTGTCCTTCTGTGATGCCGACGAGGCGAGGCTTCACGGGCATCGAGGAGCCGCCGGTTGAGCTTTCTATTAAAGCCGCTGCATTTCGGGACTGGTTCCATGAGCTCGATGATTGCTGCCACTCTTCTAATGTCCGTGAGTTGTTTCCGTTGGCGCTGTGTAAGCCTACAAGGTGATTCTTGTCAGAGGTGGGATCCAGAGAAAGCATTGAGGTGTGGGGGTCGAGGTGCTTCGAGAGAGGGGACAAGGTGGGAGGGTGCGGACCTCGAGAAGTTGGGCGACCCGAAACCGCCAGCGACTGGAATTGGCGGTTGATGGAGGACTCGGAAGCCGCGTCGGCGGACTGCCTCCTATTCAGAAAGTTGAGCAAACCCATGATGGCCAAACTCAGGCGTGCGCCAAAATTGCCATACGGCAGATAGGCAAATACCCAGAGCAAGGCAATGAGCGGTCGAGTCAATACGAGAGGGAGGAAAAGCCGATGTAAGTTGTGATAGAAGCTGTCGAAGAGTGACTCGTGTGCAGCAACAGGTCGAGGGTGATCTCTTCCCAGCAGAGAGTGAGAGATGCGGGAGAGGTGGTTGGGAGGTTGGGGGTGGACTTGTATGAATATGAAGAATGGGCAAGATACTTGTAAGTACTCGGTATTTTGGAGGAATAGAAGAAGGAAGTGTGTGAGGCGTGGTTCAATGAGAGCGAGATCAGACCCATCTCAAGATATCCGGGGGAGGGGACAGACCAGACAGAAGGAGCAAAAAGGCAAACAAAAATGACAGAATGGAGATGGGATGCACCCTGTGGAGTGCTCGGTACACGGGTAGGGGTAGGGGGGCGTGTTCTGTTTTGATTTTCTATTTGGATTTTTTTTTTCCCTGAGAGAAGGGGGGGCGCCTATCCAGAGGATGGGCGTGCGTCAAAGGGGTCAAGCCGTACCGAGAAGAAGCTGCATGGCCTCTACAGGCTGGTGGCACGGAGTACTCGAACTCGTACTCCGTACGTGCGGAGTCCTCCGTATCTGTCTCGAGGCATTCGGTCCATGATCCATGAAGTCCGCCCGGTACCAGGTGGCAGGCATCTCGAGCAATGCATGGGTGTGAGACGGATGCCCCGGCCGCTGGCCTGTCGGCCGTGCATCGTGGGAGTCTTCCCCTCGTCGGGCGGCCGTGAAGCGGTAGAGGTCGGGAGCGGCTCTCGTCAAATGGAAACCGAACGAGCCGATCCAAGGGAGCAGAGCCAAAGCTGCCCATGGTGTGCTTCGCCGATGACCTTTGTGGGAGATGTCAGCCTACCGTTTTCACGTCTACCAGCACATGAGAGATTGCACCACGACTCACCCCACGCAATCAGAGGACCAGAGCCCCGAGTTGTCCATCTCGTCAGTGTTGTGATCGCCTCCGCGGTGGCTGCAGATGTCGCAGATGGTACGGATGTCTCCTCCGGGGGATATGCTTGACGCCAAATGGCGCGAATTCGTATTTCGTACTGCAGAGCCACAGGGAAGAGGCTTGCATCTCTCTCTCCCTTTCCCCCCTCTCTTCTTCTTCTTCTTCTTCCCTCTCATTTTTTTTTCTGGGCGGCTGACCATCATGGTCATGAATTGCGAGTAGCCTCACAAGCGCCATTGTCCGGCGAGGCCAACAAGGCTATCGGCAGTGCGCCGGCCTCATCAGCAATGCTTCCGTCGAAACGCGAGCTGGGACGGGAGAAGAGCCGTCTGAGTGGGGAGGCCACAGCGGGATGCCGCATCGAGTGTGCATGGAGTGTGGTGGGCAGGCTCCCAGCGTCTCGTCCAGAGAGCGTGCATCGTCCTGACCCGCTGCACATACAACGAGTACTCGTACTGGTGGGCCGTACGAGTACCCGTCGGGCCAGGGCCGTGGTCGAAGCCGTCCAGGGATCGATGCGACCTATGATTGCGCTCGGGGCAAGACATGATTCGAGACAATTTTGATATTAAAAAGAAGCACCCGGCGCTCCAAAGTCGTGGCCAAGAACCGCGCTGCTGGCAGCACTCCGTGCCGGCAGGCCCAAGGAGGAGTGTCCGTACCCCGTACTCCGTACAGGCACCCAGAGCGAAAGCGAGACAACGAGAGAATTGAAAGCAGTGCACTCCGGAGAGTGTGGCCGGGATTCTCTGGCACACGCCGGTCCCTTCAAGCCCAAGGAGGTGGGCGGCCGACGGGGCTTCCCAGTCGTGGTTCGAATGTGCTCGGTGTTTTCTTTCCTCTTCTCCGATTCCACGTTTGTTTCTGCCTCACGCCCTTGTGAGAGAATTGCATTGGTGCGCTTGAAAAATCCCGGCGATCCGACACAGAAGCGAGGCAATGTGAGGATAGAGGGAAAGAGAGGGAAAGAGAGAGAGAGAGAGAGAGAGAGAGAGAGAGAGAGAGAGAGAAGAGAGATGGGCAGCGAATCCGTGCGTAAATGACTCCATCGTGGAAAAGGTGAGATGGTGAGGGAGGAGAATGTTGCTTGGGTTTGGGAGGGAAAAGAGGGCGCGCCAAAAAAGGAGTGCCCAAGTCTTCCCAAGTCCGAAAGGACGGGAAAGAGCTCGGCAGGTACCGACACACCTTCCTGACGAGGCTCACTGTCTGAGATCAATGTCGCACTGTGAAGAGACCCCCCCCTCAGCGGCTTTCCTTGGTGCAGTGATCTCTGCCACGATCGGTGGTGGCACAAGAAGAGGGCCTGCGAGTCCCTGCACCGTGCTGCGGTCCCCTTTTCTCGCACGGGCAGGCAGAGCATGGTCGTGGACGGACGGACGGAAGGTACGACTACGACTACCTGCCTGTACGGAGCAGGATGTGAAGCACCGGGGCCTTCCAGTTCCGACCGGGAGCTCCTGCCAGGCCAGGTGCCCGTGCCTCCTCCACTGGCCACTGTTGCAGGCAGCACCTTCCTCCCACCACCTCCTGACGCTTGATGAGACTCCGACAAGTCGAGGTCCTTCGACTTTGAGTGGTCGCGGCTACCACGGGCAGGTAGGAGGTACGAGTACGAGTACGTATTCTCCTCGAGTCTCCGGGGAGGTGCGGCGTGCCAGAAGCACCTGCAATTGCCCCAAGCGAAAGAAGGGAGGCCCTCAAGCGGCGCCCGAGCCTTGCCGCGGTAGGAGCGAGCTGGGGCTTTCCTTCAAACTTGGGATTGAACAGGCAGCGAGTCAGGACTCAGGAGGGGGGGCCCGGCCGCGTGCAGCCATTGATCAATCAATCGATTCATCAGGTAGGATCGTACTCCGTACACCTCAATCAATCAATTGATCCGCCGTTCCTGTGCTCCGTACGAGTACGGAGTTGTACGGAGTTTTAGGGAGTACCTGCACCTAGGTGATTCCCTGGGCAAGAGGTACGAGTACAGGTACGGAGTAATTCCGGGGGCGATTCTGGCAAGGACCCCAAAGGATCAGCGATTGGGGGCATGGGGGCGATAGCACAGGTGTATCGTGGGATACAGGTACCTTACTTCGGTAGTAGTATGTAGGTAGTACTAAGTACTACTACTACTAGTACTCGTACAGCAGCAGTGGTGGAAGACTCGCAGAGTACATCCATGTACGAGGCACCGCCATTTCAAACCCTACCCATGGAACGCCATGATACATTGAGCGATGCCTGAGAAGGAAATGTTCAAGTTGTTTGTCTATCAGTGGTACGAGTGTCGTTTGTTTCTCCTGAGGCTTTTACTTTATGCTGCTACTACTACCATGATATGTTGATCGTTTGTTTGAGTGCGTGTACAAGACATTCACTGTGCGGAACAAGGGACGATATTGGCCCGATGACAGGCTGGGCGCATGCGGGGGCCGAGTCAAGCTCCCACTGATTGCCAATGCACAAGTTCCCGCGATGTCGCTACTCTGCACGGAGTACTTCGTATTACTACTGATATTTTGGGAAATCAATGAAGAAGGATCATTTTCGCGCAGGTGCCATCTTCAGACTTGCCGGCGGAGACCTCGAATGTACGAGGCAATGGATCGGTCGATCCTCTACTCCGTAGGGAAAGTACGAGTACGAGTACGGAGCAATAACGCCTGATTCACCCCCCTTTGGCGGAAGCTGCAGCTGTCTTTGCCGAGGCTCTTGGTGAAGAAGATGTTCCGCACAGGTTTGACTCGAGCTGAAGACTCGTGCCGGATCAGGGCTGGCCAGAAAACTCCAACTTGCTTCCACATCTCAGACATGTCAGCAAGCAATCTGACTTGAACGAACAGGTCGAGACAACTTGTTTAGTACTCGTAGTACGAAGCACCGCACTCGTACGAGTACGAGTACTACGAGTACGAGGTATCTCAGTACAAAGCCGCATCCTGGGGGCGAAGGAGCATGGAATCGTCTCGATGAAGCCGACTCCAGGCCCGCCATCCCTGATTGTGGGGCGACTCCAACTTCTTGGCCCATCGGGCTCTCCACCTCTCCATTAGCACTGCACCCCCCACCCTTTCTCACGGCTCTTTTCCCGGCTGTTGAAGTCATCATCATACTATAGTACTACCTAGTAGTAGTAGTAGTAGTAGTAGAAGTAGTACTAGTAGTGCCAGGTAACTTCTTCAAATCATTCTCAATCGGGATGTCATGAGACTCGAGCGAAAGTTGAAAATCGTGTACGTAGTACTATATACATCTTTCTGTGAGGAAGGGGCACTTAAAGGCATTGAACTCGAGACTTCAAATTACGAGTAGGGACCTGCCGTGGAAGAATCGATCTTCGACCGTACTATATGATGAGGTCCGGCTTCCAAATGCTTCTCATGCGGAAGGTCCGAGGATCATGGAGAGATGCAGCAGGTGCGTAGGACTCAGCGCTGTTCTCCGTAATTGTAAGGACAAGGTGCGGAGCTCCGATTGGAGACAGGGGGGTAGGGAGTCCTTCTGCTGCAGAATTCCAGGCTACGGCGCTACTGCAGGAACCCAGACTGGAAGGCACTCCTTGCATCATGTTATCTTCACGGAAGTTGAATGCCAGGTGGAGTACGAGATTCGGAGCACGGAGTACAGATACCTCCCTTTTGATGCATGCTTCCAGAACAGAGCAGTACTACCTACTACCTGTACTCGTACTACTACTATACTAGTACTCCGTACTTGGAAGCGAGTCCTAGTACCTGCAAACCCCATGTTGCTACGAGGAAGGCGCCTACTTCCGAATTTGCGTACCGGTAGGATCACAGGACTTAGAATCAACAGGCAGGAGCTACTCGTACGAGTACGGGTACTCGCCTGCCCATGTTCGTATTGGGGAAGGTGCCAGGGATGGGAAGGAGGAAGTCAAGTGCTTGCTTGCTTGCAACTTCCAGGTTGTGGCCTGCTTGCCCTGCGAGGCCACTCCCAGCTCCTTGAGCCGCATTTCCCCCATCCATCCCCATCCATCCCCATCCATCCCCAACCATCCTCATCATCACTGTCATCGTCATCGTCATCGTCATCGTCAATTGATCCTTTGCGGCCGACTCTTGACCCGGAATGGAGCTTGTTCGTCTTCATTTCCTTTCCGTCGGTCTGCATGCGCTCATACGGAGTACTAACAGGCCGGCCACTTCTTCCAGTACGAGTACTCGCCTCTCGGGCTTGGCCAATATTGGCGCCAAGGTCAGGCCAGAGGTCGAACAGCACCAGATTCGCTGCCGCCGCATCTGAGAACGAAGATCACGGATGGAGAGATTCCACAAAGATGAGACGAGTCGAGGATCTGGCGCTCCGCAGGCATGGGTTCGGCTCCACGGCATGGATACTATACTAGTCCTACCTGTACTCGTACCGGAGCACTCAACTTGTACACTCAGTACCCCCTCGAGCTTACAGGTACGAGTCCTCGTACTACTATCTCCAGTATCCAATGCTAATGGGTCCTTTAGGCATGTGTCTGCCGAATCTTCACCGTCGTCGACCTCCGAACCAGCAAGAAGCAGCGATCAGTGGAGTCAGAGGCCCCCTGCCCAGCAATATCAAAGATGTCCGGGATCAGAAAACACCAAAAGCGTCAGAACACCGTTATCGAGGGCATCACGGAAATGTCACCGGACATTTTTTTTTCCCTGACGGGTCACCCACTCGAGGCCATCTCACACTGTCTGAGAGGCACATTATGCAAGGCGTTTACCACCTGCATACCGACTGACTTGCGTCAGGCGTGCATTCTTTGCCGATATTCCTGTTTCAGACCTCATCATGGGGAAAAGGATCGCCTCTACGGATTATCGATAGCAAACACAAAAATCGATGCCTCGAGTGACCGCCGAATAGCAGACCGGTCCAACGTCAATCCTTAAGGTCCGCTTCGATATCCTTCACAATTCGCTGCCCTGGACCGACAAGCCAACACCAACAAGATCATGAACGTGGCCGAGCCTCCATCAACTTCTTGCCCCATCACTCTATCTCCAGAGAGGGCCCCATCCACATTTGAGCAGATGACGCTTGGCCCAGTGTTTCTATCGACGCATTCATGAGCAACACTCGAGAGTTTAGCCGGCATGC